>JAQPZY010001698.1:16195000-16750000 GCA_029931535.1 Margaritifera margaritifera | reverse complement strand
GTGTGTTATACAAATTGCTAGACAATACGCTTGAGCATAAAATAAAAAGAATATTTGCTTTCTCCGAGTGAATAACGGATATATTTCATCTCGTGGGTGAAAAACTTAAGTATTTTCACTCGTGGCTTCGCCACTCGTGAAAATACTGAGTTTTTCACCCACTTCGCCACTCGTGAAAATACTGAGTTTTTCACCCACTTGATGAAATATATCCGTTATTCACTCGTTTCAAGCAAATATCCTCTCTATAATAACTTAGATCAACTGTAAATAAATTTAAATGTTTGAATTACCTCTTACTGGCTCGTCATTTAGCTTAGTCTATATTCCACACTCGTTTCAATATAATCGACGGTGACTGAATAGCTGCGCGTTCAGTGTTCAAGAAGCTAACCATACTGTGTTTGTAGTGCTCTACTTTCTTCACTTAAACCATCTTTCATGTTTAAATCATAAGTGTATCTTATATTTATTTAATCAATATGAATGAAAATAGAATCTATTAAAAAGAAGCAACTTATCAATTTCCAAAGAGAATTGTGAAAAGCCGCAATAGGTACAGAACTACATTTTGTAGCGGACACATTACACAATTTCCTGTATTCAATCTTAACTCCGTTGGAAATGCAAGTATGTGCATTTGTATGTGATATAAATAAAATATACAAGCGCGAGGTATCTTTTTGCCCTGTACGAAACTTTTGAAATTTTGATTTTAATCATTTTCACTCGAAATGTATCTACATCGTACGTGCCATACTTTCAGAGTATTGGTAGACGCTTGATAGAAACATTTGGAGAATCACCCATAATGCATTGTGTCTGCCTCAAATGTCGAATACGGGTACTAGACTCTCAGAGGAATTTATTGTTATCTATTTCTATATATGCTGTAACTATCCCCAATATGACTACTGTATACTAGAGGTTCTTTCAAGGACAGGTCACTAGCAGACAATTTTAGTCACGATCCCACGGTGGTTATACATTTGTCTGTATGGAGGATCAATTAGTAGATGCTCCTAGAAAATTTAAGCGAATGTTCCTTTTTTTCAAAGCGGCATACTGTTTTATAATATTGTCCTGAGATTTAAACATTTTATTTGAAGTATCAAACACCATATATATCAATTAACTAAAGTCATTAGATGTCCTCCAGTATGAATGGTAATGAGATATGAAAAGGGATCATTTCATCTTTTGGCTATTTTTATACGGTACCGCACTTTATGCCTTCGTGACTTTTACTTATTTAAAGCCCGATACTTTCTTAGAATCTCACACTTTTTTAAAAGTAAAGAATAGCAAGTATGTTGTTTATCATGACTATGAATTATTTCCAGAGGAGGTTATGATAGTATTTTGAAAACCTCTTTCCATCATAACATCTTTCCGCCTGTCTGTATATATGTTTGCCAATGCGTCCATCCATCATGCCTTCTTCTCCTGCATCATCGGGGTTATCATACAAAAGCTTGCTAATTTACTTTCCCATATTGTGATTTAGTACTTCAGGAAAATTATTTTGGCTCCACACCTTGGGACTCCACACCTTGGGCTTCCAAACGAAGGGTCAAATGTTCATATGTCCCAAATCATTCATGGTATGGATGGGTGGCTGTTTGTTAACCTAAGACATTTTGTTCCTTCAGGACCACCCATTTTATTTCTCAAAGGAGCAGATGTAATGAATGACGTTGACAAAGATAGTCCAAGCATCCTAAATATAGGCGGAAAGAATGACACTCCATCGAAATATTTGTATCTTTCCTATATTAGACAAGGATCGTTAAGTGCTGTAAAAATACTCAGTCTTAAATAAATCCGAAATTTCTGAACATTAGAAATGCCACCAAAAGAAAAATTCTTTCTATAATATAAAAATATTTAATACTATTATTATTTCCTTATATCAAAATACAAATTTCCAGAAATTCATAATTTCCAAGGATATGGAAGTTCTATTATCACAATATTAAAAGAAGAATCTGTGTGTAATATTTCAAGCGTCAAAATAAACAATTTCTGTTTTTTGAGCTTTTAGGTGTACAATGTCGGATCAGTTAAGCATCTGCACCATATTCATACATTTTAATATATTGTAATGCTTTTCTTTTTAACGATGCGATTACACCCTAAAGTGATCTATCTGGAGTAAAAAAAACTTTTCATAATAGTTAATAAAATGCCTCACAACAATATACCTAATGACGAAATTATCTTATCCAGTAACTTTAATTAGGAAACAATATACTAATAAGCAAAGATAAAAGCAAAATATTTGTATCTACAATACGAGATTATGACCATATTCCACAACTTATTTGTATCTACAATACAAGATTATGACCATATTCCACAACTTATTTGTATCTACAATACAAGATTATGATCATATTCCACAACTTATTTGCATCTACAACACGAGATTATGATCATATTCCACAACTTAGAGTATCTTTTGTTTTTAACGGTATATATATATATATATATATATATATATATATATATATATATATATATATATATATCTTCTCACTGGTTGCTAGGAGACGTGATGAAGCGATCAGTAGATGACTCTCAAAATTTCCATCCGGTTTACAAATGAAATGAGGACGATGGCACAAGGCATGAAGCCTGGGAAGGTCTCAGCATAAATACAGAATTAGTTACTTTGAAGCGGACATAGACCGTATCATATATTCGTATCATAACTTTTACGCGTGCGTGCACGCACACAAACGCACACTAGGACATATTAAAATAACCCTTAACAATCCAAGTACTTACAGCAAAAATGCAAGAAGTATGTTAATTAGGACACTTCCATGCGCCAGTTGATTTTACTTACTTTTTTGCAGACAGGCTATCTTTGCCAAAACCATTACAAGTCGAATAAATAATTGTGGCGATTTCAATTTATTTGGCCGTCACCCGATAAAGACACGCAAAAGATAGTTGTACATGAACGTTTAATGGTGAACATGGAATACCATGATAGTAAGTGTTCAGATTATATTTTACCAATATCATTAAAATCAAGGGGTTGAATGGTTAAATATGTATATCTTATCACGTGTTTACGATGAGTCTGTAGATTCTGAACAGTATACCCTAAGATGGATTCGCCCTGATATACTGCTCTCTCTCTCTCTCTCTCTCTCTCTCTCTCTCTCTCTCTCTCTCTCTCTCTCTCTCTCTCTCTATATATATATATATATATATATATATATATATATATAGGTGTGTGTGTGTGCGTGTGTGTGTGTGTGCGTGTGTGTCTACAAGCCTATGAAAACTTATGGAACTCTGTGTGTGGATGTGTGTGTGTGTGTGTGGTGTGTAGATAGAGAGTACCGTGCAACGTCTTATTGTTTACCGCAGAACGTTTGAGTAACATAAAATCTCTTTCAGTTAATCCTTTAATTATTGTTATAAGCCTCCTGTATACTCTTTGTGAGTGAGGGTTCCATGACACTCATCTCGTTGACTGTCCAAATAATTGGGTCTCTTTTCGTTTGAATTTTACGGTTTCCGTGGGTTCATATCATTCTCGTAATGTAATCATTATAACGTGATCAATGCTTCTAATGAGCGTTTGTTGAGTCGCTGAGAAAACAATCATCCTCAAAATATTTTAATTTTATAACACATTCAAAGAATTCTTTTAAACATAAACACACAATGTTTGAATAGATGAAATGTTAGTAGAAAAATATACATAGAGAAAACATTTAAGATGCAACAAGTCTAAAGGCTCAAGGTTAATATACTTGATATCGCACGAGAAGTATGTCCAAAAGCACAGCTATTGAATCTAATTCTAATAAAAACCAAAGGTTTTCAGGTAGTTTTATTTCAATCTGTATATATATCCAAGCAAACAGTTTCGTAAGCAGATTCCAACATTAGATATGTTATATTATTGCGCTAGAAAACATGATGTCTGTTTCGTGACCGCAGGCACAAATTGAATGTTATATTGCACTAGAAATACGTGCAAAAACATAGCTCTTGACCCTCTTTGTAACAAAAGCCCAGTTTTATAATAGTTGTTATTCAGCCGGGATACTTATCCAAGTAGATAGTTTCGTGACCAGACAATATAATTGCTCTGTTCATTAATCATTCGCCCAAAGAGCCCATGCAGTCTAATCAGCCTGTCTGGTTTATATTCATAAAACTAAAGAAACAAGCTGTGTAATATCTCTGGGTAGTCTTTATTCATGCAGAATGTCAGAGATCACCCACATGCTTACAGGTAAAAATTAAAGAACTTAAAAGTTTAAGGAAAGAAATGTATATTTAAAAGGGATTGATCAATCTTCGTAGCATTATACGAAAACAAACTGTTTCATCTTTGGTCTTGAGTGTCAGATTCCTGAATTGAATTTCATGCATTGAAAATTTGCGAGTTTGGTCCAGGCTTGAACGAACTCTTAGTGTAGCAATAGATGAAACACCACATGTTAAGGCACGCCGAGAGCGGGTGGGCTTGGGTAGGGGGCAATTGCTCAGGGGCACGGCGATTTTTAGGAGCCCGCAGTCAACTCAATTATAACAAATAAATTAATCTTTGCAGTAAATATTAAAATTTGTTCCTTGCAAGAGTCTCAGTTATGATGGATTACTAGAGGTTTATATATGCAAATTTGTAGACAGGGGCCCCGAATTTCTGTCGGCGGGCCTGCCCATGTTATTCTTCTTGGTGACTGGAATGTTGGTTTCCTAAACATATTACCATCTGTTGTCTCTAATATATTAACTGCAAATAACCTGCATACCACAATTACTGAACCAACTCTAATATCACAGACTAGAAGCTCGTTTCTGAATCCCGCGATTCTAGGGGACCGCACAGGTGTGACTGACTCGGGTGTGGTCCCTACAGAAACTTCTATCAGTGGCCATGAAGCCACCTTTGTCGTAATAGATGCGTCTGTTAAGGTCAGTTGTACTTTTAAGGAAGATGTTTGGAGTTACAATGCAATCAAGTTTGATAGATTATGTATCTTGCTAAAATAACAAGTTGGGCTCAATTGTTTAATGACAGTATTACTGTTGATCAGGCATGCGAAACTTTTACATCTACTCTTCGAAATCTTGCTAAAAGATGTATCCCTAAAAAAAAGTAACGACTGGGCCCGATGACAAACCATGGTTTACATCAGATTTAAGACAAGAGATGAGATAAAACGACAGCTGAGGACTAGGCACTCAGAACCAAAAGCCCAAACCATTATCAAAAATATAAGAACCAGAGAAATAGAGTTACAAAACAGGAAAAAGCAACTAAGGTAATATTTCTTTTCAAACTTGATTTAAATTTGGCTTCCATGAAATCTTCAAATCCTCGACTTATTTATTCAACAACTCATGCACTATTTGAACTTTATCACAAAATATATTCTTGCCTTGATTCTAATGAAATGTTTAAATGTTAAATGTTTAACCTTTATGTATGTCAGTAAAGCTTTTGACAGAGTATGGATTCAAGGGTTAGTTTATAAATATGAAATTGCTGGTAAACTTCTATTATACCTCGAAAGGTACTTAACAAACCGTTACCAGAGAGTTTTCTATCGAAATTCAGTACCTGCAAAATGTCAACTAAAAGCTGGGGTTTCCCAAGGTTCCATACTAGGCCCTTTACTATATCTTATTAATGTCAACGATATAGCAGACAATTTGAATCACTTGAGAGACATTTGCTGATGATACTTCTCTTTCAACTTCTTCTACAGACCCTTTGCAAGTACAAAGGATTATAAACAATTATCTTGAGAAACTTAATGCATGGACAAATGACTGGTTGTTACTTTTAACACTTCTAAAAATGCATTTTATTAATTACAAATAGGCAAACAGACTTTTCGTTTTTGAAGTCCTCTTTTGATAATGTGAATCTGGTTCCTGTTAAAAGTCATAAACACTTAGAACTAACATTATCCTCTGATGCTAAATGGACAGACCATATTAGTATCATTATTCAGAACGCATCTAAATATCTATGTTTCGTGCGACTAAAAAATCTTTTCGCATAACAACTTTTGGCCAAACTATATATACTGTTCATACGTCCACTTTCAGAATATGTTTTTGAAGTATGGAATAATTGCTCTGTTGAAAATTTGGAATGAAAAGAAAATAATAAAAATGGAAACTGAACGCACCGTTACAGGTCTACCTACTTATTGCTCTAGAGAGTCTCTGTATGCGGAAACTTGTTTAGAAACTCTTGCACAAGGAAGGAAAAAGAAGAGATTATGCATACTGTATTCGTTTATAAATAATCAAGTACCTAACTATTTAAGCGACCATCTTCCACAAAGTAGATATGATGCATCTCATTATCGTCCACGTAACTCCCAAAGCATCAAACCAATCTCTACCAGACTTGAAATATTTCAGACGTCCTTTTCGGATCTATGATTGGTCTTTGGAACTCTCTCTCCCTGAAGATATCCGAAAATTTCCTAATCTTTCTATCTTTGAAAAAAAAAAAAAAAGTTTGTCTAATTCAACTAACGGGCAATCTTCGTATTATACTATTGGCAAACGTCACCCTAATATCCTACATACTAAACTTACACACGCATGTAGTCCACACAAATCCGACCTTTACAGAGTGAATTTAGTTAAATCTCTCATGTATGCATGTGGCTATGATAATGAAAATGTTGAGCACTATTTTTCCCATTGCCCCTTATTTAATACCTAAAGATCCCAACTATCTTTTCAACACATTCATTATGTCACTATAGATTTATTACTGAAAGGTGAAGTCGAACAAAGAAAACAATCAAATTCAGTCATACTCTTCTTCAGAAATATACCCACCAAACTGGACGTTTTTAATATTACAATTATATTCTAATTAACAACTTTATAAAATAAACGAAACAGACAAAAGTGACTGTAACCAGTGCAATGTGTTACGACTCTATGGTCTAAGAAAAATGTAACAGAAAGAAAGTGAAACCAACAAATCAAGTAAAAAATCAACAAGCAATTTATTACTAGATAATTAAAATGAAAAATCAAAAAGTCACTTACAGTAATGTGTTTTGAAATCCTAATAATCCAATAAGAATGATTGTTCTAATCACAAGTCCTAAATATAGAATGTTCCGAATTCACGGCTGTGTCCTTGAATGTTATGATGTGCTAATGGTCTCCAAAGTCCTGATGTACTAGTAATCTTTGATGTGCTGATGTCAAAATGAAGTATTCTAAAATATCTGAATAAGTTCAGTTAAATTCCAAAATCATCAATTAAAAATCCAAAATCCAAAAGTTTATGAGCACTGTTATAATCCAATGAATATTTAAAATAATTCCTCTCTTAGAATTTGGAATGAATTTTCACAACTGTAATAGCTCTTTACAAGACTGATAGTAATGTCAAAACTGAATAAATGTCCACCAAACATGGTATATATAAAGATTGGTCGCATGACAGAATGTTCTAGAATATGAGTCATCTTAATGGAATTTTTACTTGTAAACAAAAATCAACCTTGACCTTCAAATTGAGAAAACATATTTATCAAAACAACCTAATTCAAGGACACTAGTTAAACATGTTTTTCCTGATAAACATAAAGATTTAAGCAAATATTAAAGTGAAGAAACATTTATAATTTCCTAAAATATTTATAATATTATATAAACATCATACATAACAAATGTCTTCTCTCTCTCTCTCTCTCTCTCTCTCTCTCTCTCTCTCTTTTGCATGTTTTGGTAAAGGACCTAGATGAGTTAGACATCTCGTGCGTGTCCAATCCCATATTGTTTAATAAAAATGACAATAAAGTGTTGAAAACAAAATAGATATGCGATTTTAAAACTCGCTCAAAACAATCCAAAACATTAGAAAGTGCGGAAAGCACAGGGCAAAGTTGTTTTTGTGTGCTGAGGAAATGTACTTGAAATAGAACTGTTCACACGGTACACCAAAATTTGCCTGTCCTTTAAATACAGAAACGAATTTTCATAGTATTTTTGTTTGTTTGTGTAATTTACTTCTGAAGTTCAGGAAGTAATAATCGCCACGCAGAGCTAGCAATCTTCTGTGAGATGCATACCAAAAGTTAGATCTAGCTCCGTCCTCTCAAACCAAAATCACTGTAGGTTCTATAAACCTCCCGTAGGATATACACATTTCTTTGTGTAGCAAGGATTAACAGTGCGGAAAAACAGTGGAATACATTTTCTTAAAATTTTCAACCCTGTGCAACAATTCAAAACCCTGGAGCGGAACCAAAGGCACAGAATGTATTTTTTTAGCACAACTTTTAGAAATCGCAAGCACTGGCAATCAAAAGTTGAACCTCTTTTTATAATGTAGTAAACATAATTTTGTTACCTGCATGGAAATCTTTGATTGAATTGTATTTGTATTTGATTAATTTGTATTTGATTTTGATTATTTTCCATGTAATTTAATTAATACGCATTTGATTTATTTAATTTGCATCAAGCATACAGAAAATATAATTATAATTGTACTCTGTGACTATTGTGAAAACATTAATAGCTCTGAGATCCCAAAACTATTGCTATACGAGAAAACAAAAACCACTCTGAAAGACTAATATATAAACAAATCGAATTTTCAATCTGTAAAGATGAATAATTATTAAATGATCTTCCAGGACAAATATTATTAAGATTTATGACCTTTTTCATAACCTCTCATAAACAAAAATGGTACATACAGTGTATAAGAGTGCATTTTGCCCCAACAGAAATGGTAATATATGTGCCTTCGAAAAAAATATTTATTTTATTAAATCTTTTACTGTGTGCCTGGAATGGATGCCAATCTAAGTATTTATTTTTCGTGTTAATTAATACTAGAATTAGAAAACAAATCGCTTAACTTCAAAAGAATCCGAATACTTCCTTCCGTGGCAGATTGTTTTATGCACGACACATGTTAACAGTGGCAAAACTGTACATTGTGCATTTTACGTCATTTATGCTGCTATCTCTGAGTTAATGTAGCCAACGGAATGAGTTTGCACAGTGCACATAACGGCGAAACACCAGGATATATGGCAACGAAAACATTCTGTAGATGACAAAATCTTTACAACTTACATTGACGTGTATCATAATCTAACGCAAAAGCTGCCAATGCCAATTATTTGTTTGTCTCAAAAACCAATAATCCCTACGGCCGCAACCAATCAATATCAATAACCCCTACGGCAAAAGCCAATCAATATTAATAGCCCCTACGGCAACAGCCAATCAAAATCAATCAAAGCCATCAGATTTCGATAGTGGAAATCTAAAAATAAAGACTGCAAATAAATTGAAATATAGTGAGTTTAGGACCAAATATAAAATTTTAAATCTACAATTGGTACACGTGTAGGCACTCCTATTAAGAAATAAAAAATGAAAATCTTCGGTGTAAAAGATATAATATTAGCATCTGAAAGACTTGGTGGAGCTGTGTATCAGATGTAATGTTGGCATCGGAAGGTAACTCTCGATGGGAATGCACTAACTATTGGGGATATCTAAGTTAATTTGAGAAGCAATTTTTTTTCTCAAATTCGCAAGAATTTTTTAAAAATTTTTTATCGAAATAAACGATGCTATCACCATACAATTATGCACACCGTTGAAAAATAAAGCATATTTTGTCACTTTGGTCACATTTTCAATAGTTTTAAGTGCGTTCTTCCGTTAATCGTCAATTGGATTTTCCCTCCTCTCGGAAATTATATTTATAGTCATAAAATATTTTTGCAACCACAGGTAGGGTTTTTCCACAGCTCATCGTTGCAACATTTGTTTAACAACGTGACGTAAATAGTTTCTTCTAATTCTGCTAAGCGTTTAATGCTAATTGCGCACATCTGTGGCGAGAAGAGACACGTTGTTCACATCAGTATCCTCTCACAGGCAAAAATGGGCTAGTTTGAAAGGAAATTCTTAACTTTTCTAAGTTTAAACAGCCGTTTTATTATCTAATTTTCTTTCATCTCTCTTAGTGTAAGTTTCACTGGCCGGCGCCGCTCTCATTATGCAAAGAAATGAGTATCTAACTGGATACAATAAGTGTCTGCTTGATGATTCCAATCAAGTTTTACCCCGTGTATTAGACCGATGGTTGCATTTTTATTTATATACCGTCTTTAAGGTTGTTATCTGGACAAGTTTGAAAACAAAATATCATTTTGATTAATAGAATATTCTTTCTTAGTGTGGGCGGATAAGAAGGGATAAGATTTTCGTCGGCTTCGTTCTGGTACAAATCATTCTCCACAAGGATTGATTTGCCTTCTCCTGCTAACATACGTGGTGATGATTATTTTGTTTTTCTTTAGCCTGAAAACATTGCAGAATATGGAAAGTCTGTGTACAATTTGCACGGTAAAAATATATGCTCGATGACATCAATCAAATGACTTTAGAAATAAACTATTATAATCCAAAGTTAAGATCAATTTATTTAGTACATCATATGGCCAATTCTCGATATCCGTTTGGCTAATTACATGGATTTATTTTAGGACAGTATGCATTTCCCATTGACTCCGGGATTCTACACATCACTTGCAGTAGTCACTGTTGCTACGTGCCGGCGTCATATAACGTCACATTACGCCATGTGAAATACTAAATCTAGTATTGCCTTCTCCATTTGGAAAACTGGTCTCCTACAGCGTTGTCTGGTAGGTATATTGCCCTCGCCTTCGGTTTGAGCACCATACACATCAGCAAAACAATGAGAGAACAGTTCCTTCAGGAAAAGGTAATACAGTAATAGAATAATAGCCCATGGAAAATATTGAGAATATCTCACCGTAAAAGGAGAACTGGCCATTGCTTCGTTTGAAATAATTGTGCTACATATGTGCAACAATACTATGTTAAAGTACATTACATGATACATCATCGAGCTCTGATTGGCTAATTACATGATTTTTTTTCATAACAGTGAGTATTTCCCCTTGACTCCGGGAATACTGCAACGGTCATTACACCCGTCCCAGCGGGCACTATTATTGACATCTAATAACGTCACATGACGTCATATCATACACTAAATCTATTACTGTTTTCTCCCTTGGGATCTGATCTCCTACAGTGTTGTCTGGTAGGATATAGGAGGACAGTATCCTTGGGAGAAGGCAATAATATAAGAATATATCTATATCTGCATGTCTTATGATATTTTCCCATTTACCCCACAAATCCATTACATTACATCGAGCCATAATCATTTTAAAGGGCATAAGAGAGTCGATAATATTCCATGGACAATTTGTAATGTTTTAGAAAATACCATTTTCTGTTATAAATAAAAAATAAAACACTGAGGCATGAATCGTAAGTACCAGGAAATAGTGGCAATGAATTGACGCCTCATCAAAAATTTAGGAGCAAATTGCTATATTTGCTGTAATTCAACGCTGACGGCTCCTTCAACCCAAAGATTACTAAATCTATAAATATGACTGTGGTATATGAAATATCTACATACTTGTGTGCCTTTCTTTCTGGATGATTCCAGACATCTCATCTGGTTTAACATCGACAATTGAAAAGAAGTACATCAATTGCTAAGTTGAAACTTCCAGTTCAACAAGGATGTAAATCACCGCATGATTCCCATGCAGTGAATTCTCTGTGCCTAGGCACTCCAATTTCGAACCAGACAACGCAGTCAGGCTTGAAAGTCAGTCTAATTATACCCAGCCTAATGAAGTTGGCGGGGGATATAGAAACGGGTTCTGTCTGTCCGTCCTACTTTCGTTTCCGAAACATAACTCCAAATTGTTCAAGATATCTCTATGAAACTTGGTACACATATTAGATTAGTAGACCTAGTGTGCCTTTGTCTACTTTCAATTCTTCACTTTATATATATTTAATGTTTTACATGCGTCTGTCCATATCATTCATTCATTGTCCACATTTTCGTTTCTGGGGCAGAACTGCAAAACCATTTTAGGCATCTCTATGAATTTTGGCACACATATTAAACTATGGTGTATATGTGCCTTTTGGTACACATATTAGAGTATTGATGTATATGTGCCTTTTGGTATACATATTAGACTATGGTGTATATGTGCCTTTTGGTACACATATTAGACTATTGGTGCATATGTGCCTTTTGGTACACATATTAGACTATGGTGTTTATGTGTCTTTTGGTACACATATTAGACTATTGGTGTATATGTGCCTTTTGGCTATATACAATTCTTCAGTTGTAATATTTTTAACGTTTTCATTTGTTTTTCTATTCATCTATCTATCCACCATTCACGCATTTTTTTCCTGAACGTTAACTCCAAAACCGTTCAAGATATTTCCATGACACTTCGTACACATATTAGGCTAGTGGTCTAGATGTGATTTTTTTCTGTTCATAATTCTTTAGTTTCAATATTTTTAATTTTGTGTCCATTTGTCTCTATGTCCATTCATCCATCCATTCATCATCCACACTTTTGTTTGAGATGTATAGCTCCAAAACCCTTTAAGGTGTATCTTTACAATTCGGTACACATATTAGATAAGTGGTATATATGTGCCTTTTGGCTATTCACAATTCTTCAGTTTCAATATTTATCAATTTTGTGTTCCTTTATTCATCCATCTATCATTCACACTTTCATTATGGTGTGTAACTCCAAAACCGTTCAAGATATCTCTATAAAACTTAGTGCACAAAACTGTGATCCAGATGTACGTTTTGTTATTCACAATTCTTCAATTTAGTTATTTTTAATGCGTTGGTCCTGTTGTCTGTCCATCCATTCATCCCTTATCCACACGTTCGTTTCCGGGCCAAAATTCCCAAACCGTTTAAGGATATCTCTATGAAGTTTGATAAGCATATTTGATTAGAGATGTAGATGTGGCTTTGGCTATTCACAACTTTTAATTTTTAAAAACATTCTCCATTTGTTTGTTCATCTGTCCACCCATAACAACACTTTCGTTTTCGTGTCAAAACTCCTAACCGTGAAAGGTATCTCTATGGCATTTTGGTACACAGATGTGCCTTTTGCAGTTTACAATCCTTCACTTTCAATATTTTCTAACGTTTTTCTCCATTTGTCTGTTAAAACATTCATCTATCATTCACATTTTCTTTGCGAGAGCAAAACTCAGGAGGCTTATCAATTTTCTGCATTTTTAGCAAATACTAATTTTCTGAATATGAAATCTTCGACAACGCCTTCTGTTTCTTAAAGGACATTTTGGTGGCGTGGGGGATATAGATGACTCCTCCTTCTTGTTCTGTCCTTACAGTTGACTGAATTTTATATACTTAAACTCAGGTTGAAAAAAAATCCTATCTGCGATTTGTCCATAGTCTTTGTAAGAAACCAAATTTCGACAGTGCATGACAAACGTTCATATTGATCTATTGATATGTGCTACTTATAATATTGCTCTATGTCAATTGTAATATTTTCAACCACTGACCAAAGCAATCCCATTAGGCTGAAACATAATGTAGTATACGATACGATACCATTGAAACAGAAGCATGGCAGATGACAGGACTATACAGCATTGAAATCAAAGTAATTTTCATTTGATTACAAATTACAGATCCTCGTACCTTCATTTATTTCTGTCAAGACTCGTGTCTATTATAAAAGAAAATACGACAAGGTTTGATCACATGCAAATAGACACACACGTTTTTCCTCAAGAAAGAAAGGCTAGAATTGTTAAACTGAAATCACTGCGTCACCTGCCAAGTAATATAACGCACAGCACAGCTGCAATAAAATTATTCTTATGATACCAAAAACCATTTCGGGGCTTATTTCGTTTCTTCAGAGCCGTGGCCGCAATTCTAGATAAACGAAGCAAATTTACACAGAAAGAATGCACGTTTTCGTACCAAAAATAATTATGGTAAAGTTTCTGACGAAATTCGTACGCAACACTTAAAGAAAATAGATTGCATACGTAAGCCAGTTTGTAGATGTCCCGCAACATTAGAGTGCAATAAACTGTCATTCTCGTTTAGATTATCAACAATATCTACCACCGTTAAACTACTGTCGATTGGGAAATATAGCAAGGGATTTATATGCATGGAAAACACTCCCCTGCAACAGCGATAAACAGTCGCATCAATGCACATACTAAAGGAAACGAAGCTAGCTTTCTCAATGAGTTACACAAAGAAAACGTCAGTAGTGGCTTAGAAGAAACCTAAGTAACAGTGAACAAATGAATAGAGCAAGACAGATTTATCATTTGAGAGAATCAGGTTCAAAGCAAAAATTACCACATGCAAAATGATCAAAGAAATATGATGTTTTTCAATAAATCTTACAATATATAGGAGTTGAGAACCTGAGCTGTATCGCTGCAGGACATGTAAAGAATTAGTAATTTTTGCTCGTCTGAAGAGCTTGTCAACAGTGTCGTAACAAAAACAAAGTAACCCGGACGAATCAAAACTCCCATGCATCAGACAGTGATATTTATTGTATGAACTTACTCCTAGTTAACTAGTTTTATTGACTCCCGAGTTCAGCCACTATGGCTCGTAAGTCAGCCTTACTCTATCGCCTCACTGAATACAAAAAGGTTCACCATTGTGAGTTTGAAGGTAGATTTTGTTCCAAATTGATGGATAAAATTCAATCGATAATAAAAGCTCTCTGCTGTGTCCACTTATCCAGTCTCGTCATTGTCATACTCATTTTGATTCATAAAAAACAAGAGGTTATTTTCCCGATTATTATTAAATCTGCTCACACAATTAATTGATGGGGGAAAACAGTCATATTAAGTAAAAACAAAATAGGACACTGCATGATTTAAGTGGAACTCGGCATTAAATCATCTCTATTCTAAATGCATTCACCGGGACCCATTTATATCAGTATAATCGGTAAATGTCCTCTCCAGAGGATTGTTAGATTTCTTTTTATAAGTTACGAAAACACAAAGATGCAATCAACCAACGTAATGAATTATAGTTCTGGGAGCATTATAGTTTACCTAGTTAAAGAAATCTACTTCAGACAAGGATTCCATTTATTTGAAAACATGTCTTTTATCGATATATGTAATTTAGATATATTGCTTCTTAGCACAAGAACATCGTATTTAATTCATACCACGTCTTCATCCTCTCAACTTATGATAACTGAGCACAGCTGTTGAGAAGACAAGCAAGCAGTATGTACTACTCTCATTCCTCGTGGAAAAATGAAAGCTATTAAAGAGAATATCTTAAATTTGTAAAGTACAAGTATCTGCTTGTAATCTACTTTTTCATGTCTTGAAATGGTTCAAGTTAGTCTAGGTTTTAGTGCGTGCTGTACTGTCGTTATGCAAGAAATTAAAGATAATGTATATGTAAATCAGAAGTTAACATGCGTACTTTATTTGTTGATTAGCACTGAGGGTTAGCAGGTGTGCTATACAGATGGTTGTGTTTTATTTCTTGTACAAAAACAGCAATGAAGCATTGCTTGATTACTTAAGTTATATTATTCACTTGAAAATAAAGTGCTGGCAATCTTTAAGCAGCTTAAATCATTTGGTTTTGACAATACATGATGCTACTTACTTTTCCGTTACAGGGAGAACACGGTCCACTTTAGGGTTCAATTTTTGTTACGTATTTAAAACCTCAGTAACAGGGAGATTCAAAAAATAATATTATTGTCTGGTCTAATTTCAAGCATTCGCTTCCTGCAACATTGGGGGATTTTTTTCGTGTGATCTATGCAGTCCTGGATTACCCAATAGGCTGACTAAGCACGTGCTTAGTGCACCAGCAAAGAATGCTACACACACAAAAAGGAGAAATTACGGTTTAGTATTGTTTTTATTTTGAATTACATACGGGGGGTGGGCAACATAATCTTTTCAGTGCTTAGGGTCTCTAAAGGTCTTAATCCGGCCCTGGACCTATGTATGAATAACATACTTAAAAAGAGCAGCGCATGCGTGTATTCCTGATGTCATAATAACGTCACTTATACGCAGTGTGATAAAGTCTTCAAACCTCAAGAGTTATCTGTAGAAGATTGGTCAATTTGTAAAACAGTTTCGAAAATTCGATCCCCTATTGGTCAATTTGTACAACAGTTTCGAAAATTCGATCCCCTATTGGTCAATTTGTACAACAGTTTCGAAAATTCGATCCCCTATTGGTCAATTTGTACAACAGTTTCGAAAATTCGATCCCCTATTGGTCAATTTGTACAACAGTTTCGAAAATTCGATCCCCTATTGGTCAATTTGTACAACAGTTTCGAAAATTCGATCCCCTATTGGTCAATTTGTAAAACAGTTTCGAAAATTCGATCCCCTATTGGTCAATTTGTACAACAGTTTCGAAAATTCGATCCCCTATTGGTCAATTTGTACAACAGTTTCGAAAATTCGATCCCCTATTGGTCAATTTGTAAAACAGTTTCGAAAATTCGATCCCCTATTGGTCAATTTGTAAAACAGTTTCGAAAATTCGATCCCCTATTGGTCAATTTGTACAACAGTTTCGAAAATTCGATCCCCTATTGGTCAATTTGTAAAACAGTTTCGAAAATTCGATCCCCTATTGGTCAATTTGTACAACAGTTTCGAAAATTCGATCGCCTATTGGTCAATTTGTACAACAGTTTCGAAAATTCGATCCCCTATTGGTCAATTTGTACAACAGTTTCGAAAATTCGATCGACTATGGAACGGTGCAGGGAAAAAGGAGATTTAGAAATTTGAAAAAGCATAAGGATAACACTGATTAACTTCAGATATCGTGCAAAATTAATATTGTATTCTTTAATTACAAGTTATCCACTTGCTTCAATGTCACCTAAATAAAATACTTAAAGAGGTGACGTCAAAAAGATTATATCAGCGAGACTTTACAAATTATGTCACCGCACACAAGGATAAGTATATCTAGCAAAATATTTACAAAAGCATCTTTCCCGATCTACGATTAAATTTCCACACTTGCTTGCTTCTTGATAAAGTCAAAAATATCCTGCTTTTATTTTTCCATTTCAGTGTTTCTAAAGACCCCTTTTGTTTACAAGAAAGCATAAACATATTTCGTCATGTTTCATTAGCATTTCGGCTAAAGAGAATATCTAAACGGCATTAAAATATTTCAGATAATTTTGAGATCTGATCCGTTTCCGATCAATGTTAAAGTATAATATCGTCTCTAGCCATTCATAATGTCTGCAAAACGAAAACAAAAAATCACCGAAAATTTAACATGTCCTGCCATCTAATGAGTGTTCGATATTATGATACCCCACCATACATGATGCCAACATGCCAAGATGAAATGTTTTGCATACGCACTTCCTTATTTACGCACAGATAAAAGCATGAAAAACTATATCCATGGGGTTATTCAGAAAAGAAAAACAAAATATCATGATTTGACAATAAAAAGGTCATAGTTCATCGCAATAAGCCTATTTATCGAAACTCCTAATAATGATCCCCCACCACACCCCGACAAAACAATATCAATCACTGAGATACCTCTAAGAGGATTGTATGATTGTTGAACACAATATCTTCGCCCATATAAGGAATTCTTTCATACTTGGGGCATAAAAAATTATCAACCAATGTGGCATACTCTTTAGCACAAGACTGACCAACTTCTATACGGTAGTCTTCATTTATTTCGCATCCACAGATCAAACCTCGACATTGATTTTGTAATAGGAATGAGACAAAGCAAATTGCATTATAAAATAAAGTCACAACACAACATTAGCGAGACAAAAGTATAATAATTCGTATCTGCGCCACAGTAACTTATAGCTTGGTTAAAAGAGTATAATTCTTTGCAGCCATTGCATTTAATCTGGTTTACCTCTTTCCAATATATGTTCTATTCTGAGTGTAATCAGCCATCCATGTTGCAGAAAGGCCGTGTTTCTATTGATTATACAACTGGTTCACACCTGTCTAATTTAGACCTCACACAGTTGAACAACGCCAAATTAAGCACAGTCATGGCTAATTTCATTTTGCTCATGAGCAAAAAGGATCGGATGTTGGTTAAGATTTTGGGCTTTTGTGCACAATAAGTTGTATTGGGTGCATTTCGTTTTGCAGCATGTTACGCTGCTATTAATATTCTGCAATGTGTGCAGCACGTTATATGATGTTTATTACGTCTGAAACATATGCAGTATGTTTTACACGGTCATTAACATGGCTGGAACGTATTCAGATATCCAGTTAAATAGGTGCCTGATACTCAAAGTGATAAAGCTTTCAAGGAGCGGACCCGAGAAAGTTAAAACGAATAATTGTCCAGTTTTCTCTGGTAAAACATTTTCTCTGGGTAAGCTTTAAAATATTCATCCGAAATCCTGATAATTCCTGATGAATTGTTTCTAACACATGTCTTCGTTAAGGGAAGTTTAAAAAAAAAAAAAAAAAAAAAAAAAACAACCTGGAACATGAATTTCGTCAAACATAGTCAAGCATCTGTATTGAAAATTTAAAAAATGTACAGTTCTGACTAGAGAAAGGGGAAAATAATGATTTAAATTTGAAAAAAATAATCGGTCTCTTTTGGCATTATTTCTCTCCGAGGTTATAACGTGTGTCCCCACAATGTTTTTTTTTTTTTTTTGTGGTGGTGGAGGTGGTGTTTATTAAACACCACAGTATTTAGACCTCACACAAGTGAACAATAGCAAAATGCAGGAAATGTTTGTTAACTAAAAATCTTTTCAATTAAGAGCAGCTTTCAGAAATCTGCGCCGAAAATCATTTTACGGCTATATATCTTCGTGCAAGTATTCTATCTTTCCATACACTTCTATTGAGTAAACAAAATGGCGGGAGTTTCAATCATCACGTAGACGCCCGAAAAAAAAAAATACAGAAAATTGCACGCTGACAATTTCGTTATGTACGTAGAGTATCAAGATAAGACATTTCTTAGTTCCATTGTAGCGATATCATTAAGTCCACGTAGTTTGTTAGCAGATATCATAGTATCTTCTTACAATCAAGCGTGCGTCTACAGAATACTATGAAATGAAAAATGCAAATAAAGGGAACCTCGACGAAATCATCTATAGCATCTCTCTATATCATCTAATTGTACAAGTATTGAAGGAATTATTTTTCTCATAACGATCATAAACTGATATTAGAATGTATTATTTCAAGGACATGTTTTAAACACTTTGAGGACCGAGAACGACAGAATTGTCATTTTGTCAGACTAAATGCATTGGAAACATTTATCAATGCAAAACACAAACTTCAAATAGCCACTAAGTGCTACTCGAACATACAATTTAGTTTACTATGCAAAACATCACAGTATGTTATTGCCTTAAAAACAGAACAAATGGCAATATAGGACATATCAAGTAAATGATAAAACTCAGAACAGTATTACACACATATTACACACATATTACACATTTTAAGACATAAATTGAGGCGGAAAATAAAGGCCGAAGTAACTTTAAACTATGTCAGTAGCCGAAGTAAACTGAAACTTTGTCGGTACATTTCATTGTCAAACATATTAAATGCCATCCAATTGCAATGAATTTGTAAGCATAGCAACTCCTTTAAGACTCCTCGTGATTACTTATTGTCACGATCAACATGATACCGGGGAACTATCTAAAACTGAAGGTGACACTCAATGATTGAATGGCAAATATTCAACAATGTGATTAAATGCATGCAGTTTTTGAAGAATTAAAAAGCAAGTTTTTAAAAAATCAGTAAAGATCAAGCAGCAATCATACAGTGGTTTCTTTCAGTTTGATATTAAGCCAGAGACTGACCTACAAACTCATTACTCTGTCCTAATTGAGAGAAAGCCTTTATTTTAGTGTTATTTGGTCAGTCTGGATACTGCTCCAAGTTGACATTTTCGTGACGAGATGGTATCCATTTTTCTATCTCCATATAAAATAATTCACAAAGTACCACTAATGTCCGTTTAATAGTCAAATTGTGTTCTGCGGTGTCTGACCTCTAAAACAAAATCCAGTGATAAACGATTCTGACGGCTCTTCAGTGAGACTGTGTATAACACAGTCTAAGATAATAGGGTATAATCTACTAGTGTATATCACAGTGTAATCTACAATCTACTAGGGTATATCACAGTGTAATCTACTAGGGTATATCACAGTGTAATCTACTAGGGTATATCACAGTGTAATCTACTAGTGTATATCACAGTGTAATCTACTAGGGTATATCACAGTGTAATCTACTAGGGTATATCACAGTGTAATCTACTAGGGTATATCACAGTGTAATATACTAGAGTATATCACAGTGTAATATACAATTCAACTACGAACTGATTGCAAGATTACGTATATATTGATTTTACAGGGCTTTCATACTCAGTCGTATTTTGTTATTCTATTAAAATGCCCAAGTTACACTAACATAGAAACGTATGAGCTAATTAAGTCGAGTGGTTTCGTGTTTTATCACGCGTTTCCCTTCAATACTAACACCAGAAACCATCTGCACTCATGAATGCACATGGTAAACTCTTCCACATAACCTTTGACCTCACCATCAAAACGTGGTTGAACTGTATATACGTACATGGAAGTGTATGCAAATTAACAAGTTTCAAGAATTATAATATTTCGAAATCATGCATACTTATATCAAATTGTCGATTTTAGATTTTTATGTTAATTCTTGGATCCGCGGTTCCAAGTGTTTCCTTCTACCGCTCCATTCAGTGTATGCGATTTAGAAAAAAATAGTAATAAAAAAACACATATAGACAAAGTACAAAGCACACAGGAACAATATTGATATAAAGTGATCATGTTTGACAGGGAAATAGAATTCACGGAGACTCAACTTTTCAACCACTTCTGGATATACACAAAACATAAAAATCATATAGTGCGTTGTATCCACAACTAAAATGATAGATCATGTTTTGTAATAATGAGATTAATTCTATATGTTTCCATATTATAAATCATGGTTTGTAATAACAAGATTAATTCTGTATGTTTCCAAATTATAATCATATCTTGTAATAGCTAAATTTATTCTACATGTTTCCTAATTATAGATTATGTCTTGTAATAACGAGATTAATTGTGTAAGTTGCATGATTATATATCATATCTTTTAATAGCGATATTAATTCTATGTTTCCTGATTATTGATGATGTCTTGTAATAACGAGATTAATTCTGTATGTTGCATGATTATAGATCATGTCTTGTAATAACGAGATTATTTATAAATGTTTCCAAAGAAATAATATTAGCAAAAAATAATGCTCTTAGACTCTAAGACATTCAACATATCATAAACATGACGGTAGTAGAGAAAGTTTTTTAATAAAATCATATATTTAAATAAATTTCATATTATTCAGTAAATTAGCATTGCTATCCAGTAGCCCGCCTAGGTGGACAAAACTCTTATAGCTGACCCTTTTCTAGAAACTGGTAACTGTTTGGCAGCAAATTACGTGCTAATACTGTTGTATATATATATATATATATATATATATATATATATATATATATATATATATATATATATATATATATATATATATATATATATATCTTCTTAAGCATCTATAAGTAATTGGGAGTTTCATTCAGAATCTGAAGATTAGAAAATGTTGTATACGAGTGTTCTGAAATTACTAGAATGAATTGCATAAAATTAAAGATGTATTTGTATTCTAATCACATTTGAAAAGTATGTACATTATTATTGCGTATATTCCATTTTCACTAGTTTTAAAGTGTCTTCTTAATCAATTTGTGACTTGAAACTTTTGTGTATGATTCGACTCCTTCCTTACTGTGATTTGCTTGTCTTGAAATGTATCACCTGTCAATAAATATGGGTTATATTTACTTATTCTTTGAAGCAATAATTGTTTAACATCTCGTCTTACCATATGCAGATGTTCTGTTTCTTCAGATTAATTCATGGTAACTGCACACAACCATTCTGGCTATAAAAGAACGTTTAAATAAGTTATTTTCCTCGGGGAATATGAACACAATTGTTGAGTAAAATTTGAGATGTTTTAAATTGTTGTTTTAATATCTATTTCCTCACATCTCTCATACATGTGAAGTTCAGTGCAAGCTTTCTTGTGGCAATCCCTGCTGACTTTATTCAAAACAAACGTGCTTTGAACTGGGTCCAATAGGCGTTTACTTTGATGATTCTAATCAAAAGTTGTTTTCATGTGCTAAAACAGATGTTTGCGTTTATTTCTAGTATATCCACACTAAAAAATACTGTCTGCTTCCCTTTGTTTATATTTGGGTGATATTAAAACAGTGATAACATTTGAGAAGTTTTAATTACTTGAAGTAGCAAAAGATGCATCATATTAAAAAAGATACGCTTATTGAAGATATTCGCTTAAAATAGTCAACATTACAACTATCTTACATTTTGAATAATATACTGAAGTAATTTTAACTTTTAAGTTTCATTACTTAATTTAAGCAATCAATTAAATTCATTAGTTACGAATATGATTAGATCATTAACACTTAAAAGATTAAACATGAATTATAAAAGGAAGTTTGAATTTTGATCATTTAATGAGCCTAGTTTTGATCCTTTAATGTGCCTAATTTTGATCTTTTAATGCGACTAATTTAAAAGTTTTCATTATAAATATCTTGAGTTTTCAAAACAAAAGCGTATAATTTTAGACTTATCTTACATTAATTGTAATAAAATATTTATTTTTATCGATGTATGTATATATGCTTGCATGCATACATGCATATATGTATGTATGTATGTATGTATGTATGTATGTATGTATGTATGTATGTATGTATGTATGGATGGATGGATGGATGGATGGATGGATGGATAGTTGGATGGATGGATGTAGGTATATAGATGCATGGATAGGTGGATTTAAAGTACGGGAATCCGGGACTATTCGGATCTGCTATGGAGCATTACAATTATGATTTGTATTATGGGACAGAGAATGATTCCATTGCCTCCTCACATTTTATAAAGAATAACTGGAAACCTACACAAGAGCAGACTGGAATCTCGTGAATCTATGACCATGTCATATATAGGTAAAGAAGATCCTTATAGTGATAATAACCTTCACAGATAGATGAATTATTTAGTATTATACACTGGGTGATTGTAGTAGGGAAAACTAAAGAAACGAAATGGTTGTTCTTGAAGCATCAGCACAGCACGCACATACTTCGGCGTAAAGTGGGACTAACTTAAATTAACCAGACTGATGAATTCTTTTTATCTCCAGTTTTCACAAGCGGTGATTTTGTAAAGTATAAAAAAAAAAAAAACTTTAGATCAAACCTATATTTGAAATCATGCTTTCGTTACAGTAACTTGACTGCAGAAATTTGATTATATGATCTGTTGTGGGACAGACCCGAATGTCTTCGTAAGACTCCAAAAATTTATATTAGAGTCACAAATAATAGGGAATATACCTTTCTAAAGAAGAGGGCTTAACCAAATGAATACAACTGGTGCTCCAATTGATCAACAGTAAGTAGATGTAAAAGGAGATTATGGCCTCCACCCGGGTTAGCCTGTGTTGTGGAGCCTGTTGGGGGCCACGTCGGAACAACTGTCAGCTGGATGGAGGGCCCCGTTTATCGGAACGACGAAAACTGTTAGCCAATTTCAAAGCCAAACATTCCTTCTTAATTTTGGAATCATTTTTCTGGTGCTTGTTTAGTTTTTTAGAAAAATAACACACCGGGTGATCCACACCATTTTCTCTTCCTGAATCAATACTCCACCAACCCATACATCACTTGCATTAACAGTCATTTTAAATAATTGGCTGTAATTTGGTGCAGAAAGAACTGGTGCATTCTTAAGCATGGCCTTCAATTTATTAAAGGATTCCTGACACTGGTCAGACCAATGAAATTTGGATTTCTTACTCAACAAATTTGTCAACGGTTCGGCAATTTTGGAAAAATTTGAACAAAATTTCCGATAATATCCAGCCATACCTAAAAATCGCATCAGTTGCTTTTTACAAATCGGCACCGGAAATTCAGAGATAGCTTTGACCTTAGCTTCTATAGATTTAACTTGACCTTGTCCCACAATATGTCCTAAAGATGCGACGCAAGCATGGCAAAACTGACTTTTGCTCAAATTAATCGTCAGATTTGCATCACTGAGTCGATCGAAGAATTTCCGAATGGTTTCCAAGTGATCTTCCCAGGTGTCGTTGCACATAATGACGTCATCGATGTGCGCGTCCCAATTATCTAGACCAGATGTTATCATGTTCATCAGACGTTGAAACGTTGCAGGAGAATTTCTCATTCCAAATGGCATGATTTTATATTGATAAACCCATCTGGAGTTAAAAATGCTGAAATTTCTTTTGCCCTTCCGTGAGTGGAATTTGCCAGAATCCTTTTAAAAGGTCAAACTTGGTGACATATTTCGCATTTCCAATTCTATCAATGCAATCATCCATTCTTGATATTGGAAATGAATCACTTTTGGTGACACTGTTGACTTTTCTATAGTCAGTGCACATGCGGAATGTAGTATCTGGCTTAGGCACGAGAATACATGGTGAACTCCAATTACTTTTACTTGATTCAATAAAATCATTTTCCAGTAAATGCTGAATTTCTTTCTTCAAATATTCCTGTTTGAGAGGATTCATCCTGTAAGGATGCTGTTTCACAGGTGTAGAATCTACAATGTCAACGTCATGATAGATTTTATTTGTTCGTGTAGGAACATCAGGAAGCAAGTGCACATACTCATGTAATAGCTGTTTTAGTTCATTTCTTTCCTAATGTTGTAAATGTGAAAGTTTCTGGTCCAGATTGTTCAATATTTCTGAATTCCGAAGGTTGGAATCACTACAGTCAGATTGTATCCCATCGTTGACTTCCTCACTGTGTGGGACAGGTACAACTAAATTAACTGAACAATTAACTGGGCTATCTCTGTCAAAATACTCTTTTAACATATTTATGTGACAAAGTTGTTGCTCTTTCTGTCTCCCAGGAGTGTTCATCTTATCATTTAAGTTATTTTCTTTCTTTTCAACTGTATAAGGACCATACAATTTAGTCTGAAGAGGATGTGAGGTATGGGCAAGAGAGCCAGAACATTTTCACCAGGCTTAAAACTCCTTTATTGGGTATTATTGTCATACCTTAATTTCATTTTTGACTTGGTAGTGTGAAGATTAGTTCTTGCTACTTCACAGGCTTTTGACAACTTGTATTTGAAATCAGAGATGTAGTCAAGAAGATTAATCTTTGAATCTTCATTTGAAAAAAGTTTCTCTTTTAATAATTTAAATGGTCCACGGACAGTATGTCCAAAACCCAGTTCAAAGGGACTAAAACCTAATGACTCTTGAACTGATTCCCTAACAGCAAACAACAACAAATGAACACCCTCATCCCAATTCTTTCCTGTATCAAAGCAATATGACCGAATCATATTCTTCAAAGTTTGATGAAATCTTTCCAAAGCCGCTTGACTTTCAGGGTGATAGGCAGACGATTTAAACTGTTGAATGCCTAATTCATGCATAACTTGTTGGAAAATTCCAGACATAAAATTTGACCCTTGATCCGACTGGACAGATTTGGGAAGGCCAACATATGTAAAAAAAACTTCACCAAACCTTTCACAATGGTTTTAGTTTTTATATTTCTCAGAGGAATTGCCTCTGGAAACCTTGTAGACGCACACATGATGGTCAACAAGTATTGGTTGACTGACTTGGTCTTAGGTAAGGGACCGACACAGTCTACCATTATTCTACTAAATGGGTCGTCAAATGCTGGAATAGGTTGCAGATGAACCTTATGTATCTTCTGATTGGGTTTTCCTACCATTTGACAAGTGTGACAAGATCTACAGTATTTAGAAACATCACTTTTATGTTTCGGCCAATAAAAATGATTCAAGATCTTGTGATAAGTCTTATTGACACCTAAATGACCAGCCAATGGAGTTTCATGGGCTAGACTAAGAATTTCCTGTCGATATGACTTAGGAACGACAATTTCATAGCTCACTGACCACTCGTCACCAGCGGGTACCTCATGTGGTTTCCATTGCCTCATGAGGACCCCATTTTTCACAAAGTAACACACTGGAGCTTGTGTGGCTCAGGTCTTGTTCCTGTAAGACAACAAGTGATTGTCTTTTGTCACCCTGATTAGAATAAAGAGAAAGAGTTGTAAAAAGAGGATCACTGTGATCAATACCTTCTGATTGCTCAATATCAGGAGAGAAAGTTACCTCATCAAAAGACTGACCAATACATGTGTCAGCTAAAGGAATAATTTCCTGATCAACATCATTCTCAAGGGCTCTTTGTGCCATAGCTCTGGTAACTGCACAAGCAGGATACTAATCAGGGACTTCAATCTCAACAGGATCAACTTTTTGATCCAAACAAGGCTTGTTAGTTACAAGTGGATTGACCACGACCTTATCTCCAGCTAGGTCATTGCCTAGTAACAAAAGGATACCTTCTATAGGTAAAGAAGTCACTGCCCCAACAGTCACAGGTCTGATACCAAATTAACAAAATGGAGATCAACATTTACAAAGCCGCACTCTACTCCCTGAATAAGTACACTTTCACTAGAAGAAGACTTCTCAGACAAAGGCAAAGCACCTGATAACAAAAGACTCTGAGAAGCTCATGTGTCCCTTAATATTTTAATAGGGATAGATTTGGCAGAATCACCAATAAGTGATATAGAACCTTCTGACATGAATGGTTCATAAGTCTCCAAAATACAATCAGACTGGGGTTTGTTTGACCCAACAAATATATTGCTTTCAATACAAGACCGTTACCTTGACCTCTTGGAAATAATAGCATTCGGAATAGCTCTATCTGAGGCTTATTTTTCAACCTGAAGCAATCAGAAATGACGTACCTTTTCTTTTTACCATAAGTGCACGTAGGAAGATATAAGGATTTTTGATCAGTCTTATCAGACGTTTGATTCCAAACAGTTGTGCTGTTTTGAAATTTGGAAGTACTCGTTTGAGAATGAAATGGTTTTTAATTACCAAAAAACTGTTGGGAGGAAGACTTATTGACAAATGAATTTGTTTGAGTCAAGGAATAATCACCAGTCATACGAGCAGCATCTTCCAAAGTTTCCACTTTCTGCTCGTCAAGATAGGTCTTAACATCATTATGGATTCACCTCTTGAACTCTTCAATTAATACGAGCTGTCTGAAGTTACCGTAATCTTGATCAACCCTCTTGGCTGAGCACCACCTATCAAATAGTTGTTCTTTTTTCCTTACAAATTTGGCATGAGTTTGTCCAGTTTCTTTTCTACAATTCCTAAACTTTTGTCGATATTAAAATATTGTTTATCTCTTGCTTTGTTAAAGGCGCTTTCGCCTCAGAAAGATCATAATGTCTGGCAAGCTCAAGCAACTCGTCCTTTTTCATAGATTCTAACCCAACCTGGGTAATACTTGAAACAAAGTTCTCAACCTTAGATGGCATTGTGAATGCTTGCTGGTTCCACCAAAAATTTCTCAAATGGGTGAAATAAAAATCTTAACCAGGGACAAGGAAAATTCCGAAACAAAGTCAGTATAAATAGTAACTTAAAGAAATTCATATCCCGGACGAGCCCCCAATTTCTGTTACGACTCTAGGTCTTAAAATAATGAAACAGAAAGAAAGTGACACCAACAATGTAAGTAAAATCAACAAGCAATTTATTTCTAGAGAATTAAAGTGAAAATTCAAAAGACACTTACATTAACGTGAATTGAAATCCAAACAATCCAATAATCCTAAGTGTCCTAATCACAAGTCCTAAATATAGAATGCTCCGAATGAATTCAAATAGCCTTGAATGTCCTGATGTGTCAGTAGTCTTGAATGTTCTGATATGCCTGAATGAAGTGATCCAGAATATCTTTGAATAAATTCACATAAATCTCAAAGTCAAGTTTTAATCCAATATGAGAATGAGCACTTTTAGTTATTAGAATGAATATTTCAAATAAATAATTCCTCTCTCTGAATTTGCTCTGCTTTTCACAACTGTAACATCTGATTACTAAAATAAATTCCTTAATTGACTGATTTTAATAATATGAAGTTTAGTATATGAAATCTTGTTTACCAAACCTGTATAAATATAAGGATAAGTCACCTGACAGAATATTCTAGAATATGAGTAACTCTAATGGAACATTTCGGTGCGTATGTGACTTTTCTCACATGAAGACATGGAAAATTACAATCTAATTGTTAAATGTTATGTAAACAAGACTGACCTTGAACTCAAATGATGTAAATATGTTGTTTACAAAATTACTAAAGTCCAACTTACCTCATGGACATATATTATAAATTCAATATACATAACCCAGTCACTTGACAGGCTTTATGTATCCATTAATGCTCTTGCGAACTTTCTTTCAGAGATGGTGCTGTTAAGTAGTGCATCATAAAGAGTAACAAGACTCTGAATATGAAGGACAGGCATCTGTTTGCAAGCTTAAATTTACGTGTTTGCCTGTGATTTAATACTTTATTGTCTTGATAACGCGCATATTCATTTTTATAAAACGAACAGCTCTTTGTTTCGTCTTGTTTCAACTGTAAACCCTTGCTAACTCAGACCTAGATATAGATTTTTTTATCATACTCGTCATAAACATTAATCCACATCGAAAGATCCATTGCGTGTATCTCTTTTCAAAAGTTAATACTTAAATAGAACGCTAGGGAAAATATAGGATGTTAGGCTGGCCGAGCCTGGCGGCGTAGTCTTGTTATTGAAAAATCGCATTGCATGCTCCAGTTGCGCTGGGAATAGGCCTCGAGACAGAAAGCTGTCATTCCGACGTTTCTATCGTTTCTGTAATTCCGACAGACAAGGTTATGATGATTTTCCTGCAAGACTTTTCATGATCCCCTAGCAAAGCTTCGGCTCTTCAGCAGGGTATTAGTTCGTGTTTTTTTTTTTTGTTTTTTTGTGTGTGTGTGTGTGTGTTTTTTTTTTTTTATATAACACTTTGTCCATTAAAGCCAAAAAGTATGCCTTGTGCGATGGGTTTGCAATTTCGAGTTCATCTAGGATAAGTTTGAGCTCTGCGTCGGAGATGGCGTTGTCGCGAAGCGCCTTAAATATGTAGTCTGGGATTGTATTGAGCCAATACGCGGATTTCATCGTGCTATTAGCTTTTCTGTATAGTCGTCGGCCAACAAAAAGCCCGGCTATCGAAAGCAGGACGCAGCTCATTGCTGTTATCTCCAAGGGTATAACTAGCGGGACAGCAACGATTGTTGACAACCGACCAACCCCGACCACAAAAGTGCCTAGAGACACAGTCGTGGTGCCAACTCTATCCACCACGTTTATTGCGCGCTTGCATTTTCTGTATAGAGCACGCCGCTGTTTAGCCTCTGTTCGTATGGAGATTTCAATTTCGCTGATCTATTTTAGGTAAAAGTCACGCGGGTCTTGGAGTTTTGGGTATAGCGACATTATAATTCCTCTATAAGCAGCATGATATGATATTTTAATGATCTGGAGGGTTGAGCAGGGGGGGGGGGTAGTTCTCCTGTATACCCGCACCTCTTACATGTCGCCGTAGTTTACTTGCAAGACGGCGGTGATGTCAAATAAGGCGTCAGTTTGCTTGATATCACTAGATTTGGAACTAACACGGTGTTCAACACCCCCGCCAACACGCTCATCAAGAGTCACAAATACCATGCCCTCTGTTCGCAGGTTTACCGACTGTTTGTTTTTCTGGGCGATTACTGTGATGCGACATACTGTCTTTTTCAAATATAACTCTGGGTTTTTTCCGCCTGTGATAGAGGTCCCTACATAGCCATGACGGAAGGTTATCGCCGAGGGCGTTTCGCCAAATACCACTTTGTCATTATAGTAGCAATTGCACCCGTAACCCCCCGAGGGCAGTACTTTTGGCTGTTGTTCCGATAAAGAAATCACAATTAACCCAAGCTGCTCGCGCTTTGGCTTAGGATGCTCTGAATAACCCCAGTGCTCGATGTCCATTTGCTTTGCATCCTCGTTCCACCCCAATCTGAACCAATACGTGTCAACCCCAAGGAGGCGTAGATACTCTCGCACCAGGAGTTTGTATTCCTTGTCGATGTCATACACTGCACCAATACCCCGTCCTTGATCTTTAGATTGGCAGGCGGCACGAATGATTCGTGTTCCTTGCCTATGTCTGTTCGCTCCCCCATGCTTTTATTTTTTGTCTTTAAGCTAAGTATAGCGCTTGTTCTAATTGCGAAAGTCGAAGATTTTTAGAATGGCGTAAAATACCGACGCTTGTGCGTTGACGTTGAGACCCTCGAGCCAGATGGTATCTCCAGCGTCAAATAGAGACGCAAAGCCAGTTGTAAAGCTTCGTGTGAGACGTTAGCGGTAACGGTAGGCCGATTACTGCTGTAATTATGTGCTGTACAACTCCGTTTACACGGATTGAAAGTGTCACCACGATTTCCATGGAGGTTAATGAAGTAAAACCCGGCGCCCGGGACGGTAATAGTGTCCTAGTTGTTGCTGAGGGTAAAACCACCAATGTTTGAAAGGTTTGCGTTGAATCCCAGCGATAGTAACCAGGCGCATTTATTGCAGTAATTCCGCTGACTGACGTGATACTGTCAGCCGTTAAGTACACGACCTTTAAGGCAGCATCAGTGCCTGTGCTTGCGATGGCCGTGCTAGCGATGGCCGTGCTAGCACTGCCCGTCACGTGGCCGAGAGTCTTAGCATCTGGGGCGACATTAAAAGGGGGCGATGGCTTGAAGACGCTTGTAGCGCGGTTAGTAAAGAAGCCAGGACCACGTAGACTCATAGTGTGCTTGCCATTAATGTTTCCCACGAGCACTAGCGCGGATTTTTAATATCAAGGGTGATAGGGCACGCCCAAATCTTAACCGGCGATTGTTTTTCATGTAAAATAGGAATCGAGAGCTTCTGGGTGTTGACTTCGCGTAATCTGCGCCAATGTGGTTTTCCATAAGAGAAAGTATGCGTCTCCCCGTAGCACTCACTACCTACAGGTATGACTTGTAGCAGCGTACTGTTCTTTCCATCAAGAATACTCCCACTTGTATTTATCTGATCGAAGTCGACACAAAGCCGCGGGACGTTGATAATGGCAGCCTGTATCCATGCTGTAATACCCATCGGGAATGGTGACGCCTACCACCAGAATGGTTGGGGTCATGTTCACAACAAATCTGTTGTTGTTAAGCGCCGCCCGAAATGTTGAACCATCGCGGTCTGAACAAAATCTCTCAGAGTTCTGTACCTGTACCAGGACAAGTGTGTATCACCTGTTGTAGAGCCACCGGTCAAACGAGAGGATTAGTCAATACGATATTTATTTTCAGAACCAGCACTAGTGCGGGGGCAACGGCATTGCCACGAGCGACGGTATTGCCACAATTACTTCGCTTTAGTAGCGACGCGACATATAGTGTCGGCGGCATCTTTAACTATAGCTATGCAGAGAGAGCGCAAGGCTTTACCCAATCCGGGATCAACGATAGCGTTCAGACGTACGTTTGGGCAATACTTGGTACGCAAACTCAATTAGTGGATCACGGAAGGTCTTTGGTGTACAAAAACAGTTTCTTGCAAAAGGAGAAAAAAATGCCCGCCCTCGTAAAAGACGCTCCCCCCCCCCCCCCCCGCCAGTAGGTAAAAAATTACCAGGAAGTGCTCGGATACGCCAGAAGCAAGCTAGATTACGTTCTTGGCGGCGGCCTCTAAATGATACCAAGCAACATGGAGCCTACGATGGGTATACAACAAACTTCTTATAGCGGACGACACCATGGCGCTGGGCACCAACGTTGATGTTAATTTGATTAGGGTGCCCGCACAAGTGCACAGCCGCAGCCAACAAAGCATGAAGAGACTGGCTTTGACCCGCCGGCGAAAGACGTGTCTGTTGGAAGAACGGTACAAGTGCAGACTGGTACCATGCAAAACGTGCAGGCAGCACCTGCGCGCAAAGAAGCCGAAGACCACGATGAAGCCAAAACAGCACTAGTCGTGGCTGTCATTGCGTTAGGACTTGTGGCCATCTGGTTTCTCCGCTCTTGAACGACGAACAGTGCTGTTCTAGTGTTCGCTTTTCTGTCTGTGGGTGCTAATGTTAGAGCGGAGAACGGCAAAGAACGCAACCGTTATCGTGATGATAAGCACCACCAGATTTTCCAGCCAACCAGCCAATTACATTACTGGCGGTTTTTAGGAGGCCTGACACAATAATGCGAATGATACAGGGCAGCGTGCCAAGGTCTTTTCTGCCAGCGTTTTCAGCATCCCGACCAGCCGCTGCAGCTGCTTTTTTGCCTATTTCTTGGCACTGTAGGGGTCGAGTTTGGGTGTTGTCTGTGCGCCTGCGCCCCCTGTGATCGCGAGCAAAATTCTGAGAGTTGAGGCTATAGTGATACACTGTTCAAGGAAGAGCGTGCGCAGCCGCTCGGCAAGGGTTGTATCCTCTTGGAGAAGTTTGTTGATGGTCTCCCTTATTCGGGAAATTTATCATCGAAGGGCTTCTCTGTTAGCGCTGGCAGTCTCTAGCCGCGGTTCGCGTTCCTCCTTTAGCTGTTGAATGTGATCTTATATCTCTACCGCAAAGTTTCGTCTTCCGTCTTGGTCAGCTCTTTTTCTTCTAAAGCGATGTGGTTATCGAGTTCTGTAAGCATCGAGAGGTAATTTGCAAGCTCGCCACGGGTCCTCATCATATACGTTTTGTAGCTCAGCTTCATCATCATATACGTTTTGTATGCCTGGTATAGCTTTTTCCAACTGTACCATCAACACTAGGCTAAACTTCAGACCACCAAGTTCACTAAATTCCTTTCCGAGTAAAGCTTGTATACTACGAGCCATAGCTGGACATACAGAAGCGTCTGGCTTTTTCTCCTTATGAATCTCGTCTATCAAATCGACGAAATCATCTGTGAAAACTGGCCGTTCCAACTGTATAGGAGTCAAAACTAGTTGTGAGGCTGGGACTGGCTGTTCAACCCTACGAATCAATTGTCTAGAAGCCGGAACTGGCCGTTGGGCTTGGACTGAGCAGGGACCGGCCTACCAGCCAGTAATGCGTCAAGCGCATCATCATGTTCACTTTGGTCTATTTGTCCTCTGCGAAGCCACTCGTTCAAAAACATGTGATAGTAAACATAATGGTGTGCTTATGTTAAGCTTTATATAAGTCACCTCAGTTCTCAAAGATGGATTTTGTTTTGCTGTGCCTATGTTAAGCTTTATATATGTCATCCCAATTCTTAAAATTGATTTTTGTTTTGCTTGTAGTTTACAGATAACTTTATTTCATTATCTCCATACTCTGTTTTCTTTACTCTCTTCATGTCTCTCTCCGCACGATTAACACCACAGCTCGCACATATCCTGGAATCTGTCCATGTTCTGGTACCACACTTCCAGCATGGGTAGACTCTACATCCTTTTCCAAACTCTGCCATGTGTATACCACAATACTATAAAACGCAGTTTTTCCCGCACACCTCTTTACTCCCTAGTCTAAGCCAAGCACAGTCGTTTTTGCATCCAAACACCATGTCTAGCCAAAGGTAGTTATACTCACAATCTCTTTAAATTGATAAAAAATACCCAGTTTGAGCCGGCCTTATGAGGGTGGGGGGTGGCGGGCTTGGTCGGCATAATAACTAGGCGTTTTCAATCTGCTAACAGTAGTTCCAACCGGATGACAGTCGTCATCGTTCGGACAAACGGGCCCTAGAATCGGCTGACAGTTGTTCCGATGTGGCCCCCCAACCAGCTCCCCACACAGGCCAACAGCGGTGGAGGCAAAAAAAAACAACAACCTTTTACATCTACTGCAGAGTGTGATAAGTTTAAAGAAGGAAACAACAGGGCCCAATAAGGATACAGGGGTATACTGAAATAATTCAATCAAGCTTTTAGAAAGTTGAGTTCAACGTTTGTTTCTCTAAAAGCATAGTATGGTTGGTTTATTGCATGGATCATGCTATAATTGTCTATCATAGGCCTTCATTTAGAAGATATTACATTCAGTCATGTAAAATAACGGGTAACAACGTTCAGCTATTATGACCGAACACACACAGTAGCAATAGGTAGTGGCGATAATTTTAAGTTTCACGTAAAACCTGGAGTGAGATGATAACGATAACATAGATTTCCGCTCACCGCTTACTTATTCCAGAGATTACACAATCTCTGCATTCAGCTATTACAGATGAAGTAGTCATAGATTTCAGATCTGACATCTTTCTGATGCGTCAAGTAATTTCACTCTGGGCAGCATCGATAGATCAGTCTGAATATATCAGTGGAAAATTTTATACTTCCTGTCTTAAGTGCTTATATGTACAAATGATGTAAATAAACAGACCAAACAAGACTATTTGGACGGTACATGGGCTGTGTGCATTCAGTTGTGTACATTTATTAATCCTCGGAAATCTCACGCGCAATTCGTGAACCATCCATGGTCCCTGAGAAATTACCGCATTGTTGTCTGCATACAATAATATTCCCTACTATTCACGAGCATCAAATTATCTCCAATAACGATGCCAATAACCACAATCTACTCATGCAGCTGATTCCATTACGCACGATCAGCCATATTTAGATATGTAAGTACGGTCACATAATGAATGTTGGATCCTCAATCTGTATTCTGATTGCATATAATGTAAATTCGGATCGAACAAGTAAAGCTCTTGCGATTTTTCTAGGTCTGTGATTCAAGCTTTTTGCGAGTGTCGAAATTGCAGTATATGACTCACGTTCATACTGATTTCTAAGGGATGCTATCATGCGAGCTAATTTGTGTGTGATCTAGTTTTCAAAAAGCAAAAATATAGATCCATACTGATGTCATTAGATATATAGACCTTTTCGATGCATTTATTCTTTTTTTAAATTGGAGAGGCCTTAATGCCAAAATGGTCCCTGAAAAATTTAGCCGAGATTAGCGTAATGGCTGTTTTTGGTGAAAATAGGTAATGATAACACAGGGATGATGAGCGACGGACGGTGCAAAATGAACGATTGACCATATCAGGAGCTGACTTGGACTTGCGTCCAGGTGAGCAAAGGAAGTACATCTTTTGCTCATTTTTATTCCAGTATCACCAGTCCCAAAGGTCTGAACTTAATCAATTTATGAAGAGCTATGTTTGGTTCGGATTTGTTTGCTTTGCAGACGTGATTTACAAATTTGAAAATTATGTTGTTCTTTTTTTAAAATTCATATGTCAGTAATTTTCTGTGATTATTGGTGCAACATTGTTCTTAAATCACGTAAGAAAACATATATTGCCCGTTCATCTCTCATCTTCTTCTTCATGTATAATAAATGGAAAACAGACGCTCTAAGAATAATTATGAAATTGATACCAGATTCTTCCCTCAGGCAAAAATGAACAAAGTAATCAGGAAAATCTTAGATGTACGAAGTTCAAATAGTTGTTTTATTATCCAATTTCTTCCCATCTCTTAAAATGGTCCAGCTCAGTCTAGGTTTCACAGACGTGTCGGGCTGTCTGTATGACAGCAAAGGAACATGCAATTCGGTGCAATGTGTGTATGTAATGTTTATGTGTTTCGTTTGATGATTCGATTAGAGGGTTAACAGGTGTATTGTACAGATGGTTAACTTTTATTTCTTTTCTACGAACACCATCACAAATTTGTTCAGTTACTTTCAGTGCTAATATTCCTTTAGAAATAAAACAGTGACAATCTTTATGAAGTTTTAATAATGCATGGTGTAATGCATTTGTACCACTATTCAAAACTAGTCTGATGAATTTATATCACCATTTAAACTAGTCTGATGAATTTATATCACCATTCAAAACTAGTCTACAAGTTGATTTTTGTATTGTTCGTTATCAGACGTAAAAGATATATCATACGATGATTTCTAGCTCCGAAGCTCAATCATAAACCTCAGTTTTGCCGTTATTCAAGGAAATATGTGAACCCCGTCATAAAAAAGTTCGTGTACAATATAAGCACTCGTTGCAAACGAGATATGTCACGCGTGTCTATATTATTTTATACCTACTGGTTGTTGCATAGCGTTCAAAAGTTACGGCAACGTCGACTTTCGTCATTTTCTTAAGAATTACACATATTATTATTAGACACGCAGTGATCGTATTGGGCTTGACTACGAACCATCCCGATCATAACATTGTCCTCCATGTCTCATTTAATTACAGATCCAACTAAATTTCCCCTTTTCGTGCTAATTTTGATTAAATGAAAAACTGGCATTTATTTTTATTATCAATATACTGTTCGCGCAAAAATGCCCAATTCACATTTTAAAACAGCAGCATATAAAAACTTCTAAATGATATCAATGAAAGACAGTCTTACATAGATTATTATCGTCCTTTGAGGAGCATTAGGAACTGGACCATTAAAATGTCAGTACTAAAATCTTTTGATGACAGTAGATTTCAATTTATCCCCGCCAGTATTAAAAGACTATTTACCAGCATTGTTTAGTAAAGATTGAAAAACATAACATGACAGAGGAACGAATTGGCAAATCAATAAAGAGACGGATTTTGTTAACACTGGACGGCACTGATGCCATTGTTTTTATCTCCTTACGGAACACTTACAAGATGAAAGACAACATTTGTAGTGACTTTCTTTTTTCATATGAAAGATGAGTAACAGTATCCTATTTCTTCAAGAATAATACACAACGCCATTAATATATTAAACAAATGTCGAGTGTAAAATTTTCTTGCACCATTATATTTTATAATAATTATATTTTATAATAATTATATTTTATAATAATTATATTTTATAATAATCTATTTGATATAGGAGGCGCATTAAACACGCATATATTTTAAATAAATTTAAGGTGACAGGGCATCATTATCGACACACGCACACACACACCCCACCCCACCTCTGGGGAAAATCACCTTTTATCTGTTGTTTCGAATAGATAATTTTATAAGCATGAGTTTCATACATACAAATTACAAGAAAGGATTCAAAATAGACTAAAATATTTGCATAGTTATCAACGAATTTTTGTGTGAAACCCTCTCAATACAAGAGGCCACTTTATGACATCGAAGATTTCAGGAAGGAGGAACAATGCCCCGATTAACCATTATCCTATTTTGTGCGTAATTTCTGAGTCTAAATTTAAACCGAATCGATAGATGCATTTTATTAAGCATTTGAAAAATGTAATACTACTACTACTACTACTAATAATAATAATAATAATAATAAAACTACTGACGAGCCTGCAGTGAACACGCAATATCAAATCTCTAATTACGACCTAAGTTACCTAGTCATCTTTTTTTTCGGCGTGTCGTCTTTTGCAAAATTAGCTTCCAATCACACGCTCATCACAACTCATACTTTCAGAATATATCGCTGCCGTAAGGCAGTTTTGACCACTGGGTCACCTTAACCCCAATCCATCGTCTCCGCGCATCAGTACACGAGCACAATGACTGGATCCCACCTTGGTTCTCTAATCATCGAATGAAATAAAATCATAAACCAGGGATACAAAACCAGACTATGTATGGCGGCTCAGATGAACTTCATTTTGACGTTATTTGTATATTTGCTACGTCTGTCGCGTGCTACCTTGTAACGTCTTCAACCCTGTGCCCCATCTCTACAAGTAACGAATTCCTGACTTTTTCCACTTATGTATTAGGTAAAATCTTCACATTTTGGACTAAAGCTATTGTAGAGAAAAGATCGCAGAAAATGCAATATAAATTGAGTGTGATGCAGTTATCAAAGCGTGATTTTCTGTAGGTGGTGTTTTACCATCAAATTTACAGTGTTGTAGCGGTGACGGTGCTATTCTAGTACGGTTTATAACATTTACAGTCATACCGTATTAGTATTAAAAAATATAAAACCTTATGCCTGATGATATTCAAATTCCAAAAATCGTTTAACAGATTCTATTACAATTCTAATGATCATAGATCATCATTATTATTATTATTATTATTATTATTATTATTATTATTATTATTATTATTATTATTACATATTATCATTATTATTATTGTTATTATTATTATTATTATTATTATTATTATTATTATTATTATTATTATTATCTCTAGAAAGATAAACCTATTAGCATCAACATATTAATGTACATTTATTATATGAAAATTCTGTGCAAAATCCATATCATGAACTAGGGAGAGGGCATATATAGGCTTGACTAGCTAACCAAGCCCCATTCTGTGAAAAGTTTAATAAACAAATAAACAGACTCAGGTAAGTTATGTGGTATTTTTAAGTACATAGATGATCTTACACAAATGCTCATGTCAACTGAAATTATTCAAAAATGTCAACAGTTGCATACATTGCATGTTAAATGAGCACTTGTATAATATTATATTAATTGCCTGACCCCACCCACCCACCCACCCCCACACACACATCATTTTATTCAATAAAACTTTAAATGTATGCAGTAAAAAAGATTTTGTATTGAATCAAGTACCGAATAGAAGACTATATCATATGAATGGAAATTGCTATTCTACATTTGGAATAAGCTTAATACGACCTGTAGACCCCATTTTGTATACATTTACCAATTGTCCCATTAAACTGATGTGTTAACCCCTGTTGACCCTATTTGGTCCACCATTAGCCTGTATTAGCCCGTTAGGGAGTGGATATACATATTGGTACTCACTTTAAAAAATGATGGATACAATGACCTTATATGTGGATTATATGTGAAGTGTAGCTCTTTACATGGCAAACCTTGGATCTAAATTGGCCGAAATTTCATTAATTGAAGAAAGAAAAATGTGTTGATTTTTTGGAAGTCACGCCGGATTTTAAAAAAATATAAAATTACAAAAGACCTAAAAGGACATAATTCCAAGATATAGCGTTCCATATGGGTTCCGAAGAACATAAGCATGCATAATTATTAAACGGTGCATACTCCAGAAAGAATATGAACAAATCTAACGGGACTCCGAAAAAGCCCACTCCAAATTACACACGTTGCAATGATGACAATAAAGAAACACCGGAAAAAATACAATATTTCATGCATTTGTGATTTTCTGTTTGCTAATTTGGCTTGCCTTTTCTTTACACTTGCCGCGGCAAAAATTCTTGAGGAGCGTCTCAAACCCCCCACCCCCACCCCCAACAACAACAACAAAAAAAAAAAAAAAAAAAAAAACACGAGTTAGTCAAGATATGAAACTTGGTAATATTAAGGTGACCAAAACCGTCATGTTTTCATTTTCGTCTATTTTCATCATACAAATCATACAAATCATCAGATGAATAGTCTATTTTCAATATACGAGTCATACAATTAATCGTCTATTTTTATCATACAAATCATCAGATTAATTTACTGATGAAACAAACATCAAGAAGATGACTGCTGATAAACTTTATGGTTGATGATCTTAAGGAATAACAGTGTTTTGCATTTCAGACAAATGATTTCGAATTAAAAGTTTACATATTGTTACTTGTAGTAGGCCTCGCAATCGCATTTATTGTACAACTGACAAATTGAAGACTGTCTAGTAATGCTAATTAATTATAGCAGGGGCAATTAACTTTTATGCATATGCAGTTTCATGGTGCATTAGTAGCCCGACCCATACTGTCGAATCTGTTACGTCCGGGCAGTTGGAATTGAGCAGTTTCTCTTGTCTGTATCTTATCTGCCCAAATATTTGTGAAAATTTAGGGGTCATTTTTCACTTTTTGAAGTTCTTCCACCTGAGCAATGGGGAGATGATATTTTGCATATGTGTACAGTATTTAATTGTATCAAACTTGAAAGCAAAGCAAAAACAGGATATAGTCTTTTGTTGGCAATATCAATTAATAAAAACAAAAGTAAATATTATATATTGTCATTTTAATAAACAAATTAAGATTCGCAGATGATGGTCAAACTTAAATAATTACAAGTAATAACAAAACCAACAGTGTGAAAGCCTCTGTGGCAAGGCACGACAAACGTGCCACATCGATCATTAGTCTATGAAACGGGACTGTCCAGACATCTAGAGGGCCACAACGCAGACCAAAACAGCATGTTGTATTGCATATCAAGGTAAATCTTTCATCAGATTTAAATAAAAGCAATATCTCATTTAATCAAACAAGCAAAATTCAACGCAATATTTGTCCGAGATATAGGTCGTAAAAACCATAGATAAAATGTTAAAGAAATCTAGTCATCGAGATATGTTATCGCTTTATCGGAATCATAAACATTAAAAGCTTTCAATACAATATATTTATTTTAAAGAAGTTAGTAATTATGTGTTCTACGTAGAAAGGAAAGATAATATATATCTAATTTGTAGAAAAACACTAATGCAAGTTTCCTCGTATTGTCTGTTACAGGTTACCTCTCCATGATTCCTTAATACGGGAGATTCGTGATTTTCTGAGTTCATTTTTGACAAATGATCCAACCACAAATGTGAAATCTTACATTTCTAATTGACCTGGTGGTCGAGTTTGGTATCAACCGTAACGCTGTCTGCTTCGTAAAAATACATAAATTGCCAAACTTAATGTCAAATTGTTATGCTCGTTTTGATTGATATTAGAAGAATAATCATTTGTTAGACAACGTTCATTATGCTCACAAATAATTGGATCGATTCGCATCATAGCTTGATTTCAAACTAATTGGATCGATTCGCATTATGGTTTGATTTCAAACTAATTGGATCGATTCTCGTTATATCTTGATTTCAAACTAATTGTAGAACATGCCAGTAAATGATGTAAAGAAGAGATGATATTAGACCATCACAAATAGTTGTCTAATTCGGCATGTAAGTGAATTTAAGGCATAATCTATCAAGTACGTATTCCACGTTAGGTTGATACGGGAATCTAAATCGAAATTAATTGTAAAACATTACAACAACGTTTTAGAAAATGATATATACTCATTTTGGTCACTCTAGTAAATAACCTCTTAACCTTATTACAATAAGGGCAACTGTGACATATACAGTACACAATTCCAGTAAATAACCTCTTGAGCTTATCACAGTAAGGGCAACTGTGACATATACAGTACACAATTCCAGTAAATAACCTCTTGAGCTTATCACAATAAGGGCAACTGTGACATATATACAACTCTAGTGAGTAACCTCTTGAGCTTATCACAATAAGGGCAACTGTGACATATACAGTACACAATTCCAGTAAAAAACTTCTTGAGCTTATCACAATAACGGCAACTGTGACATACACACAACTGATGCCGATCAAGTATTAAACATGCCAGTATTTAGTATTGTTATCAAGAAGCATGCACATCGTCACGTTTAAAGCCTCTAGGTTCAGCTAGATTGGTTGGTACTGGCGACTTGCGTCATCGGCACCAGTCAACCATGTTACACAAAAATGGAAACCTAAAAACTCCGGGCGGCGAGGCAAAGGTAGCAATAATTCAGGGTGGACTTCTTTACGGAAGTAGTGAGCTTAATTCATCTTTTCAAGAACGCCATTTGCCTCATCCATTATAATTGACGGATTATCTATATTCTGCTCTGTAGAAGACAGTCATTTATTTTCTGATCGATCCTCATTTGGCTCAAAAACTCGAGATTGATGTAACAAAGAATTGCACAATATATGATTTCAGTGGAAAGTGATACTAAATTATCCATATTAGCTCTGAAAATTGCGTGACCTTTTAAATAAATCGACTATAAAAGAGTAACAAACTGCGAGGGAAGACTAGATTTCAATTTATTTCTTAATGTATGGAAGATAGATTAACAGACAGAAGTAATTTCTGCTTGCCGAAGGAAGGCATCCTATTGTTATTGGCACACTTATATGAAGGGGAATCACGGCCATAATTATATGTATCTATTTTTTATTAGTATGCGATGTATATTCTATTTTGCATTATTCTATGTTTATATTTTATATGTATGTAGATGTACATTCTGTGTTTGCATTTTCTATGTATGTAAGATGTACATTCTGTGTTGCATTTTCTATGTATGTAGGATGTACATTCTGTGTTGCATTTTCTATGTATATAGGATGTACATTCTGTGATGCATTTTCTATGTATATAGGATGTACATTCTGTGTTGCATTTTCTATGTATGTAGGATGTACATTCTGTGTTGCATCTTTACCACTGCCAATATTTCTTACTGAATGTGTAAGAATTTAGTGTCTTTAGATCCGAGTGATTATGTGTACATATTTTTCATACTGGTACAAAGTTCAACATCCTGGAAGTTACAATGTAACACAATGAAAGTTGCATGTAAGCTAATAGCATGACGCAAGTTACAATTCAATAAAAATGTTCCGTTATGACAACAGAGGGCCTCGCGATATCTGACCGAAATAATTACCGCAGGTCCAGTAGATTTGCACATTCTAATCACGAGGACTGATTTACCGATCCGGTCTGCTGTCTCTCGTCAACAACGAGGAATCTGGTGAATAATATGACAATATAAATGCTTTATTTTTTGTAGAATATTCTTTTTCTTTCTTCAAATAAATGAAGTATGGAGGAAGTCTCCACAGTTGAAGAATCATAAGAAACAATTCTTCACCTTTACTACAATTTGCATTGCTATAAATTTACCTGTAGAACGTAAATATTAGTATCACAAGATTTCAACTACAGTGGTTGGCGCTATCGATCTTTGTCAAAGTCTTCAAGTCACTCATCTTTTTGCCTCAGAACACCCTGACCCTGTGATTCTACTCATGGGCGTCCGCAGAAATGTTTCCAAGGGGATGGGGGTGGGGGCAAAATCAAAGGGACGAGAGCCTTCAACGTGATGCCAATAGGATAAAGGGGAGAGGCAATCTCCAACGGTCGGATTTGGGTGGTTTCGTATTTTGGGTTTTCTTTATGCCAGTGCCTGAAAATATTACTATTCTTCCATCAAACTGGAATAACCGAACTGTGCCCTATTCAAATTGTAGCAGTAGTCCGAGGGTGAAGAAAACACGTTAGAGAAACAACGATACAGTAAAGTTTTGTTAGCATCCATATAAAGTTTCAAAATGAATTCAAAGCTATGCAGCCATGTGTAACGTATGTGCATTTGTGAGAAATAGATTTTGTGTAAATCTGATGTTTCCCCCCCACCCCCCGGGATCAATAAGAAAGCTTTATTTTCAGCACTGCATTCTTGTAATATGCACCAAATAAATGACATCTTTATTTATTTCATTTAAATGCATGCAATAACGAGCCATAAATCTATCTAGGATGCATAATTATAAAAATTATGTAATCACAATTATTTTTTCTCTTTATGCTGTTCAATGCATCACTTCACTATTTGAATTCCTAATATGTTTCCTTCGTGTTTCGACTTTTTTGATGAAATACAGTGCATTAGTTATATATTCAAATGCAATAAGAGTATCTTACTTGTCCCAGGCGCTAACCTGGACAAAATATAAACAAACCCGAAACAATTAGCATGGGTTATGTTGAATTTTCTGGAAATAGTTCATCATCATCATCAATCTTTATTTCCTCTTTTCAGAGATAAGGATGCAAACAAAGGAAAAAGAAAACAGTATTGAATTGAATTAGTTATATATAATTAACAGAGGTGTACATGAGAGGAGTCTATGTGACTTCCATATGAGGATTCTTATATGAGGACACTATGCTTATTAAAAATATGGTCCACTCTTGCGCAATCCTCCAATACTTAATTATTGTACACATCATCATTATTTTACAGAAAATAATATTTTATATGCAATATAAAAAATAGCATGCATGAAGACATGATTATCAAGATTTCTACGATCACATGATTCCAAATCTTGATAATTTGAAAATCGATCTTATTACTATGAAAAGAATCCATGAATTACAGTTGCAGAGAACACTGAGGCAGACATTATAAAATTTCTCAGTATTTTGGGCTCATCTAAGCTGATACCGTTGGGAAATTCCCTACCCAGGAGATGTTGGATACATTCTTCATCTGATATTGTTATGTATGATGTTTATATAATATTATAAATATTTTAGGAAATTATAAATGTTTCTTCACTTTAATATTTGCTTAAATCTTAATGTTATCAGGAAAAACATGTTTAACTAGTGTCCTTGAATTAGGTTGTTTTGATCAATATGTTTTCTCAATTTGAAGGTCAAGGTTGGATTTTTGTTTACAAGTAAAATTACATTAAGATGACTCATATTCTAGAACATTCTGTCATGTGACCAATCTTTATATATACCATGTTTGGTGGACATTTTTTCAGTTTTGACATTACCATCAGTCTTGTAAAGAGCTATTACAGTTGTGAAAATTCATTCCAAATTCTAAGAGAGGAATTATTTTAAATATTCATTGGATTATAACAGTGCTCATAAACTTTTGGATTTTGGATTTTTAATTGATGATTTTGGAATTTATGTGAACTTATTCAGAGATTTTGGAATACTTCATTTTGACATCAGCACATCAAGATTTCTAGTACATCAGGACTTTGGAGACCATTAGCACATCATAACATTCAAGGACACAGCCGTGAATTCGGAACATTCTATATTTAGGACTTGTGATTAGAACAATCATTCTTATTGGATTATTAGGATTTCAAAACACATTACTGTAAGTGATTTTTTGATTTTTCATTTTAATTATCTAGTAATAAATTGCTTGTTGATTTTTTACTTGATTTGTTGGTTTCACTTTCTTTCTGTTACATTTTTCTTAGACCATAGAGTCGTAACAATATATTATGAAGGAACACGCCAAGACGAATGTCAAAGTTAATTTATAATATGTGTCCAAAATATGTCTCGTTGTCGCACAGTGCTCTGACAGCAAATAAATGCATGGATTGTTACATCTGTGTAAGAATAACTGCAGTGTTTACAAACTTGCATAGTATTATTTGGAAGTTATCAGAACATTTGCAAGGGATGTAATTAACTGTAACTCTCTTGTTGTTTTTGGAGTTTGCCATAAAATTGAGGGTTTTATAGAAGTATGAACATTTTTGAATCTTTTGTAGGAAATGTCAGTATGGCACAAGTTTGTAAAGCGCTCGTTTTCATATTTATGAGTAGCATGTTTTATAATTTGTTTCCATTGTATTTTTCCTGGAAATATTTTGTCTCTGACAAACATTTCAATAAATTCATAAATATTATATTTCTGCAAAATGCTACATATATCTGGAATAAAGCCTTTCTGTTCTGTAACATCTTTTCTATAAAGATATAGATATAGTCTGAATAAAAATATTCTTTTAGTTGTTACATTTTCTGGAAGATGGCATAATTAACCAAGAAAGTTAAGTTTCCTTTTATCAATTTCTGATATAATTCTCTGTATCCCCAGTCAACTTTCACTCATAGTGACCGCGTGGTTTGAGGAAAGCCTTGCAATTTAAATTTAGTTTAACTGATCTTTCGGAAAACAGGTCTAATCACACTTTTTACTTTGCCATCCTATGTAAAAGCACACGAGGCGGAACTCATTAAACATTTGATTTCCAATTTAGGCCTGAATACTAATTTCTAATGAATGCAAGTAACAGTCTACACTAATCAGCAAACCTCAAGGAAAAATCTGAGAAATATGTTTTAATGATTCAATTATTCTGTTAGGGACTACCATAGGATGAAATAACAACATATTAATTAACACATATAAAATAATATTCTGAAATAAAACTGATATATAAGGCTTCCGTCTCTATCTTCCCGCATTGCCAGGTTAAAAAAGTGTAGCGATCCTGATAACAAGGGGTTAACCCTAGCACTAAGTTCGGCTTTCGTCAATTGATAATGACAACTATTTCTGTCACTTTAAATTTCCATTCCTTATTTTATTTTTCTTCTTATCACATGTTACTACAACAATCTAACACAATAATATAAATACTAGAATTAATCACATACAATATTTGGTATTGGGATCTCTATCCTACATCATTTCATATGACTGATTAATTTTCTCTCGTTCCTGTCTAAGGTGATGTAATCACATTTTGATAAACAGAAGCACGCTGCAGATGTAATGCACATCCTTTGGGTAAAAGACAAGAGGATGTCAATTAAATGTCACTATGTCAGTTCATGGGAGAACATGTTTTCCTAGCATTATCAAAACCAACAATGACGAGATCAAGTCAGAAGAATATACATTAAAATTTTGTTTAAGAAATTACAAGATATTATGCATAATATATAACAACAAAAAGACCACTGTTAAAGAATTTTTGTTTCATCCTTTTTGTATTGAATTATCAACAGGTGAAGATCCAAGAAAAAAAATACAATTGTTTTTGTTAATTGATAGCAATTACAAAATTAAAATAAAAACTTAACACACGCTTGAACTATGCTGTATTTCAAGAAATGTTGGAGGTCTTACGCAAATATAAATAGGACTCTGAGGATATAAGTCACTTGTTACATGAAAATCATTGATAAAGGTGACTTTGTTTCTTCAAGCACCTTGACAAACAAAGCACAAATAATTCCACCTCATTGGAAGGCCCGTCACCAACATTTGTGGAGCATATCATATGCAAAAGTCATTTCGACAGATTGACAATAGTTGTAAAACGCTTTACACTGTATAAACCCACTTCTAGTCTAATCAGTTTTGATACACATATAATTTACCTGGGTGGTACAAGTTGTCAATTCTATTTCTTTACCCAGCTATTCTTGCCTCACGTCAAGTGAACACAAAGAACTTAATAATAACACAGCTGCCATATCAACATGTCATGACAGAATTTAGTCAGATAAAAGGGATAAAATTGGTTCGATCATAAAAGCTTTCAGTTTTGTCCCATTCAAAAGATTAACTATATTGGCTACTCCTATGACAAATTTGATCTCTAAAAACCGGAATTATTTTTGCCTGATCTAATTTTAATTCGTTTAGAAATGATTCAATCGATGCAAAATACCCTTTAATATTGAGTCAAATACTGAATAGAACACAAAATAATATCAATATAAAAGTATTATATCATTACAATCAAGGTCCAGCAGTAGAAGCCATTAGTCACAGGACAGGACAGTTTTTGTGGTTAACGTGTCGAAAAGTGTTAAATTTGAATTATAACTCTTTTAGCATCAGAAACTTGATTATTTGTATAGATCCCAAATCACAGGTAGCGCAAACTACCTACCCCCTTATGCATGTACATCTTACCGGACCAAATGGGGTGATATTGTATATGAACATGCTAACTTGAATCTAGCAGCAAGATAGTAAAGAAAATAATTTTCAATAAATGAATAGCGTGCTTGGTCAAGATTTTCTACCAAAAGAGAGGTAATTTAAATACAATATCGTCTTGTCATCTGTCTCTTTGGTAACCATTTTGTCAGCTCAGCTTTCGCTACTCTTGATTGCAAGATAATTTTAATCTGTCTTGAATTTTCGTGGCCTAACATTAAATTCGCTTTCGGATCATTTTTTTGTCTAGACAAGGAAAGTAGTCAAAAGGAGAATGTGGAAATTGCAAGGCGATTAACTCACATGAGTACTACTTTTCACCCGACTATCTCGCTTTCTCTTCCTGTCTCTATCTCGATTTACCAAACTGAGGCCTGATGGAATAAAGCGGACGTGTTAGATATAAAAAGTCTTCTGGGGCCTGATTGAAGAAAGCGGACGTGTTAGATAGATACAAGAAGTCTTCTGGGGCTTGATTGAAGAAAGCGGACGTGATCTGTCATGCTAGCTATCAATAGTATAAAATATTTAAGTCTAATATGAAAAGACAAGATCAATGAATACTTCTGAAAGGCAACTTTGAGGTACTAGATGTGTATGAATATGTGCAATCCATAATTTGTTACGCAGCAAATTGTGCTGTAACCCAGAGGTTAATATCAAAGTAATTTCCCAAATGGTTCAATGTCCAACATACATCTTTTAATCCGAATTTACGGCAGTGAAATTCTATCACACCTGTTTCCACTAACTAAAGGCAAACTAACGCCAAATTCCAAAATATTGACGCGAAAAGAGGACGTTGGTTGATTTCTTTACTACTTCGTGGCAACCGGTCTGAGTGTTTTCAGACTATACAGCGATCCCTGAGAAGTGTAAGAATAGTTTATGTGAATAATGTTTGCAAAGACAAATATGTTGATGGAGAAATTGAAAAAGATCAAAAGAGGTTTTGTATTGAGCCCAAATATATAAATACAAGTGATGATGCTTCGTTTCTATGTCAACGAATGCAGTAAGAAGAATAGAAATTTATTTTTAAAAATAATATATTCGGCATTTCCAGATTTTCACAAAATTTTAATAATTCGATTGCAAATTAATCTATACCGGTGTTTAAAAATGTCTCCTAGGTCGTTATGGATGCATGATAGATACGAATAATGACGAAAAAGATAAACTTAAAATGTACTAAACTTCATAATTTTAATTTACAATAAGTCAATATAACTCAACTGTATTCTTCTTCATATTATTATTATTATTATTATTATTATTATTATTATTAATTTCATAGCCTAGTCTCAACAGAAAACCAAACGGAACCAGCTGAGAAAAGACAGAAAGTACTCCAGACATAAAGACAGTCTAAATTACGATCGCGAAATCAAGACTGTTTTGATTTTTGTTCACAATTATCATTTCAATGATTATTCAGATTTGTAACTTCAGCATACGTGATGTGAATCGTATTTCGTAAATTTAGCTACTTTCTAAAGATTACAGAGTTTCCAATTTCGTATTTGACAGAGTGACTATCTACCGATCTGATGTCTGACATTTTCTCTGACAAGTCTGCTCTTTAGGGCAAAGGAACACACTCAAATTAAAAAGAACTTTGCAATATGCAGTGGTCTGCTGCCTGATTGATAGGAGGGCAATACATGGCAGATATTTATATTGATTTTATTGAAGAAGATCTGAATGTGTGATGGTATGTAATATCAACCTAAAAAGCAAATCACCAACGCACTATGAAATACATGTCCCAGTTATTTTGAATAAAAAAGAACAGATAAGGGTTCAACTGGAGTAGTTTATGAGCAAGGGGCTAGCTCGAATGTACCCAAACATGTCTTTGTTTTTTTTTTCTTCAAATTTTATTCTTAAAAAAAAGATCAAACTTTTTGTCACATCTACTGCATAACAACGTTTTACAGACTATATATCAGTGAATAGACAGCTAGTATATTTGTGTCAGATGGTCTTTCCATGTGCGAGGCACAAAAACCGCGCCGCACTGTTATTTTTCGGATATTCAGTGTGCCAAATCGTAGTGCATGAAGACATATTAATGTGTACATTTACGTAAACATCCACCTAACCACATTTAAAACCATTTTCAAAGTTCATTGATTCGTAATGTAAGTTTAACAACCATCGCTAACATGTAAATGATATACATGCATCGACATTGTCAACATCTTCAAGCCCTGGACACAATTTCACAACTTTTTCAATAAGTTAAAGTTTGGAGGTAGGATAAAAGGTTCATCCAGTCAAATTTCTGGAATTAAAACTTAAGTTCAAGCCCAGACAAAAGTTATGTTCTCAACATTCAGGCTAGGTTCAAAAAAGTCAATCATCAATATATCCAAATCGACATTCAACGGGGAATTAAATATTTAAGAACGTTCTTTTATCGTTGCATTATATTTACACCGTTATTTTCAAAAGGTATATTTTTTTCGTTGTATTATATTTACACCTATATTTTGAAAAGGTTCAGGTGAACAAAGATCCAACACTCAATTCTACAATCTACCTCAACAAATGTTATTAGTACTATCAACTTAACTTGTCTTTGTTTACTAAAGAAAAGTAATGTTTTCTCGCTGCAATCTCAACATAAATCTTGAAACACAAAATAAAGACATAAAATGTGGCAAAAGAATTATATCTATGGATTTTAAATCTTGCCTATTAAAATGTGACGAATGGCCTATCCACATATTTTAAATCTTGCCTGTTTCTGAATAATCTGCAGATATAAACGCTTTTTCTCCTTGCAAAATTCAATCAATGGCAGAGCGCAATTGCACTTTTATGTTCGTTTGGTGGATAGAAAAAGGCAATTATTCCATTATCGAGATTTGTTTCGCTGAGAAATTATGAGATCGATGGGTTCTACACTTTCATATGCAGAAAACGCAGACAAGGACGCAAAGTGGCATAAATGAAAACTGGTATTAAGTCATCACATGCAACTCATTCAGTTACATTTTTGCAGCACCAACATAGTAACCAGAATAGAAATATTGATCGGTAAGTACATTTATAAAAAAAAAATGTTTCTGATAGTAATGGAAGAGCCATGATTAAATAGTTCTGCTGTATTTCATTAAATCTCAGATCAAAATTATTTCACAATCAAACACGATTTAAACTGATCAGGATAATACCGGTATCACACGTATATATCTTCTCTCATGCATTTTTCTGTCTATTTTTGCACCAAAGAAGACAAACTCTCAAGAGCACGCATACAATTGCAATCACTTCTATTTTTAAATCGGTGAAGCATACTTAAACATCGTCAGTTTTTATTACCCTCAATGAAGATGAACTGAAAACAGACGATATACAATACTTAATAAGTGGTTTCTGTGGTAAAATAAATAAATAAATAATTTGGAGTAATAAACATATTTTACAATCATTGTCATCCAATTCTAATTAACATATTAGTCACAAAAAGGGCTAAACAACTGAATGGAGAACACAGGTATCACTAGCTTTGTTAGCTAATTACAAGAAGAAAAAATATAAACATTCGTCTGAAGTTAAATGTACAAATATTTAAAAATATATAATGAGTTCATGACATCAATATCGGAAACTTTGCTGTAGTACCGACAATCAACACGTTGCGGTAGTAGCGACAATCAACACTTTGCGGTAGTAGCGACAATCAACACTTTGCGGTAGTAGCGACAATCAACACGTTGCGGTAGTAGCGACAATCAACACTTTGCGGTAGTAGCGACAATCAACACTTTGCTGTAGTACCGACAATCAACACGTTGCGGTAATACCGACAATCAACACGTTGCGGTAGTAGCGACAATCAACACGTTGCGGTAGTAGCGACAATCAACACTTTGCGGTAGTAGCGACAATCAACACGTTGCGGTAGTAGCGACAATCAACACTTTGCGGTAGTAGCGACAATCAACACTTTGCTGTAGTACCGACAATCAACACGTTGCGGTAATACCGACAATCAACACGTTGCGGTAGTAGCGACAATCAACACGTTGCGGTAGTAGCGACAATCAACACTTTGCGGTAGTAGCGACAATCAACACTTTGCTGTAGTACCGACAATCAACACGTTGCGGTAATACCGACAATCAACACGTTGCGGTAGTAGCAACAATCAACACGTTGCGGTAGTAGCGACAATCAACACTTTGCGGTTGTAGCGACAATCAACACGTTGCGGTAATACCGACAATCAACAATGAGAAAACTTCGGAGTATGTCCAGCTCTGTTACCTTCAGACAAATTGATTCATATTCCAGTTCTTGGAACCTTTCAGGGATTACTGGCATGTTTTCAAAACCGACACTAAGTGGTATAGACATGTCATACATCCCAACTTATTCAAGTATGCATTCATGACGGTCTGTTGTTGTATTTTAACGTTCATGCTCATAATTAACACACGTTCCTTTTACAACTCTGGTAATTATGTTTCCGATGTTAAAGTTGACACTCGACCAAATTTTTCAAATACATATCAATGATTTGTACTTTATCAACGACCTTACACGTTTACCAGCATTTTGAAACATATATTTATTGGTGTGGATCAGAGACGCACAACAATGACTTGGTTTCGTTGGGCTGAGACCTTTTTAATTTTTTTTTCTTCCTAAAAGGCACTTCCGAGCTTTAACATCAGACGTTCATGGCGGTGGGGCAGCAGTATCCACATGTTATGTGGAACATCCTTTCTAGACACAGGGATATGTTTAGATTGTTCGTAAACATTATTTACATTGTCTGTTTCAGCTGTTGATCGGAAGAAAATAGCCGGTCTTTTTACGGATCAAAAGTTAACTTCACCACAAACTTTTAGATCGATTGAAATAGAATCGCAAGTTATTTTAATATAAATTAGTATTGAAATATCCCAATTATGTTACACAAAATTTCCTCACACATTAGGGACCATTGAATTTTTTTTGTGGGGGGGGGAGGGGGGAATGGGTGTCTGGGATTTTCATTCGAACCAGGATATCTATTTTTCTTCTGCCTCAAGATAATTAATTTTTTTTTACACGAATATAATGGATATAATTAGATCTTTTTGTCTACAAATTAAAGCAAGAATAGTTTTTGCAAGCCATTTGGAGACCAGACATATTTTTCAAAAGAAATCCTATCTCTCTCTCTCTCTTCCCCCCCCCCCCTCCTCCCTTGAAAATGAAATGGTTGGTAGCCTAACAAGAGGACCGTGAAATCGGAAGTGATAGAAACAAAGTCTTGTTATGTCGAGGCTCCATATACGGCCGCAATTCTAATTCTGTCGGTCAAAAGAGTGCAGAACACTATATACAGGCTAAGAAAAGGGGAAGCAAAATATACCGGCATACTTGATTAATACGAAATATGAGGAAGCATATTTACTGTCTGTAACAAGCGTAAAAACGATTTAATGGACCAAAGCAGGGGAAGCAGGAGTTAATAACCAAAATAAAGATAGCATGGTCTTAAAGCAGAAAGAAAAAGAAGAAGAAGATGATGATGATGATGACCGTCGTTCTTGAGCATTATTTTTGACCAAGAAGAAAATGATGATGATTTTATTTATTTATTAAATTATTTCGTCTCAGTCGGGATTGGGCAAGAGACTAAGACTTCGTGCACTTGACACTAAAAATGTATAAATCTTAAGATAATAATTCATTACAGAAATATGATGATGGTGGTGTTGGTGGTGAAAAGAGCTGCCAAGTTCATGATAGGTTCGTCACCTGAGGCAGGAATAAGCAGGTTCGTTGAAAATTCCTAAATATACGAAGATTTAATATCTGTGTTATCGGCTCCTTTTTCACATTTCTGCAAATAGTAGGTTCAGTCTGAGTTGTATCACCGCGATTTGAGGTCCTTGAACAAATAATTTTAATTTCATTTATGTGGTTTCTTTATTTGAAGATTTAATTCAAGTATTACCTTCTGCACAAGGCAGATGGCAGAGTTTGTTATTTCACGTGCTTGCACAAAATCAGCAAATATTTATTTATTTTCTTTTCCTTTAAAATACCCAAGTTATATCAATGAAGCGAAGAGCTTTTGTGAAGTATGATGATTTACTTTGGTAATTGAGTGGTGGAGTTCCTCTACACATCCAAGGGGAAATTTTTCGTTCATTACAAGATATTTAGTACCTTATCAAAAACTTTTGACAATAAAAAAGTTTTCACGTACAAGAAAATGTTTTCTCTGTTTGTATTTATCCTGAATAGGGAATGGTCTTCCATCCCGATTTTTAATCGAACCTTGACAAACGCATTTGCAATTTTCAAAATATGAGGGTATGATAGAAGGTGTGCACCACAACATTGTTTATGATATGCTGGTGTTAAACATTGGTTAGTCGATTAGTGGAAGTTGAGATTCACCATAAAAGGGCACTAAGAAAATGTCCATAGTACGTCTCTAACAGACGACCTTATGATCAAGAACTGAAAGCTGTGATCCCTTTGTTGTGTTGTTCCTTGAAAAAATACTAGCCACTCTTATGTAAATGTATGATATTCATATATATATTTCGTCTTCAAAACCATACCTATTGTTGCTATTATAATTTGTATTATTATTATTATTATTATTATTATTATTATTATTATTATTATTATTATTATTATTAGCTTATGCGAAAATATGAAGCATTTATACATGTTATTATGTTTATGATTCTTAATGAATAGAATTGTAACACTGTCAGTACATGGGGTATTTGAAAAGTTTTGAATATTTTGTTATAACGTTTTTTGTTTCTTTGAACCTGTCAATAAATTTAACACATATTGATAGACAAAATAAAGTTCTAAAAAATAACCTGCAGCTGCACGTGCAGCATGCCGGATACCTGCAGATATATGCGTGTGATGTAACATAGGTAAATGACAGTGACCTAAAATTGTCCGAGAAGAACAGTTCTGTTACTGAGCAAAGAACATACAGTAAAATCCCGGTGCTCTTTGGGAACTCTCAGACTGATATCAAGGCTGACTTGGATAAAGTTTACGGATGTAATTCTCTGTCGTATATTACCATTTTAAGGTGGTTTCATCATTTTAAAGACGGTTGCAAATCCATGAAAGATAACACATGTTCTGGAAGACCGTTGTCTGCAGATGGTGAGCGGGAAGTGGGTACTATGAAGAGAGAAATTAATAAAGATGCTCGATACACAGTGGAAGATATTTCTTTTATCACGGGCATTAATTCGTCAGTTGTTTTTAATATACAGAAGAATCACTTGAAGCTCAGTAAGGTGTCTGCAAGAGGTTCTCGCATTTGTTGACGACTGATCAAAAGCAGGCTCGGGACATGTGAATGAGATTGTCACAGGTGATGAAACATGGATTAATTTTTTCGAACCCGAATCAAGAAAAAATATTTTTTTTTTTAAATTCATTTTTTTTTTTTTTTGATAGGAGAAAAAGAGTAGAAACCACATATCGCTCGACGTAGTCAGACTGTCTAGAGAGTTTTATATAGGCATTATTTTTCGATGCAAAATTCCCCGTCGTACAGATACCTGTGCCTAACGCTAGTATCACTGGACAGATGTATGCCTCCAAAGTGTTGATAAATTGTTGTTGAAACTACCAAACTATCCGTCCGCGCACCAGTACCCAGGATACTCCATGACAACGCACCGGCGCATAGACCCGTCGTGACAGACTTCCAGAAGGAGCTCAACATCCACACTTTTCCACATCCTCCATACAACCTTGATTAACTCCCAAGTTATTTTTGGCTGAATCACTCTATCAATGATTTTTGTTGAGAGGGATACGATTTGAAAGCCGCCATGTGGTTTCTAAGTGCAGTTTTCTAGTGTATGAACAACATACCAAAAAGTGAACACTGAGAAAGTGTGTAGAGGTGCATGGGAGTACTTTGAGGGCATGCACTGACGTTCTGTTGACTAATAAAGAACTTAGTTGTACAGCACACTAATATTCATGACTTATTAAATATCCATCGTATTATAGTCATGTGTTGTGTATATTTTGTACTTGTATTCTCATTCAGAATTTTAGTATTTTCACAATATCTTTAGTTTTGTTTCGTGTACTTGAAAGAGGGCATTTACTGACCTTACCTTCTGCACGATTCCGACTTCTTGCAATATTAAAAAAAATCGTTATAACTTGTCATCTTGACTACAGTGCATTCAATTGTGCAATAAAGTTAAATTCAAATTTTCTCAAACCATAAGTGCATGTGATATAACAAGTCAATGAGATAAATTAAAAAGTGCGCCTTGTAACCGATGAATATCGAACATTAGCAATAGTTCAAGATGGGTATCGGATAAGAATATTACAACCCATAACAAATAAAGCCAAACCTGTGTAAAACGACTACTCATGACATCAGATAGAAGTGTTGATCATGAACGGGTGGTCTTTATATACAAGTAAACTTTAAATAAGTTTTATTTATGTAACAGTATGACCTTTTGTTTTTAAGTGTTTGCACGGGAAGTTAATACATACAGGTGGTCACTATAGTTTTCGGTTCATATTAATATCCTGCGGGAATAGTTTGTGACTTGTAAATATGTGACCAGTAAACTTAATTTAGTCTATTTGATTTTATTTTTTTAATCTTTTAAAGTTACTAAATGTGCCTATGTGATTTTCAATGTTTGGAAAGGTTTAATTTTTTAAAGTTACTAAATGTGCCTATGCTATTTTCAATGTTTGGAAAGGTTTCATTTTGACAAAACCAACGCAGCGTGTTTAGTACAAGTAAGCAGCAATACTAAACCATAGTGATAATAAATACACGCTTCTCAGCCTTGCTGCTTCTTCAATCAAAGACAGGGAAAAAAAACTTCTAAATATTAAACTTTGATTAATGAAAAGTCATGCATGTTGTAAGCTGACACTTTTCTGATGAACTCTTCCTAATAGCCCGATGACAGTGCCAATTATATATTACCACGAGTTTCCCGTGCAGCTGATTCTCCACTGCGAGAGCATTCTGGGTAAGTAATTTAAAATGAAACCTTAGTCAGAGTCTAATATGTTCATAGACTGAAGTGTAAGAGAAATTTATTGCACCATAAAGGAAATTGCATATGTGTAATTTGGCTGGGTCTTAACTGTGTGTATCTAAGAGTGTATTACTCTTGAAAGTGCATTGGCACGTGTTCTTGATGATTTCTTATCACACGCTTAGGGTTGAGTTAAAATATTATCTATAAATCTTGAAGCAGATGGGGAAGAGTTACTGATATTACCCTACATTGGTTTTAATTTCAAAGAAAGCGACGACAGGAACGAGTGCAACGCTGGCTTTTCATCATAACAAACTGGAAAGTTGAATTAGTGACGTCGATATACTTTGCAGATTTGTATAGCAACTAGGGTGTGGGTCCAATCAGATTGTGTAAGATTTGTATAGCAACTAGGGTGTGGGTCCAATCAGACTGTGTAAGATTTGTACTCAACTCTAGTGTGAGTCTATTCCCTTATAAGAGAGACAAAATGAGGGGGGGGGGGACAGAGAGGGAAAGGGTCAAATGCCCTCTCTCAAAATTACCTAATAGGTATGGGCCAAGCATCGCCTCGCAACTTCGAAATTTTGAATAGTAAAATAAGCGTTTCAATGGGTTTCTTTTGTCCTCTTATATTTCAGACTTGTGTCCTCCGTCAAACGATTAGTTGACTCTAATAGTTTTGTGCTACATCAAATTTCGCTTCTCTATGCTTTTAATATTTGCTCCAATTTTACTATAGTCAAGTAAGAGAACATTCACTGCCTCATCATGTTATGAACACTCCAGTCAAACAAGACTTACATATATTGTATATTACTATTTATGAAACATTTTTGCGGCATGTATGTAAAACTATTATATTTATACACAGACAACCAATAAACCTATACAAAAGGCTTATTTGACTTCAACGCATTGCTCTAAAACTGATGAACTGGCGATGAAGATTTGAGAGAAAAACCAAGAATATATAGTATTGTGAATTAGTTAGAAATGTACGTAAAGCTTACCTTACAACAAACTGTGATTATATTTCCAGACGTTTCGAAGGTTTTGTTGTCAGTTAAATCCGATAGAACACCAAAATATGCCTTACTTTCAAAAATTTCCAGTAGCACATTCAAAACGAGTTATCGTCACAAATTCTGCCACGTTCACTACTCTTTGCTTTCACTCTGTAGTCAAAGTATTTCCTACAGATAGCAAATTGTTCCAAAAAATAATTTGCACTGTATGAAACTTGAAACTGGTTCTAATTTAACAATTTGGTAACCACGGTGTTCAATCGGATTGCCAGAGCTGTCAGTTGTGTTCGCTGCTTCAATTAATCTAGCCTTCATCCAAGTAAATATCCCAAAGCTGCACGTTCTCAAGGCTGTCATATCAAATTGTCATGATTGATTTTTGTCAAAACAGAAATATAAAATTGGGTCGATCATAAACACATTCAGCTTGGTCCGATTCAGTTGATCAATCAACTCTATTGCTCTCATTCTTGCCCATTTTATTCGCTAGAACAAAAGGTATACTTATCCCCTGATCAACATTTATTTCTGTAAGAATTCATCAGATCGGTGTGGTGTACTTGTTTTTTTTTTTAATCCAACAAATAACAAAACACTGAACAATATAAACGGAAAGTAGTATCATATTTACAACTCAGCTGTGGGATCTATCAATAATCGTAGCATGAAGTTTATAGTGTTTCATCTGCTGAAGGAAGTTAAATTCTAAATTGCAACCATTTGGTACCAGGAAATCGATCATAAAGTCGCAACAGTAAGAAGAAATAACAATCGTCCAACAAAGACATGTACATAGGCAGAGTTATAAAAGAGTATATCTTGCCATGTTCACAATTATTTATAGATTTCAGATTTGTCTATCGTATCTTACAACACAGCTAGGTAAACATGTGAATTTTGAAACTTTCGAAATTTCTTTTATGACAATGTGAAAATACAATTATCAATCGCGCAGACGAGATTCTAATAATTATGAAGTTTACGTAAGAGCTGTCTCTTTCAATACTGACTAGTAATATTAACTTCAACATGTTTTTATGTACTGTTTAAAAACAAACAAAATTAAACTCCCACACACACGAATTAAAGTGTAATTGTTTCTGTCTATTAATCTGTTATGTTTGGCTGCAAACTGACATTGCTAGACTGCGGGTCCTGCTGACTTAGAAATTGAAGATATGCAGGAAATGTAGATATACATAATGTAACTCTTGACTTTTTTGGTACAAATTTTTGCAGCCGTGCTTTCCTTTCTTTCAAAATGGTTCTGTATTCTGCTGGCGCCTTTATAAGTGCCAAATCAAAATGTAGATTTTATTAGTTGTACTCTTCTGTCGCACAGCTGTATGCAGTCACCAACAGCAAGGTCAATGAAAAAAACAAGGACATACATCTCTTTTCTATCAAGTATTGTGATTGACGACTTAATAGCTTTTTCTGTGCTACAAACCATTAAATAAAAGCAACATCTGTCCTTTACTAGAATTATCCTTAAAGTTACAAACCAGTAAATACAAGCAAGATCTTTCCTTTACTAGAATTATCCTTAAAGTTACAAAACCTGTACATAAAAGCAATATCTTTCCTTTACTAGAATTATCCTTAAAGTTACAAAACCTGTACATAAAAGCAATACCTTTCCTTTACTAGAATTATCCTTAAAGTTACAAAACCTGTACATAAAAGCAATACCTTTCCTTTACTAGAATTATCCTTAAAGTTACAAGACCTGTACATAAAAGCAATACCTTTCCTTTACTAAAATTATCCTTAAACTTAAAACAAGTCAGTAAGGAAAGGGATGGGGCTAGGTCAGTAAGGAATGGGATGGGGCTAGGAGAATACCAAAGTGTAGAAGCTTTATGTAGTTAAAGCGAGGAGAACAATAAATATCTTTACTTCACTTTACAAACAACAGGGTCATATCAAGAAACCTGTAGGATTATTCCCAATCACATCTCCTACATTGCCTAAAGGTATGCCGTGTTGACAATTAAACTGAGAAAATTAAGAAACAAATCAGCTGGGAGAGTTATAAAATAAGATAAACGAACGTCTTACTTCATGTTCGACAGTTTCTTGAACTTTGGAGGAGGATTGTTATGCTTGCAAATCCTACACTAAGTGGTTTATATGTGTTGCTATAACAACGTACGCGCATGCACAGTCATAAAGGTCAGTATTCAACTTGTAGCTTTTTGATGCATTAGAATAAACAACATGTGCACTTTTGGCAGCTTTTCTCATAACAAGAGCACTTTCTAATCCATACAATTAAAACAATTATGTCACGCATACTGTCGATGCCTACCAATGATCTCTCGGTCACATAAAATATTTACGCTGTTGCTAAAGGGTTTGTACTTATTCAACGTTGTAATTTCTGCCGTGCCGCCAGATTGGTTGGTGCTGTCGGACTGCGTTATGAAGTTTTTCTGCGTTACCATCATTGAACATTCATAGCGGCAAAGCATTAGTATCAATATATCAGGGTGAACTTCTGTTGGAATAAAGAAACAAAATGTGGTCAATCATTAATGTCATTTTAATTGTCCACTTCAACTGATTTGGTCTCTTGACTGCTAATTATTTTTCTGATCAAAGCTTAAATCGCCCAGAAACTATTAGCTCATTTAAACTAAGATTATTAACATGCTATATTTAACTGAAAAGTAGCATCCAGTTTACTCCATTAATCTTTAGAAACCTTCGATACCAATGTATAAGTGGACCACTTTAGTGGAAATAATAGAAATCTTCCGGGGATCGTTAGATTCAATTTACTGCATGTAATATCGAAGATCGATTTGCAGACCTGAGGTAGATTCTATCAGCTATAACAGGATACAACACTTAAAAAGCGATGTATAATTTACAGCACAGCTTTAGGAAGCATGATTTACAAATCATATTAGAGGGAGCTTATTTAACACACACTAAAAAGGAAAGAAGGGGGGGGGGAGTGCACCGCAATATTCAGAACTAAAGTAGTTAAAACATGTGCCGAGGACAAAGCAAAGGGAAGCATAATTAACTGACCAAAAATATAGAAGATCAATCATTCATCGACCAAGAAAAAAAAAGACCAATGGATATTTATGGGCCGATTTTACATCCCCATCATTCGGAACTACCTCGGCTATTTCTGCAAGAAATAAACCCTAATTTATTAGGACTACCTTAGTTATTTCTTCCATTGGATTGACTGTAGGATTGACCGAGATGTTACGAATGAAAAAAATAGTTCTATCATTCGTAACTTCTCGGTCATGCCTTGTTTGGTAAATAGCCAAAGTGGTCCGAATGGGAACTATCGACATACGTTCGAGGTGTGATCCATAAGATTGACCCCGAAGTTGCGAATGAGATCCCCATATGCTGAATGGTCGATTCTGAAGGGATAAGGTGTAGATTCCAATAGGCAGACTACATGGTCTAATACGACCCAGTTTTAACCAAAAATGCTGTCTTTTAGATATATGTGAGCGTTATGAGAATTTTCAGATGAAAACAAAGTGGAAAACAGTGTATATCCAAGTATCTAACATATGACACTGTGAAAGCCATCCTGACAGGCATGGCTTACAAAACACTAAGAAAAGAAAATACCCGCAAAGTCACGGTGAAGATATATAACGAGAGTCTTAGAGGTTTGAATAAGTAATGTTGCTGTGGTAGTTAGAATGAAAGGTCATTTAGAGATTTGGCCAGATGTTATTGGCAGTGATGTTCCTGATTGATATAGTGGGGAAAATTGCAAGAAAAGTATTTACCTGGATAATCTGCATATATACCAAATGAGAGATATTTAAATAATATTTGCTGATAAAGAATGATGAAAAAAGAAAGTTACATAGTCTCCCTCTGACTTTTCATTTAAATGGATACATTTTATTCAGAAATTTTCATTAACAGATATATCATTGATATCTGTCCTTTGAAAGAGGAAATGGTGGATCATATACATATACATAAACCCGAATAGCCAACTAGTGTTCAGCTGGAGTTAATAAAGAATCGCAAATTATTTGTATGACCTGAAAAGTATCTTACTCCTCACGTAGTTAACAGATTATTTTAAGTGAAGCAAGGACGAAGTAACGTGATTTTGTATAGAATGCCTTACACGTTCGTATAGAATGCCCTAAACGTTAATATGTAATGCCCTGATTTTGTATAGAATGCCCTAAACGTTTGTATGTAATCCCCAGAATTCGTATAGAATGCCTTAAACGTTTGTATATAATGCCCTGAGTTCGTATTGAATGCCCTAAATGTTTGTATATAATGCCCTGAGTTCGTATAGAATGCCCTAAATGTTTGTATATAATGCCCTGTGTTTGTATAGAATGACCTAAACATTTGTATATAATGTCCCGAGTTTGTATAGAATGCCCTAAACGTTTGTATATAACCCCCAGAGTTCGTATAGAATGCCCTAAATGTTTGTATATAATGCCCTGAGTTTGTATAGAATGTCCTAAATGTTTGTATATAATGCCCCGAGTTTGTATATGATGCCCTGAGTTTGTATAGAATGCCCTACACGTTGTATATAATGCCCTGAATGTGTATATAATGCCCTAAGTTTGTATAGAATGCCCTAAACGTTTGTATATAATGCCCTGAGTTCGTATAGAATGCCCTAAATGTTTGTATATAATGCCCTGTGTTTGTATAGAATGCCCTAAACGTTTGTATATAATGCCCTGAGTTTGTGTAGAATGCCATACACGTTTCTATATAATGCCCTGTGTTTGTATAGAATGCCCTACACGTTTCTATATAATGCCCTGAATTTGTATATAATGCCCCGAGTTTGTATAGAATGCCCTAAATGTTTGTATATAATGCCCTGTGTTTGTACAGAATGCCCTAAATGTTTGTATATAATGCCCTGTGTTTGTATAGAATGCCCTAAGTGTTTGTATATAATGCCCTGTGTTTGTATAGAATGCCCTACACGTTTCCCATAAGGAGGCTTAAACTTGAAGTAGCGCAAGGTATCTTGTTGCATCGTGCAAGTCAACAGCTGAAAGTATGCATTTTTCTTTTGAAGTGTCTGTAAACTGGTTTTTGTAAACAATGTTTTTCTTAAAAGAAGGAGAAAAAGATGATGATAGTGATGATGATGTGATGATATAAGGAAAGAAGGAAAACTTAATGAAGTCTATCTGATTAAAAGACAGTAACTTGGTGGTAATAGCCTGGATATCTAGCCCGCCTTTCATACATAGAAAAGGGAAGTAACAAACTTTCAAATTTACCATAATCTATGGTGTGGACGGACGTAAGGACGGACAGACAGACACATATACGGACGCCGATGTGAGCCTATGTAGAGTTTAAGGTATGGCGGGCCCGACAAAATTGGTAAATGTCTTGTTGTCATCTGATGAGACAATAATGAGATGATATTTAGTGGCTTTAAATACATCATTTTAGCTTTATAAACTAACAGCTGGTCAAGTACCAGAAGTATAACAAAATCCCCAATACCGACACACAGTCAGAAGATGCGGTGACTCAGTGGTTAGCGTGCCGGACTCGCATACCGAAAAGTTGCATGTTCGAATCTCACCATTGGATCAGCCCGGGTTGGCTACCGTAATGTATCCCTGGGCAAGTGCACTTTACTCCAGTTGCCTCGATACTAAATAACCTTCATGTGTTGCTGTGCCGTAAAACACCAAAGCAAACCAAACCAATACGTAGTGCATTAGAGTTGTATTGGATCTTCAATTTATACATCAATACTTGCCGCCTTTGCACAAGAAAAAGAAATTTCCAGAATTGCTCAATTCAAATTTATTAAATGAAATATCTTCTCATTTAAATCTGACGTTTTCCGATGAGCCTGGTAATCATGCCTGGCTTACAAGTGACAGATTGAAGAATGTGGCCTGATTGCATGGATGATTTTTCTTAGCATTCCATTTGCAGTGCCAATTACCTCGAGTTCGAACAGTAGCAGTCGAGCCAAGAACTATGCAATGAATCCATGGCTTAAAAGTCAACGCTTAAATATGTCACATAATTTAGAAGTAAGAAACATTTGGTGTACCAAGAATGAAGACGCATATTTCCCATATATCTGGGTCTGAAACGTGTGTGGTCGAATTAAATTAGGAAATAACGACTCAGGTTCTGTACAATTTGCTGTCGCTCATTCATATCAAGAAGATATATGGTTTAAAACGCAATTCGGATATAGTTCGATAACTCTGATCTGAGTTAATTGCCAATTAATCGACTACTTAGAAAGACTATTCATAAAAATAAGCAAGGTGACATCTTTAATACTCGTATCCAGATATGTATATGTCAATTTCACAATTGTTCTATTGACATGGTTAAATGCTCGTATCCCGATATGTATATGTCAATTCCACATGGTTCAATACTCGTATCCCGTATGGCCGAGAGGTCTAAGGTGCTCGCCTTTACAGATCACTGACATCTCATCTCTGTCCGCTTGGGTTCAAATCTCGGCTCGACCAACGTGGGTATGTGAATAAATTGCCAGTATATTCCCGTGGGTCTGTGGTTCTTCCCAGAGCTTTTCCGGGTTCTTCTTCCACCAAATATACTGGCCGTCATGTATAGCCTATCCTGTGCTGAAAAATGGCGTTAAACCCATAAAAACCAAACCAAACCGATCCACAATCATTATACTGACAGGGCTAAATACTCGTATCCTGATATGTATATGTCAATTCCACATGGTTAAATACTCGTATCCTGATATGTATATGTCAATTCCACATGGTTAAATACTCGTATCCTGATATGTACATGTCAATTCCACTATCATTATATTGGCATGGATAAATAATCGTATCCCGATATTTATATGACAATTCTACAGTCGTTATATTGACATGCTTAAATACTCCTAGCTCGATATGTGTATGTCAATTCCACAATCATTATAAAGAAAACAAAATTTGTATGGTCGGTGACATCATGTAGTGTTTCTACTTTTAACTTTTAAAAAATGGAATATCCGAAGATTTGAAGTACGATTATTTTCCTCATAGATCCTATGATCCTGCTTCAATCACTATATGTGGTTTATCACACATATGATAGTCATTATTAACATAGCTAATCACCACTCCCTTGTGTAAAGGATTTCCTAAAACACAAGCATATGTGGCCAACAACACAGCTAATCACCGTGCCTTTAATTCTGTAAAGGATTTCCCAAAACACAAGCAGGTATACATCAATGCAGTGGCACTCTAAGGTTTAACGGTGTTGCTATAGTTTGGCACAATCGACTGAATTGCCATCGTTTGAAGAACGTTGTACCACGATTTTAAGCTGTTTTGTAAACGGTCTATAGTATATTTGAGGTAAACCTCTATAATACCAAAAGAACAAATTCCCATATTGTGAATCGTCTAATCGTCTGTATTTAGACAGAAAAAGTCAAAATAAGGACAAAATGAGGCTTTATTTACGTGTCTCTACTTTGAAAGTTAAAAAAAGTAGTATCGATAAAATGTGACTAGTGCGCAGGTGCGAGTGATTCAACTGTCAGTATTGTGGAGACTACATTGTGGCTATTGCACACGTGCGAGTGATTCAACACTGTCAGTACAGTGGAGACCGAATTTTTGTCACTTTGAAAACCATCGGTACCAATTCCGTTAAAATCAGGTAAGATACCCCAAAGACTATCTCCAATTCCACTATAAAACTTGTTTTTGACAACAACAAAAGTACGCGTCACGATGGGTTGTGTATTTATTTCAGATTCACTCCTCCTTTCTCCTCAACAAGAGACATTTCTGAAATCAAAATTGAACAATGACATCCAATTTTATTCAGACGTTTCAAGTAATAACGCTTGTTCCACGATCATCAGCGCAATCTAATTCATTCAATGACCCAACTCAGATGTCAAATTTCATACTCATAACACGTTTATATCAACATAATAAAGGCAATTGTTTCTTGTTCAGTGTTCCTGCTGCTCATTGATTAGAAGGACAGTAAACTAGGTACTTCTATATAAAATAAAAAGCAGATTGATTAGAAGGACAGTGAGCTAGGTACTTCTATATAAAATAATAAGCAGATTGATTAGAAGGACAGTGACCTAGGTATTTCTATATAAAATAATAAGCAGATTGATTAGAAGGACAGTGAGCGATATATTTCTATATAAAATAAAAAGCAGATTGATTAGAAGGACAGTGAGCTAGGTACTTCTATATAAAATAATAAGCAGATTGATTAGAAGGACAGTAAACTAGGTATTTCTATATAAAATAATAAGCAGATTGATTAGAAGGACAGTAAACTAGGTACTTCTATATAAAATAATAAGCAGATTGATTAGAAGGACAGTAAGCTAGGTATTTCTATATAAAATAATAAGCAGATTGATTAGAAGGACAGTGACCTAGGTATTTATATATAAAATAATAAGCAGATTGATTAGAAGGACAGTAAGCTAGGTATTTCTATATAAAATAAAATGCAGTTTGATTAGAAGGACAGTGAGCGAGGTATTTCTATATAAAATAAAAAGCAGTTTGATTAGAAGGACAGTGACCTAGGTATTTCTATGTAAGACAAAAAGCAGATTGATTAGAAGGACAGTGAGCTAGGTATTTCTATGTAAGACAAAAAGCAGATTGATTAGAAGGACAGTGAGCTAGGTATTTCTATGTAAGACAAAAAGCAGATTGATTAGAAGGACAGTGAGCGATATATTTCTATATAAAATAAAAAGCAGATTGATTAGAAGGACAGTAAGCTAGGTATTTCTATGTAAAATAAAAAGCAGGTTGATTAGAAGGACAGTAAGCTAGGTATTTCTATATAAAATAAAAAGCAGATTGATTAGAAGGACAGTAAGCTAGGTATTTCTATGTAAGACAAAAAGCAGATTGATTAGAAGGACAGTGAGCTAGGTATTTCTATATAAAATAAAAAGCAGATTGATTAAAAGGACACTGAGCTAGGTATTTCTATGTAAGACAAAAAGCAGATTGATTAGAAGGACAGTGTCACAACCCCGCTACCGTATTATAAAATTATAAATAATACTGCAGATCCACTACGGTATTATAAATAATACTGCAGAAGGTGTGCATTAAAATTGAATGACTCACGAGCCCCCAGTCTGCAATGCCGATTCTCTAAATACATATAACAACTCAAGGTTGAATAGATAACAATTTTATCAAATATAGGAATCAATTCAAGAATTTCATGGACATAAATCTTCAGTTCAATATATCATAATACAATAATGGGCCGGGTTGACCAAATGCCCTTTACACTTTAATTCTTCATATGGAAATTACTGTCCTATTGTGAGAGAGTCTCTGTTCAGTGAGTTGTCCCAAGTACTCATCTGTTCGAATGTATCTTCCTTCTTCCTTCCTTCCTCTTCCTCCTTCTGTACACCGTGCCTCTTGTGTACACCCTGGAAGTCTACTCGGCTTCCTTCGGCCTTTCTCTCGGTGTCGTCACTGCGTACACCCTGGGAATCTCTCAGCGCCGACTCTTACGGGCACCCTGGGAGCTTCCTTTCAGAAGCTTGTTTACCCAGTTCAATTCCCTTCTTTTTACGAGTTAAGTCTCGTAGTGGCTTTTACCTAAAATTCCCTCCTCAACATAAGCTTTTCTGCTTTACTTAGACAATACGTCTCTCTCCCTCGAGAACTAGCAGCTTGTTTAATGTATAAATCTTAAATTAAGTTAAAACTTAAGACGTTTGATTGGTCAATTATTCTCCAAATAGGGCACTTTAAATCGTATCTCAGAATCAAACGCGCACCTTATTGTATAGCAACTCTTTGTTTTTGTTGTTGTTGTTATTATTATTATTATTATTATTATTATTATTATTATTATTATTATGTTGTTGTTGTTGTAGTTGTTGTAAAATTAGAAAATCTGAAAGGTGAGAAGTTGACTTGTAAAGACTAAAAATCTTGTCTTATATGTAGTCCACCCAAACAAGTTGCAGGAATAAAAACCTAGATACAGTCTTTCTCCACATTTTAATTTCTGTTGTTGTCATCTTTAGCGAAAGATACTTATAGCAAAAGATCTTTTGAAAGAAATCTAATGCATGACAGGTAACGAGCAGAAAGTAAAAAAAGCTTCCCAATAACAATAATTAATCATCAATTATGTTAATACAGTTGACATTTCCTAATTTTACAAGGTTTTATTTCTCCTCTTTCTTCTTCTTCTCCTTTTGCGTGTTGTATAATTCACTGTGATTTAATTTTTTTGAAGGGCAGGAACCTGTGTGTTTCCTAGTTTAATAGATATTTCTTTATATATATATATATATATATATATATATATATATATATATATATATATATATATATATATATATATATATATATATATCAAGGCGTAAGGCATTTGGTATATCCTTGGATTACGCCTTTATGAGAATGGAATAATGCTTTAGAGGCGTTAGAGATTTTCCATTCGATTTTCAGCTTTAATTTAGAGTCATAAACCATATAAATGTCATTAAATTATGAACTGATTTCTATTAAAACCGTCAAAACTATTTTTGCCAAAACAAAAGGGCTTGGTGATGGAAAAGGACACTATACTAATTATATGTGACAGTTTATTACCACATCCTCCAGTGTATTGAATCACGATCTGGCACGGAAATACATGTATTTACTAATGATGAGCACCTCAAAATCTGAATTGACAACCGATGTCTATAGAAAGAGACCTTTTGTTTGTAATAACATTGACAACCGATGTCTATAGAAAGAGACCTTTTGCTTGTAATAACATTGACAATCGATGTCTATAGAAAGAGACCTTTTGTTTGTAATAACATTGACAACTGATGTCTATAGAAAGAGACCTTTTGTTTGTAATAACATTGACAACCGATGTCTATAGAAAGAGACCTTTTGTTTGTAATAACATTGACAACCGATGTCTATAGAAAGAGACCTTTTGTTTGTAATAACATTGAAAACCGATGTCTATAGAAAGAAACCTTTTGTTTGTAATAACATTGAAAACCGATGTCTATAGAAAGAGACCTTTTGTTTGTAATAACATTGAAAACCGATGTCTATAGATAGAGACCTTTTGTTTGTAATAACGTTGAAAACCGATGTCTATAGAAAGAAACCTTTTGTTTGTAATAGCACTGCCTCTTTGTTGAAAAATATTTATCCTAAGTTTGTAGCAACATGCCTGGCTATTAACTAGTTACCATTATTAGGAAATACGAAATTAATGCCTGGCTATTAACTAGTTATCATTAGTCGGAAATACGAAATTAATCCCTGATGACTTTATGATCTTGTGCAAATATGCTGTTGTTAAAAGCTATGTTCACATCCATTAAGTGCAGAATAACTTTGTATCAAATTAAATTACCTCACTCAACCAAGACTTTTGATCTGTAGCACTGTATCCATTATATGATGCTAATCAAACGAACAGGACCACAGTGATTATAAGCATGCTAAACCTTGTAATACACGCATTATTATATCATGTTTCAGTAAAAAGTTCAAAAAGGCATAGTTATTAAACTGTAATGGACATTGGGTTTTTTTGTTGCATGAAAGACATTTATTTCCAAATAATGAACAAACTAAGTGACACGAAGTTCTTTAAAAGATGACGCACGAGATTGTGTAATATTTAACACGATGTGGTTGTAGAAAGGAGCGGGAATTAATTCTTGCACAAGTCCTTCTTCCTATCGTCGAGCGGACAGTTGCTTTTAATGTTTGTTGTTGGTTTTTTGTGTGTTTTTTTTTTACACTTTAAATCAAAACTACAACTATATTTAATGTGTGGTACATTCATTCGTCCAGCAAGAACCACATCTTTTCAATACTTTTTGAATCAATAATAACATACGAGGGATATCTGAAAAGTTATGAATATTTTGTTATAACTTTTTGAACCTGTCAATAAATTTAATGCTGATCGATAGACAAAATAACGTTCCATAAAATGAGCTATAGGTGTACGTATAGCACGCCGGACACCTGCAGATACATGCGTGTGACGTAACATAGGTAGATGGCAGTGACGTAAAAATATCGGAGAAGGAGAAAAAATTCTGTTACTGAGCAAAAGGCACACTGTAAAATCCGGTTGCTCTTAGGATACTCTCTAAACATGTAATATTATGTCGTATCCTACAATTTCGAGGTGGTTTCATCGTTTTAAAAATGGTCGCGAATCTATGGAGGATGAACCACGTTCTGGAAGATCGTTATCAGCGATTGGTGAGCTGGAAGGGGCTGCTCTGAAGAGGGCAATTGATAAAGATGCTCGATACTCAATGGAAGATAGTTCTATTATCACGAGCATTAATTCGTCAGCCGTTTTTAAAATATTGAAGAATCATTTGAAGTTCAGAAAGGTTGTGCAAGATGGGTAACGCATTTGTTGACGGCTGATCAAAAACAGGCTTGGGTTTAAATTGTCAAACAGCGAGTAGCTAAACATGAAAAGAGTAACCAGAGACGTTTGAATGAAATTGTCACAGGTGATGAACCATGGATTTATTTGTTTGAACACGACTCAATAGAAAATAATAAAGTTTGGATCGGAGTAAACGATCAGCGACCACAGATCGATCGACGTATTCGGACTGTCAGTGACCACAGATCGATCGCCGTATTCGGACTGTCAAGAGAGTTTTATACTCATTATTTTTCAATGCAAAAGGACCGGTCATCCAGGTGTCTGTGTCTGACTCTGCTAGTGTCACTGGACTTGTTTATGCCTCCACAGTGTTGCCAAACGTTGTGGAACACTACCGAACCACCCGTCCGCGCACCGGAACTTGAGCTATCCATCTACTTGAAGACAACGCACTGTCGCAAAAATCTGCCGTCTTGACAGGCTTCCAGAAGGAGCACAGCATTCAAACTTTGCCACATCCTCCATGCAGTACTGATTTAGCTCCAAGTGATTTTTGGCTGAATCCCGTTATCAAAGATTCGCTGAGGAGTAGACGATTTGAAAGTCGCCATGTGTTTGGAAGTGCAGTTTTCCAGTGTATGAACAACATACCAAAAAGTGAATGTAAAATGGCATTTTACAATTGGATAATCAGACTGAGAACCTGTGTAGTGGTGCATGGCGAGCACTCTGAAGGAATGCACTGACTTTGTTGTACAGTGCAATAATATTCTACACTTTTTAAATACACATCGTACATATCTCGAATGGAGCTGACTCTTCTTTCTCTTCTTGAAACTATTGTTTTGCAAAATTGTTATGTCGTGGGCGTGGTTTTGAATATTCATAGCGGTTATTTCCATACTCTCTTTTAGGGTCCCAATGATTTAGGAAGGGATCTTCCTTGCGATGTAAAGACAAGGAAATATGTTCACAATGCATAAAGACTGTACCAAAAAATCTCTGTCCGACTTGCGGCAATTGCTGGTATCTTAATACAGTATAAATGAACTATTTCTGTTGTATGTACTAGCCAAGGCATAAAGTTGAAAATTTACGAGAACAATGTGCAGCTTACATTTTCTGCGTTGTGGATTCAATACGTATTTGCTCAGCAACTTTGAAGAGAGAGAGAGAGAGAGAGAGAGAGAGAGAGAGAGAGAGAGAGAGAGAGAGAGAGAGAGAGAGAGATGTATCTCTTTTGCAATGCAGCCATCCACACTTCAAAATCACCAGTTTGAAAATGAGACCGGCCCAGATTTAGCATTCCCTCGACATATAGAATTTGTCAGACATGATACCTAATTGTATTTTCTTTTGTACCTTTAATAAAGGTCTGAAGTTTTAACTCTATGTTTTGTAACGATAAATAGAACATGAATTTTACTGTCAATATTTGTGTCATTTACCTTATCAGTGTTTCTGATTTAGAAAGTATTTAAATTTGAATGACTATTTATTTTATTCCAAAACAGTAATGCAAGAATGGAAAATGGAAATAATGACTTGGGTAAGGAGATGTTCTGGAGGATGATTTCTGGGATAATCCATAACTGAGTTTTTAGCTCAGATATTTTCCAAAGACACAAAATACACATTCTGAAATGGCTAAGTACTTGTCAGCAATACATTGACAAAAATAAAAGTTAATTTTTGCGTAAAACTCTGATGACAAAGTTCAGTATTAGTTTGACTTTATCTTAAAGATTATACTTGTATTATCAAGTCTATTCCGCGTGTCAGTTTCAAGTAAGTTTCATTCTTGTATCATTACATTTAGTTTTTTCACATCGACATACCATGCTAAAAAAGCACAGGATAACACCGGATTAAATTGACCATGACAAATCAACTTGTGCGTCATGTGGCAGTGTAATATAATATACTATCGTCTAGGATAATTTCTTCATTTGAGTTGTCATGAAGATTTACATTGATAGCTTGATGACATGAACACTTGAAATTCAAATTGGTAACTAATTTCCTCCGAGAATATAGTAAAATCTCTTACCAGCATAATGTCATCCACCAAAATTGAAGAAATATATAGTAATAAACTTGACTGTTACATGAGAAATACACAGTAATTTACTTGACTGTTACATAGAAAGATGCAATAATATACTTGACTATTACATGAGAAATATGGAGTAATATGCTTGGTTTGTGCGTGAGAAATATGCAGCAATATACTTGACTGTTACATGAGAAAGATGCAATAATATACTTGACTACTAGTATTACATGAGACATATGCAATAATATACTTGGTTTTTGCATGAGAAATATGCAGTAATTTACTTGACTGTTACATGAGAAATATGCAGTAATTTGCTTGATTGTTGCATGAGAAATATGTAATAATATACTTGACTTTTGTATGAGAAATATGCAGTAATTTACACGACTGTTACATGAGAAAGATGCAGTAATATACTTGGCTATTACATGAGAAATATGCAGTAATATACTTGGTTTTTGCATGAAAAATATGCAGTAATTTACTTGACTGTTGCATGAGAAATATGCAGTAATTTACTTGATTGCTACATCAGAAATATGCAATAATATAGTTTGCTTTTATTTGAGGAATATGCAGTAATAAACTTGACTGCTACACGAGAAAGATGCAGTAATATGCTTGATTATTGCATAAGAAATATGCAGTAATTTACTTGACTGTTACATGAAGAATATGCAATAATATACTGTATTTTGCATGAGAAATATGCGGTAATTTAATTGACTGTTATATGAGAAAGATGCAATAATATTCTTCACCATTACATAAGAAACCAAGCATTAATTTACTTGACTGTCACATGAGAAATATGCAATAATAGACTTGGCTCTTGCATGAGAAATATGCAGTAATTTACTTGATTGTTACATGAGAAAAATGCAATAATATACTTGACTATTAGATACCAAAATATGCGGTAATATACTTCGCTGTTAACATGTTTGTACTATGATTGCAAAATGACTTACATATACTTGTTTGGCTGCGTACATGTCTGTGAACGCGTGTTCTTGCGGAAGTCACGTTTGCATCCATTAAGTGCATTGTAAATTTCGTGTCAGATCATAATATTTCGCGCTACTAAACCTTTCATTTATACAAATTACTCCATGCCAATAAGAGAAAAAGAACTACTGTGATTCAAAGTTTTCATATATTTTGTTTCATCGTGGTTTATTACAGAAATATGCAAAATTAATGTTAAAATATATACAGCTTTACCACAGAAAAGACATAAAAAAATTGAATGATCAGTTTCACGAAAGGGGGAAAAAAGCCGTTTATAAAAGAGGAGTCCTTTTAAAAACCTTAATTTATTGCAAGATATTGATGGTTAAAATTATGAAGGAGGGTGATTGGAAGTAAAATCCCTACTTCTTATTAAAAAGTTAGTTGTAAATCATGAGGGAGAGGGATTGGATGTAAAATCCCTACTTCTTATTAAAAAGTTAGTGGTAAATCAAATGGAAAAGAGATAAGGGGCCTTTTATAAAAAAAAATTCTCGTATTAGTCACGCCTGTTTGTTACTACACTTAGTGTTAACCATTTTATTTGACCCTGTCAAAAGTGATGCACTATCTCAAAATGGGTGGCAGTTTTACCGCCCTGGAAGAATCAAATCTTGAAAAATACTTGTTGAATCAATGATTACACACATCCAAGAGTTAGTTACCCTACATGTTTCTCCATCGAACCATCATTATTTTATACAATATTTGTAGCATAAATAATGATTGACAGTCTTCATTCATGACTTAATAAAAGTTGCACAGATCTTGAGTCTGAATACAGATGTAATGCTGTTAATTGTTGTTATTGATTCCGCAAATTTTTCTTTGGATGACTACATCGCTTTTGATCTCTACGGCAATATGATTGCTCTAGATCTGTTTTGGTGAAATTGATCCTAAATCCAGTGATGATAGAATGAGAAATAGAAATAATTGCATGCCAGACGAGTGATGTAGCATGATGGTTGTATGGATGATGAGAAGGGCTATATGCACTCTAGAAACATTTCTCCTGCAATTGAAATTATGACTGACGGGGCATGTATTTTTTAGGGCATGTATTTTTTAGCAACACATCGCTAAACATTTCATAAGACCCAAGAGATTTCTTACGAACACCTTACCATCATCTGTGAACATCAGAAAAGGTATCTATGTGCTTTACTGTCATTATAAATACCAAGAATATGAGAGAGAGAGAGAGAGAGAGAGAGAGAGAGAGAGAGAGACAGACAGACAGACAGACAGACTGAGAGAGAGAGAGAGAGAGAGAGGTGTTGAACCTTGCTTAAAAATCAACAAACATGCTTCAAAATATCAAGTCGGTGAATCAAATAACTATGACACAAATTTTAGTGAAAGTAATAACATTAAAAATATTATCTCCACGGAGAAGATTTGAATTTGTTATGCACGAAGAAGGAAAAAAATCTAGGAATTTGCGAACTAATCGCAAAAGCTAACCAATGTGTGAGGGACGGACAAAGCTACGGACAGACAAGAGTAACACTATATGGCCTATAAAAATGCATACATTGCGAAAATTTTGTTTTAGCATAATTTGGCAAAGACAATTAAAAGTCTTTTGGTGGAAAAATGATGTTTCCACATATACTGGCAAAGACAATTAAAAGTCTTTTGGTGGAAAAATGATGTTTCCACATATATTGGCAAAGACAATTAAAAGTCTATTTGTGGAAAAATGATGTTTCCACATATATTGGCAAAGACAATTAAAAGTCTATTGGTGGAAAAATGATGTTTCCACATATATTGGCAAAGACAATTAAAAGTCTATTGGTGGAAAAATTATGTTTCCACATATATTGGCAAAGACAATTAAAACTCTATTGGTGGAAAAATGCATGTTTATAAGCCTGTCTGATACTTAATAAAAATTGTACAGCAATTTATTGATTTCTTATTTCAATCTATTATACCACCCTCATGCTGACATGAGTAACTGAGAAAGTGTGTGTGTGTGTGTGTGTGTGTGTGTGTGTGTTCAGATTTCAGAATAATGGTTTTATCTGGCTCAACTAAACTCCATTACTTCTCAGACTACGTTTTATATATGTAGCATTCACAAGTACAAACGGCTGATTGGAAAATAATATTCATTTTCATCTGATGGTCGATACTTGAAACTGTACTAGCATCATGAATCGCCTACAATTCAAATAATCCCTAAAAGCAAGATTCGATTTTAGTATCATCAAATCTTGCTGGATATTTTATATAAACATTATGTAACGATTTCTCGACCTGTTTTATACTTTATTACGAATATTCTAACATTTCCAGTTTGTATACAAATAGTTGTATTGGTGTAAATTATACTTTGAACCCCACCACACAGCAAATAACATTGCAGCTGTGCTTAACTTTTTTTCATTAAAAAATGTGTAACCAGACAAAAATGGATGTTGTTGCAGATGATAGCCAAAGAGTTGATTATAGCTCTTTTAATTCTTCTTGGCAAAATGTTGACAAAGATTATATGTAACAATTTGTCTTTACTGTTTGTCTTTCGTAGATGTAGCATCAGCATGTTGATGAAAATGTTTGAAATAGCTTTGTATGTCCTGTTTGTGTTTTGTCAAAGAAATATTGGAGTCCTTTCTCACCATGGCAGAGATTTGAGCTTTAATGATGTATTATCCCAATTATGTTCCATGATTGCAAATGTTTACTTTTGATTCAAACTAGACAGTGATAAATTTGTTCGTTGTATTTTTTGACAACTTACATTTATCACAATGTCACTAGAGTAAACTTAAGATTATGAAAAGTATAAAGCAATGACGGAAAAGGGTTCTACCTAAGGGAAAGAAACAAAAGAACTTGAATATAGGCTCCCTACATGCCAGGGTTGTATCAGTACCATAATACTGTTAATCTGCGGTAAACACATTTGCAAGTAATACATACTTTTAAGAAAATCTCTAGGAATTTCTGACAAAGGACACCTTTGTAATTAAAAAGATGATACCGCAATTTTACCGTGACGCTTACTTCTGCAAATCTCATTCGATAAGCTAGTAGCACTGGAAAAGTCTAATTGAATCATTCGTTCAATCTGATTTTGTACTGGAGAAGTACTCAACTCAAGCTAAACTTGCATATCTAGATATACAGAAAGGCTGTTTCAGAGAATATAGATTACAAGGAAATTTAAGATCATCACAACCGAAACCAGTTTTCAATTCAAGCGGTAAGCACTGAGTTTGTTCCGCACTAAATGTGCTGTCGTTTAAGACAGTTCAGAAACTACTTCAGGGGGATTTATTATGGAAATGTTCTTTTACAGTGTTTCTAAAATTCATTTTTCAGTGAAAAGTTTGACTGCAGTTATTACATGGTACTATTTATTAGTAATCATTATTTATAAACCCAATATTTGAAACCCTCAAAACTACAAAAGGTTTATGATGTGATTAAAGTTGTTAATTATCATGATTATTTTTACTGGTCTCTAGATGTCAAGGAAGGTTCTTTCATTGCTGAAAGGATCTCAGCAAGACAAAAGAGATCCATAGTTGTTTTTAAATAAAGTCAGCCTCTAACTGGCTGTAAAGGGTAAATATGATGCTGAAACAAATATAAGATAAGTCCTGTATGAAAGCAACGTGGTGAATTTGATCTATAATTTTCTTTCTTTTTTTAAAAGTTACTTTAGAGCAATTTTCATTCTTTTAAAACTGTCTATGTTTACTGGAATCGTTGCCTTACGTTGTGAAAGTAATGAATTAAGCGTCTATGAGTTATTACAGATGTGTGTATGTGTGTGTTTTGGGGCATTAACAGATTTAACAAATCTATTTAATTGCTTGCTTAACCTTTGACCTATAGCTTTTTTTTTTTAAATACAAAACCTTGTAATACATAAAGGTAGAAAGAATTCAGATGATTGGTATGAGTTGCAATTTTAACCAGTAGAAACTTATTTTAGCATTTGCGTAAGTAAACGTACGAGTACTTTAGTTACATTTTTGAAACAACGTAGTCATTTATCATATTTTCCGGTATGGGATTTGCCATTTTTATGTTTGAAAATGATCATGGTGGTAGGATCATTCAGTATCATCAATGTCTCTCCGTCCGAGTTTATTAAGTATTCATTTAAGGTCACTTTATTGTACACTGTCGACCATAAAATCATGCATCATTATGAGTACCGTCTATACTCGCGTATTATCTAAGTTCAAATGCAAACAACATAGACCCTAATCGGCCGTCACATAATGCGCCGGCAGATCAGGGTCTATGTTGTTTGTTCTACTAATTAGTCCATACAAACTGCATAAACCCAGATCTGCCGGCGCATTATGCGACGGCAGATCTGGGTCAATGCAGTTTGCAGTTGGTACCGGTATATATGCGAGTACTGACGGTATATGTATCTTGTAAATGCATGTCCCTCCTAGTAAAGAGGTTACTATGACTTACACTGTATGCCTTAGTGACTTAGCCACAGCTCTTCTTTCAATCAGTTTTTAATGTACTGGTGTCTTTAGGTAATGCACATGTGTCTGTTGGTAAGTTCATTACTTTTCTTCTTTCTCTGTGCCAAATTATTCTATTTAAAAACATTGCGAGTGGCAGGGCATTTGTCTTTCGCAATCGGTATTAGTGTTACATAAACATTGCCGTTGTGATATCATAACAAAACAAAACTCGCAACATTATTTCATTTGGATTCAGGATTAAACCGTCATTTTTTAAAATTCATAAACTTTTTTCCTTTCAAATACTGCTCAGATGTAAATGAGAGACCCGGAAGAGTTTTTGACTTCAAGACATTTTTTTAGACTGAGTGCAAGGAATGCGAGTTCTTTAATACTTGAGTGATTTTTAAGATGGTAGCAAACATAATTTCTTAAAAAAAATGTGTGTTTGTCCAATGAAAGAGGTGAGGTCATACCAGAAGGTCTCTCACAAAAGAAGTGAGCTAAATAATTGCATAATATCACAGTTGTCTGTCGAAAACTTATATGCTTTTTCTTGTTTTTGCTGTTGTTGGTTTTTTTATTTTATTTTTTTCTACCTGCAACTGTACTTTGTCTTTTTCATTTGAAAATATCAGTGATTCCTGCTAATATATACAAATTTATGATTATTTTATTAATTTACATAACATTTGAAATTTTTTAATTTTAACACATCGGACTATGTAGACGACAAATCACTGATGACACGCTCTTTTTTAAGCCTAAAATGAACCGATTCAGGAAGTTTGCAACCTAGCAATTACCTTAATTGTGTTCTGCTTAGTCCATCAGAGTTTTGATGCATATATAGAAGATAAGAACTACACCATAAAATATTTAATTATGGCGAATAAACGAAAGGCAAACGTACTTCATTTAGTGATGGAATAATGTTTTGTTAACAAATTTATAATAAATGCGCGAATCGGATTTTGTTTTCGAATTAACTGGAACGAAGTTCTTCATTACGTACATTTTAATGTTCTTAATGACTAATACATAAGACTGGGTTTTATACTAATATTAGATATCACAATACATCTCGTATGCAGCTGTATTTGGTGAAATTTCAATCAAATTCTCAAAACCAATGCCTGTTATGATACCTACCGTCTCTGCTCGTTTATAAGTCGAGTCCAATTGCAAACATCATAGATCTTGCTCGGCCGTCGCATAATTCGCGTAGATGAGGGTCTATGTTGTTTGTTGCACTGATTACTCCTAACAAACTGTGTAGACACAGATCTACCGGCGCATTATTGCAACGGTAGAACTGGGTCTGTGCAGTTTGCAGTTGGACTCGACTTACAATCGAATTTATTATATATTTCATAATGAGATATCGAAATATATCAGTGGGGGAAAAATTATATCGCCACAGTGGCGATATCACATTTTGGAACTACTTTCTGTTTCCATTTAGGAAGTATATCTGCCCTTATGTATGTTATTCAGACCTGTATTTCCATATTCAGGTCATTTAATTTTTTCTTCTTCTTTTCCTCCCCCCCCCCCCCTCCTCTCTCTCTGGATGAATATATCCTAAAGTGTGTAAAGTCTGTTGACCTTCTAGTTGTACATTTATGTAATCATTGAGAAGTCGCCATCAAGAATGCCTAAAAATGGACCCCAAACAACAAAAAGCAGGCTTCAAGTATCAACTTTTTTATAATTAGTTTTCCACATGAAACATGCAAATTGTTAGTGACTGAACTTACATGACCTATTGCTATTTGATATTCTGTGTCACCCATACAGTATCGTATACCTGTTACACACAACGACAAACGGTACACGTTTTTTTTTTAATAAAAAACCCCCAACTATTGATTACATATAGTAATAAAATTATTTAAGTAACAGTTTTAACTGTCACCACAATCATAATTATGTCTGAAAATGATGGCGAAATCGGGCACTGCTTAGCGTCGATTGCAAACCAAAATTAAGTGATAATCGAAATTTGGGTGCAGAGTCTGCTACCAAAATAGAATGCAAGCTTGCCAACACACAAAAATTCACGTCTGAATGCAGAAATTAAAATAACAACAAACAAACAAAATAGCAACCAAAATCCTTACAAGTAAACTCACAATAATTAAAATATGTTGTTTAATGATGTTACACTCTGATATCTGTTGACCATTCTATCATGTTTTTATATTACCCCCACCCCAGCAATGTTAACTGTATCAATCCGAACTTCTTTTTATCGATGTAGTAATGCAGCCAGCAGTTAATGGCATAGACACAGAATGGATAAAAATCCATGCAAATCGAAGGCTTTTGTCTGAAAAAAATACGTAATAAAAAGAAAATCTACGTTTTTTGAGTAGATATAAGGAAATATTTAAAGAGTGAAGTGGAAACATTTTGTATTGTGCATTCGTGGCTTCGCCACTCGTGACAATACAATGTTTCCCACTTCACTCGTGAAATTGTTCCTTATATCTAATAAAAAAACGTACATATCCTATATATATATATATATATATATATATATATATATATATACGGCAACTGTGACGATTTTATTAAATTAGGACTAATTTTAAACAATCTGCATTGTTTACTCTATTAAATTATCCTCTGCAGGTGCATATAGGATGATGACTGATTGATGATAATGGGTTTAGAAAGTCTTTTAAATGATCCCAAGTTGCAATAACCAATCAGATTAGTGGACTGTTCTAGAAAAGAAAAATTCTTATACTGTTTGAATGATACAATAACTGTCCTGTGAAGTAAAATGATAAAGGGAATGGAACGTATACGAGACCTTTGAAAATGTTAGCAAATTACGATCTGTCGTAAATCGGAGTTTGATATGGACATGGTCTCTTTGGCACAAGTCCTTGGACATCTTAACCTAGACACTTCCATAAGATTTCCGAGTTTGATATGGACATGATCTCTTTGGCACAAATCCTTCGACATCTTGACCTAGGCATTTGCGTAAGATTTCGTTAGAAACTCGGGCATTACAAATCTCGTAGAGAACATAAATTCTTCCAAGATAGCGGCTATCTAACCCTTGGCCTTGCCATGACTTTCCGTGTTAATAACTTCTCTGTTGTCTCCAAAGTGCCTCCCTGGTTTGGAAAAATTATTTCAGAAATCTTCGGTTCTTTCTCCTCGCATCACATGGAGAACATTGTTTAGGATTATTTTATCCAATAAGAACATTTAACTGAAATTCTTTAGAGCTTGCTCAGACACCCCAAAGACTTCCTCGAATCTTCGTCACAGTCTTACCTTACCATTTTTACCATAAAGTATACTGACCACAGCTTCACCTTAACATTTTTGCCATAAAGTATACTGGCCACAGCTTCACCTTAACATTTTTTAAAGATATACCGTGTTTACTGTTTCTTAATCCTCAAGAAGACACCATATTATTTCCGTAAATAATTCCAGTATACTTACAAGTCCAAAGATTCATAAATATTTGCACCTTTCAATAAAATGAATCCGATGAATACTAATACCTTTTTTTATTTTTACATGGGTAATTATTCGTTTTTTTAAATTCATTGTTTAAACAAGATACTCTCAATAGAATTTTCTCAATTTGTCTAATGTCGCTTGGTCGTGAATTTTGTATTTTTTTTTTGAGCCATGATAGAGCATTATATGGTTTTTGATAGAATATTTAACCATGCTTGAACCAATTAAATGCTAGTTATCTGTCACTTTAGTTCTAACAATTAATAATTCTGAATCGAATGTCCAATAGTTGTATGTTACTGTAGTTCTAACAATTAATAGTTCTGAATATAATGTCCACTAGTTATCTGTTACTGTAGTTCTATCAATTAATAATTCTGAATATAATGTCCGCTAGTTATCTGTTACTTTAGTTCTAACAATTAATAATTCTGAATATAATGTCCACTAGTTTTATGTTACTGTAGTTCTAACAATTAATAATTCTGAATCGAATGTCCAATAGTTGTATGTTACTGCAGTTCTAACAATTAATAATTCTGAATATAATGTCCACTAGTTGTATGTTACTGTAGTTCTAACAATTAATAATTCTGAATCGAATGTCCAATAGTTGTATGTTACTGCAGTTCTAACAATTAATAATTCTGAATATAATGTCCACTAGTTGTATGTTACTGTAGTTCTAACAATTAATAATTCTGAATCGAATGTCCAATAGTTGTATGTTACTGCAGTTCTAACAATTAATAATTCTGAATATAATGTCCACTAGTTGTATGTTACTGTAGTTCTAACAATTAATAATTCTGAATATAATGTCCACTAGTTGTATGTTACTATAGTTCTAACAATTAATAATTCTGAATCGAATGTCCACTAGTTGTATGTTACTATAGTTCTAACAATTAATAATTCTGAATCGAATGTCCACTAGTTGTATGTTACTGTAGTTCTAACAATTAATAATTCTGAATCGAATGTCCACTAGTTGCATGTTACTTTAGTTGTAACAATTAATAGTTCTGAAGCGAATGTCTACTAGTTGTCTGTGACTGTAGTTCTAACAATTAGCAGTTCTGAAGCGACTATCTACATATTATTTAACAGAGGCTATTATTTAGACAACATAGCAAAAGTCAATTCCAGATCGTCAGGCAGCCATTCTTAATCCATCAATATGGTCTTTTAGAGAGTTCATACCGAGGGACCAAGGGATTATTGACGAGAGTTGTCCTGTTGAACCAAGATGAAAGGTAATAAATAAATGCAGCCTACCAGGTGGAAGGCGTCAACCATGATATTCAATTTCATCCTAAGTAGGCACATTCATTTACCAATTCATACTAAGTATAATTACAATGCAAATGGAGGCCTACTGCGATAAAAACAAACATGACGACCTGCTGATATCGCTTTCTATTTAATCATGAAGTGTCCATCTTTTTGCGATATAAAAGTGTATTTTCCATCAACCCAGCTATTATTATTATTACTATTTTTTTTAAACAAATTAACATGAATCAGGAAATGGGAGCTTGAAATTGGGAGACTGAATTCCATACTCATTGTCTATTGCCTTGGACAAGGAGAAAATCGATCGTACGGTCGATACGATTTCATTTAAGATTCTATCTGAAATCAAACTTCACTTCGACATGTTGGAGCATCAGTCTTGGATCTCAGACTGTCTAGATTGTTTGGAGGTATTGCAGCAAGAAGGAACAATAGGACCATTCCTCAGGCCGACAACTTTGAGCACTCCGGTGGACCTTTGGGTTCCCTCATTGGCCCTCATCAGACAATAAAGCGATTTTGCTAGCACAGTGTGAAGACTGAATGCGCTGTCAATTATCTGCAAAAAATGTTCTTCTTAAACCTGCTTGTAAAGCAAACAAACACATGCACAAACAAACACATACACAAAACGATGGTTAAACATATAACACCTGTACAAAAGTCAAGGGAGTTGGGGGAGGGGACAGAATTGAAATTGAGGAATCTTGATCCGAATTGTGAAATAGATTAACAGAACCTTCAAAAAGAAATATTAAGCGAGAATTGTAACTTTCTTAGCTGTTATATTTATTGAAATTAACAACTTTGCTTGCAAAATAGCAACTGATGCATTATTAAAACAATTAATCAAGCACACTTAACTGCGTACATGTACGATGGCCTAAATCACTAGGAATGTTGTTAGTACACTAAAAACGCCAGACAGATAGTTTATAGTGTTAACCTGGTTATAGTACCATAAGCAAAATGCACGAAATAATTATCTTCAGAGTAACAAATCGTTGGCAACAAGTATGAATTCCATTCTCGCCGTGGATGTAATGGAAATACCCCTTTCTTACTAGTCGAATGTTGACGTTACATTTATCCTTTCAATTCGGCATAAGAAATTAAGCTGGCTCTATTAACGCATTGTAGAGCTTCCGTCGTTATTTTTCCTTATTTTTTAAATAGCAAACATTTGTTTCGCCAGCTTTACATACAATAACGCTACACAAACAGTATTTTCCTAGAGTATGCCATTATTTTGTACACGCAGGCGGTGCCCCGATGTTTAATGTGTGAAGTCACTTCAGCTTTTATATAACGGCCATTTATAGAACGGGCTGAATCTTGAGAGTAACCCATTATTGGTTTATGGGGAGGCGAGGATTTGGACCCAGATTCCAAAGCAGTTTCCAATCTGTAAAAAATTGTTTTAAAAAATAAATTATTTTTGTAATGGGATGCATTAAAAAAATTCAGAGGAAAGGCACCAAACGATTGACGATTTATGTGCTGCCTGTATTCACGATGTCACAAGAAGTAAATTGAGCTACCGTATATACTCGCGTATAAATCAATACCAACTGCAAACTGCATAGATCCAGATCTGCCGTCGCATAATGCGCTGGCAGATCTGGGTCTATGCAGTTTATAAGGACTAATCAGTAGAACAAATAACGTAGACCCTGATCTGCCGGCGCATTATGCGACGGCAGATCAGGGTCTATGTTGTTTGCATCTTGATCCAACTTATAAACGAGTATACACGGTATATGAATGCACTTTGAGAATCATAAAAACTTCAGGCATATTTATAACGGACGCCATCAGACCTACGCGACAAAGGACCATAAAGACATCCTCAGTGAGTTTTAAGATAAACTGCATATTTTCTTGTAAACAACTCATTAATTTGGTCATATATATATATATATATATATATATATATATATATATATATATATATATATGTGTGTGTGTGTGTGTGTGTGTTTTATGTTTCGATCATGAAAATAGTTTAAAATCGATTGTTTCGGTTTATTAATGTTTATTAAAGCAAAAAAATACTCTTAATAACACGTAAATGTGTATTGTAAACTAACTAATTCTATTACGTTTTATAGCATGGCCCTCTATCGTTTTTTTTTTAAAGATTCCTCGTCAAACAACCCTCCAATACTCTCAGTCGCAAGGTGAAAGCTATTAATGCTTACTATGATGAAAGCATCAAGTACTTTCAATCAAACGAGGACGTATAACATGGAAAATTTTGGATTAAATATCAAAACTTCAAGTTGGACTTGTTGATGTTTTGTGGTAACTTATTTAGACCTTTCTAATTTTTTGATAGAAAAGACAAATTAAAATCACTATGGAACCATTATATAAAAAAATTGACCGGCAGGAAAACACTAGTATATGGAGATGTCAAAAGGAGATGAAAAAGGCATCAGTATATATTTAGATGGTGGAGAAAAGTAAACTGATAGTGAAGAAAACAAGTCTGAACATAAATATTATTGTTGAATCCCAAACCATTTTCATTATGATGTATAGTAGTCTAGATATATAAGGTCACTTACTAACAAGCCGAGTTGGTCAGGACCTTTTTAGTCTAGTGGTATGGGTGCCTGACTGTGTGACAGACGAACCAGGTTTGATTCCCGATCGCGACAGTTAGACTTTGTATTCCATCCCGTTACATTTATGGGGTTGACATACTCTCAGTAGCTAATGGCCAGTTGTAAAATGGGTTTCGACCATACTGAGATGTGAATCTATGTGACATTAGAGGACTGATGTCAAAGTAGGGGGAGGAGGAATGTCGCTGTTTTAGTATATGAGTCAGGGCGGATTAAGACCTTTAGAGGCCCTAAGCACTGAAAAGATTATGGTTATGGTGCCCCCCCCCCCCCCCCGTAATAAAAAAAAAAACCCGTAATTTTTTTTTTTTTTTTGGTGCCCCTGTTTTGCTGGTGCCCTAAGCACGTGCTTAGTCTGCCTATTTGGGTAATCCAGCACTGATATGAGGTCACTTACTAACCAGTCGAAATCGAAATTTTGGATTCTCCTATAATTCGTCAATGTATGTAATTGAATGGGCGTTTGTGATATTGTCACTCCAACGACCAGTTTTACATATATTTTTCCTGTTTGTTTATTTTACATATGATGAGGTTATCTTGACATGCAGGTTCACAAACATTTTGAGCAAAAATCGCAAACGTTGACCTGTTGGAATAAAATGCATGTCTGGTTGGATTACATTTCGTTAATAGAGTACGTATATTTGAATGATTATTCATAATTAACATCATAAATAAATCGTATAGATTTCGACTTTGATTTTATATTTTTTCTTGTGATTATTACAAGCATTCCCTTGAGAATGTGCCAAATATTCCGCGTTCAGAATGAGAACTGAGTTCCTTCTGTTTTGTATGATGCTTACATACTTACATTTTGTTTATGATTGTAAGTTGTATGGTTATTTGAAAATACATACTTAACTTTTGACCTTGCTTGTCAGTTGTGACATGTGTCAAGTAGGTCAGTATTTTCACAGGCATTCGCAATTAGACTTTTGTGATATATGTCAGTTAGGCCAGTATTTTTCCATTAGAATTACTCATATTCTGACCTGACATAGGTGATGTAGGCACGTGTATTAATATACAGATTTTGGTAAACAATTTCATTCCTGTTCTAAAATTCCTGTTCTAAAGATCAGTCTGTAAGGAATCTATTTTAGTAGTTACAGTTGTGTTGTTGAAATCAGATATAATTTGAGAGGAATTTTTTATATTTAAATTTTCATTTAAATTACTAAAGTGCTCACTGACTTTTGGATTAATACATGATTCTGTGATTTATGTAAATTCATTCAAATACATTCTGGATTACATCTTTGTGGTACATCATAAGATTCAGGGCTTTTGGAATTCATTCGGAACGTTGTATTATTTTGGACTTGTGATTAGGACATTTAGGATTATTTTAAATTTAAGTCACAAATTGTAATTGTCTTTTGAATTTTCACTTTAATTGTCTGGAAATAAATTGCTTGTTGATTTTACTTGATTTTATTGGTTTCACTTTCTTACTGTTACATATTTTTAAGACCTAGAGTCGTAACACTTCCAAATACGTAAAACCTAAATTCCATCATATATTTTCCATAGTTAATAATTTGTAAAAAAAAAATCTAAATTGAAAAAAATACAGTAAGTATATTCGCCTCAGATACAATTTAATGCTCGAGTTAATTCAATAAATGAAGAAACTATATATCGCTTCCATAAAATGAACAGTTTATCGTCTATAGACGTCAAAGTACGGCAACAACATTTCTACTGAGTGGAATTAGTTGCAGAGTTTTGCGGAAATGAGTCAATAAATAGGATATTATATCTTCGTACATTTGAAAATTCTCAACAATCTTGTTTATTCCTGCTTTAAAGAGGACCTTGTCACTAAAGTTGTAGCTCTTTTAAAGAATGGCGTTCTCCTTGTTTATTATTAATAATATGAACCCGTTTCGTCTCACTTCAAAAACCATGCAGCGAAAGGTATTTTTCTCATCCACGTGATGGAGAAATCTCGCGGGTTGCGACGATCCGTCCTTTTTTATTCTTTTTTTTTTCTTCTCGCGTCGGCTATCACGGGTCGCTTGTCTCAGGTTTCCTCGTCAGAAACGCATGCACATGAATTTCAGTATTGTGCAATATATGCCACTGACAACCGTCGACTTGAGAGTTCGAGGATATAAATTTCATGACAAATTATGTCAATTACATGTCAACTAGTTAGAGCATTAATATTAGAATCGAAGCAAATTTTATTATTTTATATGAATCATTCATAAAATACAATAATAAACAAAGGGTGAGAAAACTAATAGTTGCAGGGGTTGGCACCGAGACCAGGAAGTTCCAATCTCATGGTTACATTATTTGTCTTTTGCTCAGCAGAGTCTCGCAAAAGACAAATAATGTAATCCTTCGACTGGGACTTTCTTGCTTCAGTGCCAACACCAATATAGATTATATTAATCTTACACAATCGATAATTCTTCTGGAGGCGCGTGTTACAAACAGACATGCTCCGTGTGACGTAACAGGACGACGGCATCACAGAGGTATATTCAAAACATCATCGTCTCTTTCCAATGCGAGTCGAATAACTTCGAATAACTTCGACTCTCTGGAACAGACTCAGAGGTAATTGTAGTGATACTTCCCAGATTGGTAGGTTTTTGGCGGACGAACATCTGCATAAATGTACGAAGAACAGTCTTATAACATAATAGATCTTGAAAATAACACTCGATAACGTTATAACATAATAGATCTTGAAAATAACACTCGATAACGTTTCAACGATCAACGAAAAAGCTGGACATTTAATGTTTAATGTTATTCATGCAACTTTGTAATAAACAAATTAACGAAATCATTCATTTTCAATAGTCTACACCTATTGTTTGCCTTACTGTTAGTGATGACACGTCATCTATTCATTGTAACGTTTGAAGTTATTATGACGTAAAAACAACCACTGAATTGAGGTCAGTTCAAAATGGCCATTATTTACATCCGAGGTTTCTCCTAGCACGCGATTAAAAAGGCCGAGGCTGCACAGAGGTACACATAATTCGGAACAAACTCGTCTCTTTCCGATGCGAGTCGAATAACTTCGTCTCTCTGAAAGATCCTTTTAAGTAATGGTAGTGAAAATTGTCGGTCTCAGCAACAGAAAAAACTACTTTTACGTCGTTTATTTAGCACAAAATTTTATTTTAGTCTCGATCACTGAGGTGAAAAATAAGATAGCCTCAGCATCTAGAGGTTTACATTGTCACGATGAGGTATTTTCCCTTGTCCTTTCCTATATTTTTTAGGTAACAACTGATGTATACAGTAATCATATATATATATATATATATATATATATATATATATATATATATATATTAGTTTCTCAAAAGTTGATCCTATGGTCTAATTACTTTTCTTTGATTCTTCGTAGATTGCCGATGAATATTTTATTCGATTTCCCAGACACTAAAATAAAAAATAAAAAAAACAGAAGACCCTCTCAGAGACAATTTTCTTAACCTTAAAAATTACGAATTAGTCTTGCTAAATTGTGTCTCATAAATAGAAACAGGATCTTTGGAAGACATTTTGGGGATATATAAACATCTTGTTTCATTCAGACCGTTCTTGTACCTCATCTACTTTTATATGCGCAATAGCTACTTGCTTGTAGCAGTAAAATCACTTGCAAATCCGGATCTATCTCTATGTATAGTTTCGAGACCGATACAACCTATACATATAAGCCACTACTCTCAGTCCGTCTCTAATCCAGTAGATTTCTATGACTTGTACCCATCTATCTGTAAGAAAAGATATTACAATCGTTTTTTTTTTTTTTTTTTTTTTTTTGGGGGGGGGGTTTAAAAGTTGATACATCTTGCATGGATATCTCTCAACGAACAGAGATCTCCTCTCGTTATGCATCGTTATTCCTTTCTCAGATGAAAGAAAGTATCTTTGCAATAAGAATATTTTCAGCGTCAAGAATACATTTGAAAAGACAACAATCATTACCTAATAATTTAAGATAGATCCTCTTTTTTATTATTTTTCCTGCTATATAGTGAGGAAATTAGTCAATAGTTGTGATTCACAAGTGTCTTTTTCTTGCTCTAATTTTGCAAAAGCAAAAACGTAACCATCACAATATCATTTAATGGAATTAGTTGTCTTTTAAACGTCATTTTTTTGTGACAGCTTACCTTTCTTTAAATGGCAATAGTTCCCATTTGCGTCAGTTGTAAATGATCTTAGCACATGTATGTAAAAAGGCTTATACAAGAAACCTAATGATATAGGGGCGAAGATTAAGTCGCGGTTGCTTTATGCTTTAGATTTCTTTCTTTGTCCCAAAAGGGGGAAAAACAAATTTTAGACTAACATTGAATTTCCCTTCCAGTCAAACCATATTCCTACCGAACATTATTCTACTTGTATTGAGCATTCGTCTGACATTGATTAAATGAGCATTCATCTGACATTGATTAAATGAGCATTCGTCTGACATTTATTAAATTAGGAAAAAAATGACATCAATATATAGATTTAAGTAGTTACTTGAGTACAGTTATACTAATCCAAATAGTTATACTACTCTTAGTATTGTTTACATTTGCATTTGTATATTTTTTTCAAACTGACATACTACATGTTTGTCATGACCATAAAACGAGGGATTTATATTTCTGCAATATGTGTGGAACCTTATGAAAAAAAGGTTCCTCATATTGTTTTATTTTTTAAAAATTTATGGAAAAAGAAACAACAATAAATAGAATTATTTGAAAAAATAAAGCTATTACAATTAAATTATTTGACCTGTTATCTCTTATCCATTTTTGGGGGAAATTTCTGTTAACAAATTGTCAAAAAGGAGTATTATGGGAGTTTAGTTCGTCATTGTTTCTCCTCCCGCATCGGTTGGAGGATTATGTTGAAACTTTGTAGTCTAGACAAGTGGTCGGTGCAGATGTGCAATAAGGTTTTACTTTTTCCTCTGGCGCATCTTTTGTGAAATTTCTTGAGAAAGTGTCAAAATTGGGAGTATTTTGAGAATTAAGCTCGTCATCGCTTCTTCTACTACACTGGTTGAATGATCATATTGAAACTTTGTAGGCTAGATATGTAGTTGCTGTTGATGCGCAATTATGTCTTATTATATTCCTCTGGCCCATTTGGGGAGACATTTCTTGAAAAATTGCCACATAATGAGTTATTTTGGAAATTTCGTTCGCTATCGCTTCTCTTCCCACATTGGTTGAAGGGTTGCATTATAATTCTATAGGATAGATGCGCACTAATCCTTCTTCGCTCTGGTCCTTTTTGGGGAAACATTTCGTGACAAATTTTATTTAAAAAGGGGTATTTTGGGACGCGACTCCTCTCACATCAGTTGGATGATTGTATTGAAAAGGTGGTATTTTGGGACGCGTCTCCTCTCACATCAGTTGGATGATTGTATCGAAATGTTGTACGCTAGATATGTAGTTGGTGTAGGTGCGGAATAAAGCTTTACTTTTTTCCTGTGGCCTATTTTGGGGACATTTCTTAAACAAATTGTCAAAAAGGAGTATTTTGGGAGTTTACTTCATCACTTCTCAAACACATGTTGGTTGTTGTTACTAAAACGTTGAGAGCTAACTATGTGGTTTGTGTAGATGCGCAGAAAGATTTTACTTTTTCATTTGAGCCATTTTTTGGGTGCAATATTTTGGAAAATTCATCAAAGAAAGGGGGTATTTGGGAACTAAGTTAGTCATCGCCTCTCCTTCCAAACTACTTGGGGAATTTTATAGAAACTTTGTAGGCTAGATATATGGTTTGTCTAGATGTGCAACAAGGTTTTACCGTTTTCCTTTGGTCTAATTTTGAGGAAACTTCTTGAAAAGTTTTCAAAAAGGGGAATTTTGAGAATCAAGCTCGTCAATGCTCGTCTTCCGTAACTGCTCGAAAAATGTTATTATTCCACACTTCAGCGAGGAGCAATGATAGTGTTGTTGTCCCCGTCTGTCAGTCTGTGCATCTGTTCATCCATCTGTCCGCATGTCAGTGTCTCCATTCATGACAAAGCTTGTTATCGCTCCTCAACACACACCCCTTGTAGGATTATAATAAAAAGTTGTAGGTTAGATATGCGAAATCGCTCGTCATCGCTTCTCTTTCCACGCTGCTTGGACGATTTTATTGAAACTTTGTTGGCTAGATGTGTTGTTAGTGGGTTTTATTTTCTTTCTTTGGTCCAATTTTGACACAGTTCTTGACAAATTGTCCAAAAACGTGGGTATTTTGAAAATTCAACTTACTTTGAGGATTGTATTGAAACTTCGTAGGACACATATGTGGTTGGTGTAGATGCGCAGTAAGGTTATACTTTTTTCATCTGGTTCAGTTTGAGGACATTTCTTGGCAAAATTATCCAAAAGGAGGAATTTTGAACATTCAGCTTTTTTATTTAGTATTTATTCAACCATTTACAATATTGCTCCTGGACATTTAGAAATGTGCATGAAACAGTCCGAGTTTTAATTGCTCCGAAGGTCTTGAGAGAAAGGGGGAATGTATGTTGTTAGCCATACAAGAAATACATGTTCAGAGTAACATCACTGAAGTGCATGAATATACATGTCTGTGACAGTAGGTACTTATAGTTTGGATGGTGGTACCCTTCTTATCTTTCTTTGTAAGTTTTCGTGTTGAGTATATGCATGTGTACGTGCCATTGTTTTTCTTGCTGACTATATTTGGCTTTTTAGCATATAATACGAGGAATATATTAAAAGTTCTGAATATGTTATAACTTTTTTGTTTCTTTGAACCTGTCAATAAATTTAATGCCATCGATAGACAAAATAACATTCTATGAAATGATCTGTAGTTGCACGTTCAGCACGTCGGACACCTGCATATATATGCGTGTGACGTAACATAGGTAAATGACGGTGGCGTAACAATTTCAGAGAAGGAGAAACAATTATACAACTGTGCGAAGAGCATGTTGGAAAATCCGGGCGCTCTTAGGGTACTCTCTGACTGATATCAAGGCCAACTTGGATAAAGTTTACGGATGCAATTCTCTGTCATACCATAGGGGACCCGGATGGCCGAGTGGTCTAAGGCGCTCGCTTTTACAGATCACTCACATCTCACCTCTGTCCTCTTGAGTTCGAGTCTCGGCTCGGCCAGCGTGGGCATGTAAGAAAGCTGGCCAGTAGCTTCGCGTGGGTTGGTGGTTCTTTCCGGGGTCTTCCCGGGTTCATCCTCCACCAAATATACCGGCCGCCATGTATGGTCCATCATGTACTGAAAAATGGTTTTAAACCCACACAACCAACTAGCATCTGTGATACCATAAAATTTAGCGGTAGTTTTATCGTTTTAAAGATGGTCGCGAATCCATGGAAGATGACCCCCGTTTTGAAAGACCGTTGTCTGCGATTGGTGAGCGGGAAGTGGCAGCTGTAAATGGGGTAATTGATGAACATGCTCGATACACAGTGCAAGGTATTGCTATTATCACGGGTTATTAATTCGTCAGCTTTTTTAATATATTGAATCATTTGAAATTCTAAGAGGTTTGTACAAGATGTGTGATCAAAAGCAGACTGGGGTTGAAATTGCCAAACAGCTACTCGCCAAATATGAAAAAGAATTACCAGAGACATTTGAATGAGGTTGTCACAGGTGATGAAACGTGGATTTACTTTCTTGAACCCGACTCTGAGAGGCAGACGATTTGAAAGCCGCCATGCGGTTGGAAGCGCAGTTTCCCAGTGTATTAACAACATACCAAAATGTGAATACAAATGGCATTTAATAACTGTTTAATCCGACTGTGAAAGTGTATCCATGGGGAGTACTCTGAAGGGATGTACTGTCGTACTGTTCATTAATAAAGAACTTTGTTGCACAGCCCACTAATATTCATAACTTTTTAAATACCCCTCGTAATTTAAATATGCTATTGGTAACGTCACCTTTTCCAGTTAGTATTCCCGCATTTGATTTCGCTCCCCCCCCCCCATTCATTTTCTGATAGGAACCGTACAAGCTAGCTCTGGCATAGTAGTATCATGGTTTGAACCATTTACTTGATGTCTACAACTTTCTTAAAGTTCGTTCCTTGCAATTTAATGATTTCCTCGAGTTCATACCTTAAAGATATGCTATCAAGAGTTGAGTCATCAAAGATTCTATCCATAACATCTACACCTTGAAGCGTTCTAACGATCCCTGCTTTAAAGAAATATAATATGAACTACAAAAGGCCTGGAAAATATATGTAGGATAAACATGAAGTGCAGACATACAGTTGGAATCTAAGTGGACTTTCATCCTTGTATTCAGAGCTTTTTATAATTGGATGAAAAGAAATAAAACTGGCATTTAATCTGTAATAATTAGACCAGTTGGGGTGATGATCAGGTGTTTCATCAGCATTTTCTAAGAACCTTAATTTCCTTTTATTTCCTTGCACTTAGTATGGAAGAGACTTGGTGTGAGATTGACTTTGATATCTCTAGTTCCATTCAAGTGCAATATGTTGAGACTATTGATATAGAGATATGTGTAAGCTGCTGATGTGCAGGTGGTGAATTAAATCGTTTAGATAAAATGGAGAGAATTTGTATTGGAAATGTATAATTAGAAATCCGAAACTGTCTGGTCATGACTTTTGATTCTAAGTCATATCCATCTAGGACGTTTGCGATTCAGAGGTTTTATGTTCAAAAAAGACGTATGAACATATAAAAAAATGAAGGATCAGACAATTATACGAGTTTATAAAAAATAAAATTCGTGGGCACGAACAATAAAAAAATCAGAAATATACTTGTTCCAATTCTTCGATATGTGGAGACAGAATGCTATTTGGGTTTGAATGTCATAGATTTTCAATTCCACAAAAAAAAAAAAAAAAAAAAAAAAAAAAATTGCAACCCTAATGTAAGTGTCTACTATTAAATATTTCAAGAAGTCAAACTAACGAAAACGTTTTAGTGAATTCTTCTCGAAATAACAATTAAATTTAGTATGAACAATCATATTGAGAAAGGTATTTTTATGATGTCAATCATGACAAATGATCCTATGTAAAAAAAAAAAAACACCACTCTGCCTGTTTGCTCATACAATAAGATACACTCATTTGATTTTAAGCAGTGTGTTCGAATTTCTGAACCAATACTCACTGGGCGCAATGAATACGAGTTACGTTAATAAATAGTTCGAGATAAACCGATATAACCAAAAAATCACATTTGTCTGTAAAAAGAGTCATTTTCAAGTAGATGACAACAAATAATTTTGGAAACATAAATCTAACAGTCCATTTTCAGATAACAACACGACATTCTTCTGAGTTGACATAAAAAAGAGAAGAGAAAAAAAAAAAATTTGTGTTTTTTTTTAAATAGAAAGAAACAAAGTCACATACGTTACTGCTTTCAACAGTATAAATTTAAAAAGGAAAATATAGTTCCCATGATGTTCATTTCTTAGATTAAAACTTATTCCAAATTTGAAAACGGATGATGCTGTCACATAAGTTATCTTCTAGATTCTGCGGCATATTGCCTGCAAAAAAACCCAACATAATAAAAGTAGAAGATTACATATATATATATATATATATATATATAAACCCACAACTCAGACAATAACTGGTTTGCTCAAATCTTAACTTTGAAGTATTTTTGTTAATGTGTAGTATCCCATACTGCAGGAGAAGTCTAGGCGAGCACATCTTATTTCTTTATCATCCATACAACAATCCTGCTTTAACGCTTCTCAGCCATGTAATTCTTTCCATTTCCTATTCTAGCATCACTGGCTTTGGAATCAAACAGGGGCGTAGATGGGGGGTTGGAGGTTGGCAACTGACATAAAAACTATTCTATGTGGCAAACTAAACTTAAGAACATTGCCCCCAGGCGCCTCGGTAGGGGCGCCACTAAAGAACATTGCCCCAGGGCGCATCGAACCCTCGCGCCGCCACTTTGTCTATCTAACATTCTCTGTGCCAGTTTATGATTTGTCTATTATCTTGACCTTGTGCAATGCGGAATCTCTGATCATTGGTCTAATTTCTAAGAATCTTGTCAATATTCTCAAAAAATAAAAATTAAAAAAAAATTAAAAAAATTGATGAATGCACAAACATTGTCAACAATGAGCCTGTTTCAATGTGTGCGTAGTATGAAACAGTTTTACCGCATCATCATCATCGGCTAGCGTTAATTATGGCTATTCATGAGCCCAATTACCTTTGAACAAACATGCTTTTCAGATGGTCATGTCGGCGGACCAAAATATAAAGGCAGATTTAGTTCTACGGTAAGAGAGATGAAATTTGATCGATCATAAATTACATCCTACTTGTCATAAGAAATTAATGACTCAACCGTCTTGCCGAATTTCCTGCTCATTTCTATCGATAAAGAACTTGCAATCATTTCCTTTATCAACTTTTAATGTGCACTGGAATTATCAGATCGATATAGTAAACATTTTAGTATTAAATGAAATACAATGAAAAGCGATATTAAATCATCAGAATTAGCTCAGAACTACGAACAGAACCATAAAATAAAAAGACTTTGATGTACAAGTGGTGCAACTTTCCTGCGAATATATCGATTTTAAATCATTTCTTGGGAATAAAGGAAAATGTACCCACTTGAAATAGGGAAGCACATATCTGCCGAATAAATAGGAAGCACATTTGTCAAGCCCAAATCAGGTTTTAGTACAATTTAGCAAAATTTAGGCAAGCAAACGTGGACATATACTGTGTTTGAAGAACATATTTCAGTAAGCCACGTCTTCACACGAAAAAAGAGGTAGGAGAAACTGTCATAATACTGCCATTTCCGTTTTCCATCAAATAATTGTGTGAGACTAACTTTCTTCTCATCGAATATTTTTATATCACTATATAATTCTCATCTCGTTATTAAAAAAAATAAAATAAAATAAAACAAAATAGCCAGTTCTTTTACGGCTCTCATGCCAGAAAGCAGAAGTGGTAAGACATTAAGCTCGTGTCCCTTTCTATCCTATATATTGCCTTACCTCAAGTTGTAAATCGAGTATTCCTGTCCCAACCACAAATACCATGTTGCAAATAAACGGCCAAATGCTTCGCGATGTAAAGTTTTGAAAGATGGGCACGATTTCTTGGCTGATCCAAACTTTGATGGGTGTCTTTGTCCGGCTGGGTTTTTTTTTTTTTTTTTTTTTTTTTACCTCACTCCCCACGCTTCGGCTGTCCAAACTCTCAGGAAGCCTTAAAAATGTTGACTTGCTCAAGTCCGCCCCCTATAGACTGATCTAAAACGCTATTTTCCCGGTCGACCGTTTACCCCCCCCCCCCCCAGGTCAGCCAAAACTGGGAGTTTGAAATGCTGTCCTGCCACACATTCTACTATCATCACATTGTTTATACATTGCTCACTTGTTATTTTTAAACCAGTCAGTCCCCCGCATTCCACAATTATCGATGGATATTGGCAAGCCTGTTTGCCGTAAATAACGACTCGCATGACTTGGCGCATATAGTTTAAACATTGTATATTTTAGGCTGTCTTCCAAATAATAAACCCTAGGTAAATCTTTAAGACTTTTGTGTCCTAAATTGTAAACCTACCTGCAGACATTTTAAAATTTTTGAACGAAAACATAGCGCATATACAAATCGGACAACACCATTTACTCTACATGCACATTATAATCAATTTATAAGGAATATTCGACTCTAGTAAATTCAGCGCTGTCTGAATTATCTGGTCTGTGAACGTGTATTCCAGTACATGTCGGGACTTAGAGTGCAGAACCTGAGAAGTTCACTATATGTACTAAAATCCACTGTAAAGAAATTAGACCTTCTCCCAGAGTGGAAAATATGTGGGTTCAAATTAGATATTTTCCGCATGGGACAGAGATGACACAGACAGGTTTTGTTAAAAATTAAACAAAAATTTGCACAGAAATTTTGGGGCCACTCGATACAGCTTTGTTAAACACTGAACAGGTGCATTGTAAGTGAGTTGTTGGCTGTGGTCTTGTACGAGTTGCAAACTGGATTTCTTAAGTCTCTTTTTTATTTTAGTTGCTGACAGCTGTTAGCTTGTATTAATTCGTTCTCTAGTGTCAAAGTCGACAGCGTGTTGATCTCGAGTCTAAACTGGTCACAGACACACAAATAGTTACCTGTACTTCATCCTCTGGGGGTAATTGCTATTGAGTTAGCATTACTTCCGAAATTCATAGCGTTTCGTTTCGCCCTAGGAAGTCCAGTGGGGGTTCAATTCAAACGTGATGGTGTGTATAGTCTGAATTACTCCGGAATTTCGAGATTTGTTTTGTCCTAGGAACTCCTTAGGGATTGAATTCAAACACGCATTTAATCAGTGGAGTCGACAACCACCACAAATTGCCGTAAGAAAACGGAATTAATTCTGTCCATAAACCAGAGGACTGCACTAGGATTGACAGATATGGGCTACCAGATGATCTTTTCTTCATTATAATTTTAATCTTTGCCGACTCTTTTTTAGAGGTGCTGTAATAAGCCCATTAGCTAAAATGCGTACTGGCTGCTTTGTTATTGATGCCTTCGTGCCTCTGATAACTTTGGTTGTAGCAGCATTGGTTGTGTTGGGGTTGGGTATATACGCGGCTTGTCAAAACGAAAATGTTAATAGCAATATTGATAGTTCACGACCTCTTAAGCAAAATAGACCGCCTGGCGTCGCGTTTGTTTGTGCATGTTATTGGAAGGCCGCGTCGTACAGCGGAGGCGCGCTGGAGGGGTGAACGGGTAGACATTGAGTCAGGAGGTTGTTGTTGTTACAATGGTTTTGTTGCTTTCGTGATTTCTGTAGCTTGGACGGCCAAAACACAGCTTATTATGAATTTCCAGCGAGACCTTTTATGATCTCCTCGCGAGCCTCTACTCTCCCGCGGGGCGTCACTTCGTCAATGACAACCGAAGTAGTGTAGCCTTAATGAGCTTATACCCCTTCGCGGAGATGGCGTAATCTGCCAGCGCCTTTTATATGTGATTTACGATCCTATTAATCTTGGCTACCGTCAAGACGGGGATTTAATCATGTATTTTGTTCTTCATAGTGGGGAGGAGACTAATAAAAGTTTCTGCAATGGAAACTAGACCGCAGTTCAAAGCAGTGATCTCAAGGTCAATCGCAACGGAGGCGACAATGATGGTTGACATAATCCTGATTCCCACCACACTGATGCCCAAAGACACGGCTGTCAGTGTGGTGCCAACGCCATCCACCACGTTTACTGCCCGCCGGTGCTTTTTCTAAAGAACACACCACTGTTCAACCTCTGTACGTCGGAAGTTTTCAACCTCTGAGATTTTTATCAGGCGCAAATCTTGAGGGTCTTGGAGTTTTGGGTATAGCGAATTATAATCCCTCAATAAGGAGCGCAATATTTAAGTTTAATGGCCTGGAGAGGTGGGGAATATGTGACGTACTGGCAAGACGGCGATGTAGTGAAAGAAAATGCCAGTTTACCTAACATATTTTGATCCGGAAATGGCACGGTCTGTGACACGCCAGCTAACACGCTCACCAAGAGTCACAATCAGCGTGCCTTCTTTTCGCAGGGTTTGTGATCGTGTGTTTGTGTGTGTTTGTCCGACTACTGTAATGCGACAAAAATATCTTTTTTGAAAATCATACGGCTTTTTGGTTTGGTGAGCCAAGTGTAGAGGACTCTAAGGTTATTGCCGACGAGGTATTTGTCAACGGCGCTTCACCACATTGCCATTTTAGTAGCAATCACGCCCATGATCACACGAGGGTAGTACTTTCGGGATTTATTCCTGCTGCAGCGAAAGCGAAATTACCTTTAGCTGGCCGCGGGTTGGCTTAGGGTGCTCTGGGTACTCCCAGTGCTCAATGTCTATTTGCTTGGCATCCTCGTTCCATCCCAATTTTAACCGGTACGTGTCACCCCCATGTTGGCGCAAATACTCTTCCACGATGTCAACTTGTTTTGCGAGCTGCTCCAATACTCCGTCGTCGAGATCAGGATCGTCAGGCGGCACCAATTATCTGTGTTCTATGTCTGGTTGCTCACTCATGGCTCGCTCCTGTGCATGTTTCAAGCTATGTAAATTCTAACTGCGAAAGCCAAAGATAGTTCCAGTGGCTGAATCCTGTCGGCTGTGCGTCGAATTTGTTCCCCTCGCACCTAATGATTTCCCCCGCGGCAAAGACAGACGCAAAGCAAGTTGTAAGACTTTCGTGTGAGACGTCAGCCGGAACGGAAGTAGTGCTATCATGTGCCATAAAGGCTCCGTTTACACAGATTGCAAGTGATCAACTGGCATGATTCTGTCGGCCGTTAAAAACACGGTCTTTAAGGCGGAGCTATCAGTGCTAACAACGACAACCTCATATCTGGGAATTTTGGACTCTTGGGCAAACGTGGGTGATGGCTCGGAAGCGCTCTCAGCGCCGCCGCCAAAAGAGCTAGGAGTACGTAGACTGATAGCGTACTTGCCGTTTTCACACATGCAACCAATAATGCCTAATTTAAAGGGTGATAGTGCAATCCAGCATATTAACTGGTGGGATTTTTGTTGTTGCTTTTTTCTAAAATATGTATCGAAAGCCTATGGATGCCACCTTAGTGTAATCTGCGCCAATATGGTTTTCTGTAGGAGGCATAACATGTGTCCCCGTAGAACTCACCGAACACAGAAATAACTTGTAGCATGGTACTGTTTTTTCGCTATCAAGAATATTCCCAGTTGTGCTTATTTGATCGAGGTGGTCATAAAGCCGCGGGATGTTGATAAACGCTGGGGGATTAGGTGCTGTTGTGTTTTTATAAAAAAAATGGTCTAATCTACTTGGCCAAACCTAAAGAGAGAGCCGAACGCACCGAAAATGAGCCACAAGTTTGGATCAGGTACCACATTATAGTCCGCAGTCAATCACTGAAACACTCAGTGTTACGCTTTGCAGTATCGGTCTCGGAAAACAACATCTCCTGGGCGCACTGATGCCCAAACAGCCGCCCGGATAAGGTACGGTTTAAACTCTCCACATCCCTCTGCACGGTGGACGCCGGCCTCGCCCCGCCTCACATGCAGGTTTGTACTTGGCCAAGAGCTGCGACACGGCACCCATAAACTCCCGGCCGGGGTCAACCTGCAGCAGTCTGGGACACTTTACCTGCCCCCGCTTGTAGATACGTGCCAACGTGTTGGCGACTTTGGAAGCCTCTTCCGCCTGAGCCATTTTCTTCAATTTGCAGCGTTACGCCTTCGATCGCGTTTTTGATGCGCCTTCCTGGCCCGTCGAGCGTTTGGTCTTCCGCTGACCTCGTATCGATGACAAGGGCAACCCGGTCTTGGTAGAATGCACCAACCTCGATATCCGGCAGCTCCGCGTCCTTGGTAGACTTCTTTACCATTATTTTTAGGCCTCTCCCCACTGCCTGATCATGCGTGCGAGATCTGCGTAGGTTACGACATCGAACACCAGAGACATAACGCTGATGGTGTATTTCGCCCCTTTCTTGTTGTTCCGGCTCACCCTGGCGTAATCGTTAAACATTAGCTCAGCTATGAAGCGGTCTGAAAGGTCAGACTGGTAAAATGGCATGTGATCATTTAGCAGCTTGAAGTCAAGCGGCACAAATAAGCGGTTCCCAAACGCGGCAGCGATTGACGCACCTGACTGGGTGGCAGCAGCGTCATTGCCAGCGCCGATATGTATAGCGGCAGTGTTCGCGTTCTGGATGCCCTGGTAAGCCTCGCTGGTCCTCTCGTTTTCAGTCAGCCAAAGATTCTTATAGACGCCCCATTCGTCTGTGTCATCGGTACACGCCAGCTCATTGCACCGCAAGCTTGACACTTATCTTCTTGACGACGGTGCAACCCAAGTTTTTCACTATTATACGGATGACGTCAACTGGCTCTGCTGTGCCGCCGCTCTAAGCAATTGTGAATGCCAGAATGCGATGCCGGGCACAAAGACATTGTTTCTATCGAGGCTGGGAAATCTGACAAAAAGCAACAGGTTTTGGTCTATGGTGCTTGGGTTATTAATCACGACGACGGTGCTCTGGGCTCACTTTACACCAAGCGCGCGGCGGATGGAATGGAATAGGTCGAGTTTGTTTCCGTATTGAGACAGGCTATCGGTAATATTGAAGATCACGTGCCCTTTCATAAAGCGTACATAGTTGCTTGAGCAAAACATGGCTGAAGGAGACTTTGACTTTGAAATTACTGGCCAGGGGTACGCCGAAGTGCCTGTAACTGACCTTGATCTGCCGGATGAAATAGCAGAAAGTTTGTTTAACGAGCCGGCTACAAAACCCTCCGTGGAGACGATTTAACGACATCTGTGAATAAAATCCGCGACGCGCGGTTTGATTAATTTTTCAAGCAAAACAGCTTATAAACAAGGTCCGTCTATGCCGACTATACGGTGCAAAACGGCAAATCAATGTTCTGGTGGCAAAATATATGGCTCGAGTATGAGAGCAGAGGAAAAGCTGTGCCGTACTCCATTTTCCAGTGGTCAATCGCGCTACAGCACAAAAACTGCACAATGTACAAAACATGTTGCCGGCGGGCACAACGGGGAACACACATGCCGAGCTATTTGAGGTTCTGGGGACGGAGGACACGGGGGTCAAGAAGGCAAGGTCCCAAGAGCCCGATAGTCTCCCGATGCGAGAAACCATGGGCTTCAACAAGGCACTGCAAACTCACAAAAGTGCGCTTGCAAAGCAATGCCACTAAAACCAACGAAATCAAAATCGATATAGATACGTTAAAAAAAGCCATAGAACGACCCATAGATGAAACAGCGCGAGCAGCTACAAGCCCAACTTGCGGCAAATCAGTGGGAACTCGATGACCTTTCCCAGGAGGTCGCCGCGTTACGAGGAATGCTACACAACCAAATTACCGCTATCCGGGAGGTTATCACCCAAGTTTTCCGCGAGTATATAACCTTTGGGAAAAGCTGCGAACCCTCTTTCGCGAGTAGGGCATCACGATCACCTTGATTTTAACCGCTCTCGGTTTTGTCCTAAGCACAATTGTGATCGCAGTCAGGGGAGAAGGCGGGGGCGGCACAACGCCATCTTCTGCCCTGGCACCTAAACCAGGCACTGGCGACGCAAAAGAATGGGTAAAAGAGCTCCTGGAGCAGCTGGCCGGGATGCTATAAACACTAGCAGAAAAAGCGACGGCTCTGCACGGAATTATCGTGTCAATCGTGTCGTTGTCTGGCCGGAAACCTAGTAGTGCTTGTCATCACAAAAGCTGTCGCGTTCTTTGCTGTTCTCCGCTCTCACACAAGAAAAAAACGCCAAGCGCTCAGCAGAGAAACCAGATGGCTGCAGGCCCCACCGCGATACCACCGATCGTTTTATTGGCTTCGTGGTCTTCGACTTCTTGCGACGCCTGCACTTGTTGCATGGTGATGGTTTGGGCCATTGTTATACTTGCCCTGTGCGGGTTAAAGCTGACCTCTTCATTTCTCGTTGGCTGCAGTTGTTGGGGGTGGGGTGGGATGGGGGTGATTTGCACTTCTGTGGGGGCATCGTTATCGAACTGATATCGACATTTGTGCCTATCGTCATGTCGTCGTCGGCTACAAGAAGCTCGTTGTTATACTTCTCATAGGTGCCAACATTAAGCTCCATGCCTGTTGGGATCATGTACAGACCGCTCCCTGCCGTTGTAAATGGCGAGGTAACACGACTGACAGGTAAAAAGTCCATTGATGTCATTCGTGCTACGTCTGCGCGGTCAGCTACGTCTGTTGCGTCTTTAACGCGGCCGGTTGGTCTGAAAGCGGCACCTGTCCTTAAGTTCCGTTGTGGGGTACATATATGTGCCTGGAGAGTTGGAATTGTGGGCAACTGACCCTGTGTTGTCTTACGGGGTGTACACCATGGCCGATAGGTTTGACATCCCAGGCCAGCCATATAATATATACCATCTTTCTGCGAGCGGTTCTCCGTGTAGAAGCTTCACTCGCGAGGAACTACAGATTGTGCCTGAAGGTACTTAGCTACCACCTAAGGGCATTCTTGGGTCAGGCCAAAAACCCCGTTTATGTAATCCTCCTCTTTGGCATAGGCGAGAAAGGCTGGTTGCAGCGGTTGATACTTAGCAAAAAAATAGACTGTTCAGCCTCATCCTTCGATCAGGTGCCATATAAATATTTATAGAAAAATGTTTTGCAGATCTGGTGTAGACAGTTAGCTAGCGATGGAAATCGAAGTGTGGAGTGCGTTACCTTTGCCACCACTACCGATAAGGTGAAAAGACCGCTGTAAAACCTTGGCAACATTGCTAACAGCTGTCCAAGCTTTTCAAGAAATTGGCCAACGGTGTTCTTGGTAGCCGGCATACATACCAGTTCCATTTGCTTCTGCAGCATATGCGCAACGCTACCTACAGGCTCCTCGACCTTCTGGAGTATATCAGTCAACTACATTTTTATCAAAAGCTGTCCAGCGCCGAGAGGCTGGTCTTGTTTATGAAGCATATCCCCATTCTCTGGTTTTCGCTGCGTGTGGCCACCATCTGGTAATGGAACTCCTACCGTTCGGTGAAAACCTCATGGTATAGATCGTACCTCACATCGGTTTTATGACTGCCTTGGAGACACCTTTAGCCTTGCGGATTTCCAGTTCGTCTATCCTCAGGGTGTCGTACATCTTCGGGCAAAGGTTCACAAATGCTACGATTGCAATCCCTGAACACTCATCCTTAAACTTGCCGACAACCTTTTGGTTGGCAGTGCTAAACAGCGCCGGCTTCTTCACCCATGTCCCGGTATAGGTCCTCCGTTTCAGCACTCAGCAGCAGGTTGTTGGAGTCTGTGTACAAGAAGGCCGCCTTGACACCGTAGCATGCTTTATATCTGATTGTAGTAGAAGACGTACATAAGATACTTGCTTACATCGAGAATTGACATTCCCGTATTGATGGGGCGGTTGAGCTTCAGGTTAGCCTTTGTGGAATAGACAGCACCGAGGTGCTAAAGATTTTCCGTGACTGGAATGCTTGGTCGGCAATCAGGTGGCGGAGCTTGTCCTCCATACCCTAGGGTCTAACCAGATCCACCCAGATCCACTTCTGCAGGTTCACCACGGTCTTGCCAAAGACCAAGTTGTTCATGAGCTTGAAGAAGTCCTTTTCAAACTCATTTTATGTCTGATACCTCATGCAGGTGTTGAGCAGGATGTACGGCACTATCCACATGCTTTGGTTAAACTTCAGTGCCCAGTGAAAGTTGGTGATGCGCATCCCGAGACTGGTGTAGAACTTGAGGTTCCAATAATGAACTACACAGTGCTCCTTTTTTCACAAGTTGGGGACCAGCTTAGTGCTTGCAGTGAACTTACCCCTTAGTTCGTTCACTAAACAGCGCTGACAGTCACTCAGCCAGCTCTCTGGGATGCATAGTGCCTCAGGGGCTGGCGGGTAGTCACTGTGCTGGTCATGAAGCTCCTCGGGGTACTCAAGATCTACTTTTAGAATGTATCCCTTTGGAGAATCTGCGTTGATCAACCCGAGATCTGGCGGGCTTACCCACTTAAATCCGCCCATCGGCAGGCTCTCATCCACGCCTATCCGTTAGGTATATTAAGCGTTTAAAGTTTGTCTCCTTTTTATACTAAAAAAATTTGGCTCCTTTCATATTCAAAAGTTTTGGCTAGTTTCATATTCAAAAGTTTTGCCTCCTTTCAAAAGTTTACCCTGAAGTGTTATTTTAATTATGCTCATTTTCTTACATTCTGTGATGTGAAAATCAGAAAACAGATTAAAGGATTTCTACGTTTTAGAATTTCAAAAACAAACCAAAAATAAGGGTGTGCCATACAAACAAAAACGTTTTGGCCTTCCCTTCCATTTGTCCATTCATTTTCACACTAAATAGCATTTGATTGAAGACTTTTCAATACTTAATAGCAGAGTGAAGACTTTTCAAAACTTAATAGCACAGAAGTGAATGCTTTACACTACTAAATAGCATTTGATTTAAGACTTTTCAATACTTAATAGCATTTGAGTGAAGAAATTTCATACTTAATGGTATTTGAGAGAAGAGTTTTTCAATGCCAAATTGCATTTGAGTGAAGACTTTTCAATATTTAAATGTCAAAGAGGCAATAAAATGTGTCTTAAGTGTTTTAGCTCCATAATGATTCATGCCAAGAATAATGAGAATCTATCATCGGATTTAGAAAATATAGGCAAATGAAAAAACAGTAACCAAAACCCTAATGAAATTTTCTGACTGTGACCTTGACCCCAAGATGAAAGGAATGAACTACCATGTCGAACAATGAATTGTCTTAGCTTCATCATGATTCATCACAAGTATGATGATAATCTATCAATGGGTTTAGGAAATATACGATAATGAAAAACTTAAACCAAATCTTTAACAAAATGTTGACACTGCCGCTGTTGAAAAAGTGACTCTTATGTCTCACTTCCCACTAATGTGGGCTCTAAACAAATATAGAGTTTCTGGCAAAATTGTAAGTTTTCAGACATTTTGTATATTATTGTGGCAATAACCTTAACAAATTCTATGACTAGTCTCTGGTACTGACACATAGGTCAAGTAGACCATATTGTTTATCTTTGATGCAGTAGACTGTAGCAGCTTTTGCCTACAGAGAGCTCATGTGTTGGAAGACGCCAGGGTATTAAAAGACCACTGGGTCGTGATGAATAGCGATTGTTTGGGTTATCTTCCTTGAGGTTGTTACTAAAGAAGTTCAGATCCTTCTAATAGTAACAACTCACCTTAAGAACAATTGCGAAAGTGCTGAAAATTTGACGATTTTTTAAAATCTTGAAAATTTCCAGGCTTTTGGAACCAATGACCCAACCACATCGATGTTTTATACAACATTCACAAATTCAAGTCACTCTGAAAATGTGTTATTATAGGTAACTCCAACGAATTCCAGAAATAAATTGCACTATCTTTTTTCTTTTCTTTACATTGTTGGCATGAGAAAGATATACTCTGTCTTTCTTAAAAACTTAGTTACAATAGTTATAAGCTTCACAATCTGTATGAATAAAATACATGTACACATGTTTGCACATATACTGTATATACTCACTTGTAAGTCAAGTCCAGATGCAAACTGCACAGACCCAGATTGGCTGTAACATAATGCACTGGCAGATCTGGATCTATGCAGTTTGTTAGGAGTAATCAGTAGAATAAATGATAACAGACCATGCTCTGCTGATGCATTATGCGAATGCAGATCAAGGTCTATGTTGTTTGCAGCTGGACTTGTTTTATAAGTGAGTATATACATAGATACTAATTCTTCTATCATAGTTTCTAAACTTAGTAACAAGTTAAAATACTAGATCTATCATGACAAAAAGGATATAAATTTATTTATCTGGGTAAAGGAATCACAGTACATATTGATACTGTTTTTTTCTATAATAGTTTCTAACCATTGCAACAAGTTAAAATACTAGATCTATCATGACAAAAAGGATATGATGACACTTTTGTACATAATAAACTTCCAAATCAGAGGTTTTCATAAATTAGTCTTTTAAAATTTTATAAAATTTGTTGAAAAGACTAAAAATGTGGGGAATCAAAGTCAATAAAAAATGTCATGTTGTGTATGCTGACTATGGTTAGACATTTCATGATTTTTTTTCTTTCTGTGTTTCATTCCTAGAGATCAACAAAGCTATTTTGATAAATCAATGTCACTTCTGTAATCTGGTAATCAAATATTAGCTTTTATATATATTTGCTTTATTTTAACTCTTTAAAACAATAATTATAAAGCATTTCATATTGTTTCAATGCACATGTATCTATAAGGTATCCAGTAGCTGTAATTTCCACTCACTGCCTTAATTCGATATGTTGTGACATAAGTGAGGATAGAGAGAATCGAGAAAAAACATAAGGTATTCAAACACTAGTATTACTGAAAATGAAAGAAAGAATAATAAATGATACTAGTATATGAAAATTAGATTCAGTACTTTTTCAAATTGATTCTTCATTCAAGTGAAACTGTTGTCAAAAAACTTCAATCCTCATGAAAGCACATCTCATTTTATTCATGGATGCTTAATCTCAATGAACAACATGACTGTAAAATACTAGAACTATCGCTTGTAACACAATTACTAGTGAAATATTATGTATATAAACTAATTACTAATGAAATACTATGTATATACACTAATTACTAATGAAACACTATGTATATACATTAATTACAGCAGAATATTGAGAATCACACTTCACAGATTTTCCAACAAACCCACTGAACCAAGATCGTGTCAATCAAGTCTGCTGTTACACACAAATGTTTGTCAGGTAAATAATCCTGAAATTGTTGAATTGAACAAGTCCAGCATTCTGCAAACCATGTATAATTAGGTCCAATCTTTCACACATTTTCGCATCAGCCGCAATTATCCATTCAGCATGAAATGGTTTTACTGATGAGGTTTTAAGGTCCACTATTACAATACAATGATCTTCATCAGTGACATCTTTCTTTTTCCCTGATGGTCCCCATGACCTATTTAGCATACCAGTTGTGAAAATGTTATTTTAATTCTTCTTTGTAAAGTCTAGTGATTGAAGTTGGTTTGTACATGAGGCAGGCTCAAACAAAGGAGTGGTTCCATTGTTTTTCAATTTAGTTAGCATCTTCGCACTTTGATGGGCTCTGATGTTGATACTGCTTGCTAATTGCATTGAGCAAGAGGCAGCTGGTCATGTGTTTGGTTCACAAGTGGAATGATGACATTATCCAAACTGACAGAGATCTAAGTTGAATTTTACCACTCTTACGCCATTGTGTTAAAACAATGGTCATCAGAAAGTAATTGATGGTGCAACTTTATGGATAGTGTTTTAAGGGAGAGATCATAAACATGTACTTTAATAACTGATTAGCTTAGTGTTGTTGGCTGCATCGGCTCCTTTTGATGCTGAGTGTAAGTGAATGATCTTGACTTAGAGGTGGTAATATTGTTTTAACCACTTAAGTGACCGCTGTTTGTTGTTGGCATAGTTTTGTTCTTTTGTATTCTTTATTTTGGGTATTTTGTTGAGGTTAATGCACAATATAAAATACCTACAAATATGCAAACTTTTTTACAGGCAAAACCATGAATTTTAGTACCCATGAAAATGTCTTTTACAAAACCACCAAAATTGAGAACCACAAAAATAAATGATACTACAGTAACAGACAAATATTATATTTACAAGAAAAAAAATGTATGCATCTTGTCTATGGTAAAAAAAATAAGATGCAAAATTTTATTTCAAGCACTTACAACATAACATCAAGTAACTCTTATTGATCACTTCTAAGTACATTTGAAGCAATAGCACCTGTCTCTCTCATCCCTTTAGAAGTGTACAGTGGCAGCCGTGCAAACTTGAGACAGTACAATCATTACCAATGTGTACTTGGTCACTAATACCCTTAATGGGGACAAGTAACATCTGATTAAGCAGATCTTAAACATGCAGGTTGTAATGTTCCAACAGACTGGTAGCAGCACAAGTACAAAAGAAGCAGATAAAGAAGGAACAGTTGTCTAATGAATCTGATTGGTTGGTCGAAGTTCAGGCTTATGAACATACATCAATCCTCATTCCATCTGAATCTGCAAAAGATTAATGATTCGGGTCGATAGTCTGGATCATAAAATTCTTTCTTTACCTCTAAAGACACCACTATAAGAATAATTAACACTTTGCTTGTTATTATGGCCCCTGATTCTTGGAATTTTATGGAAAGCAGCAGTTGAAAAATAAGCCCCTATTGCACAATAACATAAAACAGTTTTCTCCTTAGTACCACCGATTTTTAAAAAATCTTGGCTTTCTTATTTAGGCAGGGGTTTGCAACCCTGGAAGGATGACATCATACAGTTATGGTTTTTTGTTGAGTTCAATATCATATATACTTGCTTATAAGTCAAGTCCAACTGCAAACAACATAGACCCTGATCTGCTATCACATAATGTGCCAACAGATGAGGGCCTATGTTGTTTGTTCTACTGATTACTCTTAGCGAACTGCATAGACCCACAACTATTGGTGCATTATGTGATGCCCTGAGTGTCTAGTGGCACTATAGTGGGTTTGCTGATCCATAAGAGTGCCGTTTTGGTGTTGGATAGGCATACTGGAAAAAGACGTTCCCTCCTTTGACTTTAAGGGTAAGATTGACTATGGTGGATCACAACAGATATTACATACTTTTGAGATTGTGACAGGTGTAAGGTGAAGTTGAAACATGCACAATGGAGAGAATGTTCGCATACCTCTATGCTACTTTCATGTACTGTGGCTGAAATTTAATTACATATTGTACTTGTGGAAATTGTACTTGATCTCAGCATACAGCTAACCAAAATGGCTGCTCCCATGTGCTCAAAAAATCAGCCTGAATAAGTCCAAAGTACACTATCTTTAGCAGTTATTAATATAGTGAAAATGAATTTTTTCCAGAGTAGGCAATACCAGCTTCTGAAAGTGCAATGACGGAATTACAAAATATATAAAAAGTAAAAAAAAGTTATTGGCTTGTTTTTTTTCCAATTTACTTTTGAAGTCCAGGAAAGGAAAATGACCAAGCAGAGTTTTTTGATATGTGCACATCTGAGGTAAGGTCAAGCTGTGTACTCTATAACCCAAATTACACCCATCAATCATACAACAAAATAAAAGGAATTAAAAGTTCTTTTAACATTAACTAAGATATACAAGGTCTTTTTTAAATAGCCAGGATAACTAGTGAGGAAAACCTGGGAAATTCTTTTTCTTTAAAAATCTAACCGTATGCAAATACGAAACTGTAGAGTGCCACCTATGGCATTGACCTGTTGCAATCTGATAGGTATGGCAGAGTCTGATCATGGCGGAACAGTGCCATTTGATCTTCCATGATGTTATCCAGTCCCTTATGCTGGCATGGGTTATTGGATATTTGATTCAAAGAACCAGTCCTTACTTGCATTGTGCGAGACAGTATTTGATTTGGCTTGATTGGATCTCAATCTCGTTCATACTTAGCCGGTAGAGATTACTCGCCACTGAACCCTCGCAATATCAGGCCTATTGGTTCCACCAAAAATGGTTTGTCAAGTTGAGGTGGCAAGGGTGGAGCTGGGGCTGTAGCTGTTACTGAAAGGGATCTCCTTTATTTTTTATTGGGTGGCAAGCCCTCTGGTTTGCAATACTCATTCAACAGGAAATTACTGACAGAGGTGACGTCAGCATCAATGCTAATCGCATCCTCATCTCTCAGAGTGCATTTCTGTGCTTTCCCTTCTGTTTAGCTTGTGCTCCCAGTACTGAAGCCCACCGACTTCAAGTCCAAACAGTGCATACTGACATGTATTTCCTGAGTGGTAACCCATGCATACTAGACCTGTACTATGGTTGTCATCCACACCTTTCCACTGTTAACATTTAAACTTATCAGATGTTCAATAGTATGCACACTCTTTGATCTACATCGGGTTAACAGGTCATAAATACATAATAATCATGCAGTTCCTGAAGCAAGGCATTTCACTATGTCATGGATATAAAGATAGGTAGGAGGCCCCTTAGACCTCGGTTGAATAGGTAATTCATTATGCTATACTTCCACATGGTGTCGTAAGCTTTCTCCAAGTCAAAAATGATGGCTAATGAAGTGCAAACATTTTGTGTTGTCACTCGTGGCTTCACCACTTGTGACAATATAATGTTTCCACTTCACTTGTGAAATATTTCCTCATATTTACTAAAAAAAATGTAGATATCCTTTATGTAACTTTTGATTAAAAAAATATCTTTCAAGATGTCATTCTTCCTAGGTGGTGATCTGCTGCTGAATATGAGATGATGCAGCTGCAGCTTTAATGGGGTCTTGTAAAATGTTTTACTGTTGGGGCATTACAAATTAAGGAAAACTAACGTACCTTAATCGATGCTATTTTCCATTGAATTACTATCTACTTTATGATGAGTAAGGTTTGTGCAAATAATAGTAAAAGTATCATCTTGAATTATATTTATCTCTGTGGTAGTGAAGCACTGCCAAAGACTTTTATATACAACTTTCACAGACCTGTAATGTTTCCTTTACAATTCATTAAAGAAAAATAAACATCTTTTTTTATGAGAATCTTACAATGACATCACTTCAATTTAAATTTATGAAACAAGTTGAATGATTACCACCAGTATCTTTTGCATGACTTGGTCAGGAAAAGATTGAAATCTTTCAATAAGTTCATAAATTTCACTTGAAATGACCACAAATAGATTTCATTCTTCATATGATGAAAAAACTGATCTAGACAATAAAATCACAAATCAACATAATGAAACAACATTAAATTACACTCAAATGTCTTGGACATTACACCACAGCCTTGTATGATGCCTGGATATTTGTGATGTAAGACGGTGTTATGAAGTGTGTGTAACATTTGAAAAATGTAGTCATCTGATAAATTTTGATTTTTGTGAATATATTTCAACAAATTTTTTGACTAGACCATATGATAACAAAATTGTTTATAAAAAATATCAATTAACTTCAAATCTCTGTATTTTTATTAGTGTATCTGCATTGGGTAATGGAAAAAAAAACTGTAAAATACTCACATTTTGGTTGTTTCAATCATCTTGTTTGCTAGCATTCTGCAATAAATAATTGTTAATGCAGTTAATATTCAACTAAGAAAATAGTTTATAGGTCAGATACAACTTGCTACTTTCATAAAGTTCAAACAGTTTGTAGTTATATCTATATCAGCTGAGTTTTCCTTCAGCTTTGGATGCATCAAATAAATTCTCTTCCTAAAGCTTAGTCAAAACAATAACAGTGGAACTCCTCTGCTCTGCCCATAAGGGGAGGGGGGCCCAAAAATTAAGGCCAGACTGGGCACTGATCCAGATTATTTTGTGTAAAATCTATTATCCCCATTTTTAGAAAATTATTGAGATTTGGTTGCTAATCACCTAGGCAGATCATTCCATACATACAGTACATGCATCGTGGATTTTGGACTGACCACTGCATACCATGGACATGGACACAGGGAGCAAGGGATTAAGTAGAGTTGGGTGTCCACTAAACTTGGTAGGCATCCCTTCAATATTGCGAGACTGCATCATGGATTTTAATGCAGTCTTAGTGTGTTTTATGGTACCTGTCACTGATTTTTCTGACCTGCTACAGATTTGAACACCAGGAACACTAAGCAAACAGATGTGATTCACCCTGGCACCATAAACATGACCAAGGCAGGTGTCAATTTCATACCTGTACAAACTATAATTAATATTGCTTGTTTTATTATCAGTGGCCTAACTTCAGCATTCATAGAGATGAATAGGTGTTATGTAGAAAGAAAAAAAAACTAAAAATCCCCCAAACTCTGCCCAATGACAGTGTGCAAATGAGAAAATTGGTTATAAGTGTATTTTCTGAACTGTTAACCAAGCCTATAGCAGCGTCTGCTAAGTAGGGTCTTCTTACCAATAGGAGGTCTGCAGTAAGTTTAAATACACGTCTAGTACTCAGGATTTGTGTTTTCTGGGAAAATGTGTTGCATACATGTACATTTGGTGTGTATGTGCAACACAGAGGTCAGACCAGAGGATGTATCTTGGACATTGATGTGTATTTCATTGTGTGGGAACGTGTTAAGCAAATGATTGTAAAGTGGCTGGCAGAATAAAAACACGAGTCCCTCAAAGGGACTGACGCTCTACTGGGTGAAAAGAATTTCCAGGAATTCAAGATAAGACCATTTCTTCCTTTGAACTGTCGAGTGTTGAAACAATTTCTGATATTCTTCAGCGATAACATCATTTTCAAACTAGCTGCTGTGGAACACATATAGGATGTCAGCTTGGCACCATTTTCATTTAAGACAAAGTAGACATCATTAGAAGTGTTTTGATGAAAACCCCCATGTCAGAATGATCATCCATTCAGGGGGAGAAGTGACAACAAGATTTTTAAGATAGTTGTAGCAGCCATAATGGATGTACAACTGTCACCATTTTCAGTTAGGATTAACAAGATATCATAAGAAGTTTTATTCTGAAAACCCCATGTTGATATAGCCATCCATTTGGGAGGAGTAGAAATAACAATATTTTCAAGACATGACTTTCCATTCAGGAGTAGCAATAAATAGATTTTCAAGATGGCTGCTGTGGTGCCCATATTGGACATAAGATCAGCACCATTTTCATTTAAGACCAACTGGACATCATAAGAAGTCTTCTGATGAAAATCCCACATCAGTATGACTTTCTGTTTGGGCAGAGTTGTGATAACAAGAATTTTAAGATGACTGCCATATTGGATGTCAGATCAGCACCATTTTTATTTAGGACCAGGTAGACGTCATAGAAGTCTTTAGTGAAAATCCCATATTGATATGACCATCCATGTAGCAATAAAAAGATTTTCAAAATGGCCACTGTGGCGGCCAAAGTGGACGTCAGATCGGTACCATTTCCATTTAGGACCAACTAGATATCATCAGAAGTCTTTTAGTGAAAACCCCATGTTGATGTGACCATCCATTGAGGAGGAGTAGCGATAACAAAATGTTCAAGATGGCTGCTCTGGCGGCCAATTAGGATCTCAGATCGGCACCATTTTTATTTAGGACCAACTAGACATCATAAGAAGTCTTTTAGTGAAAACCCCATGTTGATATGACCATCCATTTTGGAGATGCAGTGATAATAAGATTTTCAAGATGGCTGCCATGGTGGCCATATTGGATGTTAGATCAACACCAAGACAGTCTAGTGATAATTGTAACTGCAATGGCAATGACCAACAATGCCATAAATGTGGTGATAAACAACTTCTGATTTAAATCATAACTATTACTTCATAAATACACCAAAAACTAAAATAAAATATAATAAAATTTTACCTGTGCATTTCATTTTAATTAAGAAATACTTAAAATAGCATCAGCAAAACCAGGCTGTTGTAAGTGCTTGTAAGTGATAACAAGGTTTTTGGCAAAAAAGTTGAGGTCCAATATTTTTTTTCAAAAGTATTTTTTTAAAAATTGATAAAGTGCTGTAATCAAATCAGATCATCTACAAATGTATACAACTACACTAGCTAAATTTCAATTGGTTAAGTTAAGTGGTTTCAACACTTTACACAATCTCATGAACTAGTTTCTTGGAACAGATGGATGATGCACCCATTGCAAGAAGAGGGGGCATACAAATCATATTTAGAGTCATTATCATTGAAATTTGGTATCTACTGTAGAGATACAAAATATATGATAAGGCCAATTTTTGATGATCATAATTTTATTCAGCACAAAGTTTTAAAGGATCAAAATTTTTGTAATTTAAGGATAAATTCAGTTCTTATGCTCCAACAGTTTCATGACTACAGGAACATACTTACCCTGAGCACAGGTTTAGGAATTTGCAGAAGATCACACAGGTTGTTTCTGATTAGTCGGAGTGTTGTCAGCTCTTCATCCCTATGATATACAATATCATTAATACATATCATACCCATACAGGCTTTGCTAGATTCAAAATGGGTCATTCACTTTGGCATATATAACCGATATACAACACCTTGAATTTTCACAAATCTTACAAAAATGACAAAATATATTCAACACATAAAAAATCATCTCGAACAAATGTTACTTATTAATGGTTATTTCAAGGGTTAAATAAAAGGTACAACAAATTCTTCTCCAAAAGTTTCTGTTTGCACTTATACGCTGTAGACGGACATTTCATGCCCAAAACTGTATATATGCAGCTATATATGCAGATCTGTATTGCCAAGGGCCACATTACATACTAACCTTCAAAACAAGAAAGCAAGGGTCTGCATGGCGAGCCTACAATCTAAGCACTGTTGTAAAGCATGTGACCTTGACCCCAAAGTCAAATGGGGAGAGTGAGCATGTCACAAAATGAATGGTTTCAACCTTAATGCAAATTTTCTATGCCTGTGACCTTGACCCCAAGATCAAAAAGATGAGAGTACATGTCACAGAATGAATAGTCTTACCTTCATAATGATTCATCCAAAGTACAAAGAAAATCCATTATGAGGTTTAGGAAATATATGCAAATGAGAATACTTCAACCAAAACCCGATTGTAAATTTTCTATGACTGCGACCTTGACCCTAAGGTCAAATGGGCAGGCATGCATATCACAGAATGAATTTTCATAGATTCATAATGATTCATCCCAAGTATGAAGAAAATCCATCAAGGGATTTTGGAAATGTAAGCAAATGAAACAACTTTAATCAAAACTGCAATGCAAATTTTCTACGACTGTAAACTATACAATTTCTAACAATAAACTCTCTTGTATTTGTGTCTTGTATTTCTATTGGGTTATATAACAGTTTATCAACAATCTTCATTATAACCGATAAATATCTTGCAACTTCATTATTATTCTTTCATTATTTACTTACCAGTTTGTTTCCCTCAGAATTGTTATAATTTCATCTAGGTTTTCGGGAGGGGCTACATCATCATATATCATCAGGGCTTCATACAACTTGTTTGCTGTTGTTTTCCTCACCTAAGACAACCAAGAAATCATTACCTATTGAGCTTTCTATACTCTGCATTTCTTATGTCCTATCTGTAGTATATCAATTCATCCTATGTTTTCTGGAAGCGTTTTTCAGCTTATTGATGCAACGATTTTGAACAAACTTACAAATGGTAACAAATAAACTAATCATCAGAGGTAAGTTTTTCTTTTTGAAAATATCACGACTTTATTAGACAGAAGATATTAAAAAATTTCACAAAAACTGGATGTAAGATAACAAAGTTATGAAAATTTGAAATTTATATCCTACCGAGTCAAAATCAAAAAAAGGTGTCTAACCATGCTATCCAAGATCAGACAGACTGAAATTTTAAAATAGATGATTGGTTTATCAGAACCAATTGATCATTGATTATAATTGTTAAAAAAGATTTTACTATATTTTTGGCCATCATTTCCCATACTTGAAAGAGCTGCATTTGTCCATTAAAGCTGGCCAGTAAAATCAGAACATTGTCATCAACCAGTCTCTTGCTTGGGGTGTGCATCAACGAATACAGACGACCTTTTGTAAATGAAAAGTTTTCATTTATATATTTTACTTTTCCAAGAATTTTTTTATTTAAGTAACATGTGAATCAGGTATGTAAAACCTTTAATTGAAATACTGGCTTTATAAACTGATCATAGTTTCATTTAAAATAAAGCATATTCCATGATTTGTTGCCATCATTAAAGTTATCTAAGAAAATCTCTGACTGAGTGGTGCTGATTATTATGACCATTAGGACTGTGTCTATACTTGCTTATAAGTTGAGTCCAACTGCAAAAAGCACAGACCCAGATCTGCCACCCCATAATCCACTGGCAGATCTAGGTCTATGCAGTTTGTTAGGAGTAATCAGTGAAAACTTTAAGAATACTTGTGGAGGGCAGTATGGTTTTACATTTTTCTTTTAGATTCATGTATGAATTAGTCACTACATTTATAAGATCTTGATCCATGAGAAATATAAGACAATTATTGGAATAATTTTCTAATTGGAAATTTAAAACTTTTGATAAAAGTGTATCAAACAGTGTTTTTCTTAGATGTCCTGATGAAAAATGCTGTAATAATTTACAATCAATTATGGAAAATCATAATTAAATGCTTGTCTCTTTGACTGCACCATTTAATCTTTGATTGTTCTGATTAATTGTCACACCACTGCTCAGTACTCAAGGCGCAGTTACAAAATGATTACAACATGATCCACACTGAGATTGGTCAGTGATCGATTGGAATTCTGAATCTTCTAGCTGATGGCAGATAAGCTGAGCTAGTGATTCATCAATTCATTAACTTTGAGGCAAGAAAAGTAGGTCACAGTGACCTCAATGTAGTTCTGGTGTGGATGCATCCATACAGGAAAAAGATAATTTTAGGATCAGAGTGTATAAAAATTAAATAAATGTAAAAAGAAGAGTGATATAACTGAGGCATAAAAAACTGATCAACAAATACTTTCAAGAACACATACAGAAAATTGGTAAAGAATTTAAACAAAACTTTAATTGCAAAAACATGCACTTGTACTTGTAAAACTAATACTAATGCAAGAACTAGCAAGATCATGAAAAGTACTGTGAATGACTTTAACTTCATGGGTATCCAAGTTTGTGGATTTGTAATCTGAAGAATAAAAACCCATTCAAATATTGAGAGAGGATTTATTTATCTCCATAAAAGATTATACCAACATTCACTTTCATGCATTTTTTAGCAAACAGGCTTAATCTCAACTGCAGTAATTACATTGATTATGTAAATTATTCATTGCTAACACTTAGCATGAATCAAAGAAGATGCTGACTTCCTTTTACATGCATTTACAGGCAAAGAAGATTAATTCCACTGTTGGAATTAAGACTGCTATTAGGTTATTCACTGTGCTTAAAGACTGCTATCAAACTGTAAAGCTCTTGACAATTAGGGATTAGATGCTAAAACAAAGATGATGACAGTAAACCAAACAAAGTTTTTATCTTTTCCATATATAAACTAAAACAGTTTTCTGTCAAAATTGAGTTTCACTCTCTCAACTATCACAATGTTGCTGACACAGTAGTCAAAGAGCAGATAACTTGAAGTAAAATCACCTAATGTTGCTGGCTTATCTGATCCTAAGGAGTCTTCTATTTGTTTACCAGATTCTGATACAATGTGAACTCTGTACATGACTCACTACTCTAAGTCCGTGTGATCAGATGTCGGTAGCGATCTTTAACATTTACAAAGCACATAGCTGGGAGCGGCTGTTGTCTCATTTAAAAGAAAACTGCATCATACCACTCTTTGTGCCAGCCGCATGCATGGATAATTTGAAACCCCCAGATTTATCTGTTACGGTGTAGGTGACTGCTCAATTAAATGAATGGATGGACAGTAGAAATACACTCTCAGATAAAGTCTCAATCAACCTGAAAACATACAATCTATTCTCACAAAGTGGAATATCTCCACACATGACAGTGTCACTTCGGACAGATGTGATTAAAATGGGCTTTGAGAAATTGGGATTTATCTGCTAATTGTTTATTCAGCAGTTAGTTATATATATATATATAAAATGTATTTAGTAATAACAATGTGCTTTTGTGTCTATTTGCTCAATAGAATAGTGAATAGTACTTGTGATCAACAGAATCAAAATTGCAATGAAAAAAACTTTTTTTTTAATTTACAAAAATACTAATGTTTGAATCAGACATGGTAACTTTCACATTAATATACCTATTCAACATGAAACAGTGTCTAACAGTAGATAATACAGTGCTTTTGTGATCCATACAATATGTTGGATATTTTCATAGATAAATAGTGAATAATGTTATTAAACATATTCTTAGAAAAGGCGCAAACATAATTTTCTTGAACTTTAATGCAGTCACATTTTTCAGGTGTTTCCAAATTTAATTGGACTGCATCAAGTTTTAGTGAGTATTACTTATTATAAATGAATATGTGTTTGAAGAAGCATAAAAGGACAAAAACCATGATTAATTTTGCATTTATTACAATAGCATCAGATGGTCATCACTTTAGGGTAGAGCATTTAAGTTCATGATATTTTGCATGTGAATTAAATCCTAATGAATTTCCATTGGTCCTCATCTTTCATAAACATACCATGATATTTTTTAGCAATATAAATGCTGTTGGTATTAAAACAAACTAAAAAAGGAGATGCTTTATCAATGCATTCAGTCCGAGGAGGGGGAGGGGGAAGGATATCAGTTTGGTTCATATTTCATTGTGACTTTAAATTCATGGTCTAGCTTATCCACAAAAACTCTGAAAATTGTTACCCCATGAATAATAATGAATTCACCTTATCTCATACTGACCAATGGTCAACTACTGATACATGACCATGATACCATTGGATATTGTTGCTAAACAGAAAACAGTAAGAAAAAGACTGCTTCACCAATGCTATTTAAGTTTACAAAGTTTAGTTACAAGAAACAGTTTTTTGATGAATAATGGTTGAAAATTAAAGGTCATTCTCAATAAACTGTCTTAAATCCTATTGATAACTAATGGAAAAAACTCATGCAATGACCCATCATCTTACTTTGCAAGATTCTAAAGATGGCATTATTATGAAATTAAACAGTTCATGCTGACCCAACATATCCTTTTTAATGCAATTATTCATCTGGTGAGATTTTAGCTGATACTTACTCTGGGAAATTTGTGGCACAGAAAGATGCCGAGATTTACTAGTGACTTCTTTCTCACTTCACCACGAAACTGAAGCAATCCACAGAAGCTGAAACAAAAGACAAATACAGTTTCACTTGAATGTTTGATTAGCTTCTCAAATGACAAATCATGCATATTACTTCAAAAGTAATACTGTTGTTTGGAAATGTTCTTGGTTAATAAAACAAAGCATGAAATTGTATCATTTCTCCTGTAAATAGTCTACACATTTTAGTACAGATGACTGCACTTAGTTTGAAATGTGTTGTGAAACTAAATCACTTATATCAATCCTGAGTGGTTACATATGTACTCTGATTTGTGACCAGGGTGTAAAAAAAATCACTTATATGGAACCTGAGTGGTTTAATTGCACTCTCATTTGTGACCAGGGTGTAAAATAAATCACTTATACGGAACCCAAGTGGTTTAAATGCACTCTGATTTTTTACCAGAGTGTTAAATATATCACTTATATGGAACCTGAGTGGTTTAATTGCACTCTCATTTGTGACCAGGGTGTAAAATAAATCACTTATATGGAACATGAGTGGTTTAAATGCACTCTGATTTTTGACCAGGGTGTAAAATAAATCACTTATATGGAACCTGAGTGGTTTAAACGCACTCTGATTTGTGACCAGAGTGTAAAATATATCACTTATATGGAACCTGAGTGGTTCAATATATCCTCTGCTTGTGATCATGGTCAACAACTTATACCCAATAATAATTGTTTCACTACTCTTCTGTACAAATATGCATGTATTATAACTCCAGACATAAATAAAACAAGTATTCTGTGGAATGTGGTGTCTTGTTTGCAAATAGTGTTATTATGACATAGTTTTCTGCTTATTTCGGTGAGATCTAAGCATATTCAAGTACATGCAGGTGAGATTTAAGAATATATGAGTACATGCCAGTGAAAGCTAAGCATATCTTAGTACATGCCAGTAAGATCTAAGCATAAGAGTACATGCAGGTGAGATTTAAGCATACCTGAGTAGATGCAGGTGAGATCTAAGAATATCTGAGTACATGCAGGTGAGAGCTAAGCATATTCAAGTACATTCCAGTAAGATCTAAGTACATCGTAGTACATGCAGATGAGAGCTAAGCATATCTGAGTACATGCAGGTGAGATATAAACATATTTGAGTACATGCAGGTGAGAACTAAGCATATCTGAGTACATGCAGGTGAGATATAAACATATTTGAGTACATGCAGGTGAGAGCTAAGTATATCTGAACATAAGCAGGAGAGAGGTAAGTATATCTGAGTAAATGCAGGTGAGATCTAGGCATATCTGAGTACATGCCAGTGAGAGCTAAGGAAATCTGAGTACAAACAAAAAACATATAGTAATATGTTATCAAAATTTCAGTTGAATACAGCAACTGATGTAAATAATATCTGACGTTCAAAAACTCTGATACAGCACCTTAACATTCTTGATGATGACAGCGATGAAAAAGTGATACCTATGTTCCACTATTCACCACTGTGATAACAAAGGATCAGTATTAAAAGAAAAATACATAAAATTTATCATAACATTATTCATTATTATTGCTATCTGGTTGTCTCTAGTTCCATTTAAGAGGGTCTGGTTTTTGTTTGGGTTAAAAAAAAATATTTCACACATAAGGTCTTGCTGCAATAGTCAAGACAATCACTGTCTTAAAGAGCCGTAACACTTACACATCAGCACTGGCCATCAGCTTGTGAGGATCGCCACTCTTGTGTATCTCTTGTTTCACCAGTTCTAGCACTTTAGGTGGGAATTTGTGACTGCAACTGAAAACAAAAAAGCATAAAGACTGAAAGGATTCACTATTTGAACTATAAATATGTCCAGAGGATATGGATGCCTACATGAATATGGTGTAGAAGAAACCTTTGTTCAAGATGCAAGGTCAAACTTCCATGAAAAACAGCAGATATAACTCAAATGTTAACATAAAAAGGTTATAGTCAAGCTTGACCTAGGTCTTCTTCACATTGAGTCAATATTAAATTTAAATCCATCAAATATGACCAGTTCTTCAACTGTTGTTAAGTGGATATAAAATTCATAATGTTATGGAAGAGGAGAATGATAGACATCATTTTAAAAGTATTAGCATCAATGAATTGGAAAATGCCACATTCATAATTTAAAAGATCTGAAGCCTGAAAATAACCATAATAACTGTACATATGCATAAAATACACAAAATGCTCATGAACAAACACAAACATTGTTCTACAAGTTTATACACAAGCAAGCATGCATACATATATGCACACACAAGTACACAAGCAAGCATGCATACATATATGCACACACATGTGTATACAAGCATGTACACATGTATGTACATACATATAAACATAATTACACAAGAAAGCATGCATTCATGTATGTATGTACACACATATGTACATAAGCAAGCATGCATACATACATACATGTATGCACACATATGTACACATATGGGTCTGGGCACATTGGAAGTGTCTGTCAAATCTTGAGACCGAAGTCCAGAGACCACCAAAATACTGCATCCTAGCACACTGGTGTAGGGTTTGACAAATTTTGTGACCATAGCACAGGTTCTATCAGCATGCTGGGTTTGGGCACATTGGTACAGGGTCTGAAAAATCCTGTGCCTGTAACTGGACACACTGGAACAGGGTCCAACAAATCTTTTGCCTGGAGCCCAGGAACTACCAGAATGCTGGGTCTGTTCACCTTGGTACAGGGTCTAACAAATCTTGAGCCCAGAGCCCAGTGACTACCAGAATGCTGGGTCTGGGAACACTGTTAGTTTTCTGACAAATCTTGTGCCTGTAACTGGGTACAACCAGAAAGCTGGGTCTGGCCACATTAGTACAGGGACAAAGTCTTAGACCAGAGCATAGGGATGGCCAAAAAGCTGATTCTGGGTGCACTGGTACAGGGTCCCACAAATCTTATGCCTGTAGCCCAGGAACTGCCAGAAAAATGGGTCTGGGCACATTAGTAAAAGGACCAAAACATTTTGAGCCCAGAGCCCAGGGACTACCAGAATGCTAGGTATGGGCACATAGGTACTGGGTCTGACAAATCTTGAGCCTGTAACCTAAGCCATTACCAGAATGCTGGGTTTGGCCACATTAATACAGGGTCCCACAAATCTTGTGCCCATAGCTCAGTCTGAATCTGTGTACACTGGTACAGGATCAGGCAGATCTTGTACCCATAGCTCTGAAAATACCAGAAAGATGGGTTTGAACACACTGGTACAAGGTCCTACAAATCTTGTGCCCATAGCCTAAGGACAACCAGAATGCTGGGTCTGGCCACACTGGTACATAATCTGATAAATCTTGTGCCTGCAGCCCAGGGACTACCATGATGCTGGGTCTGGGCACATTGGTACAGGGTCTGCAAATCTTGTTCGCATAGCACAGAGACTAGCAGAATGCAGTGACTTGGCACACAGGTATAGGGTCTGACAAATCTTGAGCTTGGAGCCTGTGGTCTACCACAATGCTGGGTATGAGCACACTGGTACAGGGTCTGACAAATCTAATGCCTGTAACTGGGCACATTGGGTACATCAAATCTTGTGCCTAGAGATCAGGGAATAGAAGAATGCTGTGTGTGGGCACACTGTTACAGAGTCCAACAAATCATGAGCCTGTAACCCAGGATTACCAAAATACCAAGTCTGGATACATTCATACCTGCCAACCCCTACAGAGGTATAAGCATAACCTAAGTGGCAAAAAAGTGTAATCTGAGCATAAAAAGTGCAATCTATATATTAAATGCCAAAATTACAATAAACTGTATGAAAAATGTACATTTAGTTTTACTACTAACCCTGGATCTGCAGCTGGTTAAAGTTCTTGTCACAAATGGGCAAAATCCTGGTGAATTAGTATCAGAATACAAACCACAAAACATATTGACAAATTATATATACACAACACTCACTTCAATTAGTCCACATATCTAACTTTCGCTGAGTGATCATAAGTCAACTTTACAAATTCAGCAACGATCATTACCATGTGTTCAACCGAAGTGCTGTATTACCCCTCTCATGTTCTTCTTTCTAAATTTGTAAAGCACTAATGTCTTTTTCCTGATCCAACATGTTTTAAAGTTTAAAAAGATCTGTCTTCTCTAACATTTTTCAGTCATATATAACATCCGAGATTCACAGTGATAAAGCCTGTTTCACTTAACATCTGCTGCTATTTTTTAAAGTATAGACTGGTCCACTACCAAATTCTGAGTATTAATATAATGAATCTGTGAGGCAAATTTCATATGGAAGAAACTGTCTGTTTTCTTGGAAATGGGTCACATAAGCTGCTATAAATAGAAAATATGGAAAGTACACAGTGGTCTATGACAAATGTACTCTTACATTATTCTTATGCAGCAGTCTTCCATTTTTTAGAATATTCTCAGATTTATATGATGTGTGGGATTAAAGAGATGATAATAAAAATGACAAATACAACTTTTATTGCTTTATTACTATTTTTTTAATTTACCAGAAAAGCAAACATAAGCATATACAGGTGCGCGTATGATATAATTAGGTGTCAAAAAGTGGAATGATTATGCCAAAAGCGTAATGGTTGGCAGGTATGTACATTGGTACAGTTCTGATAAATCTTGTAGCCGCAACCCAATGACTACCAGATGGTGGGTCTGGGCACATTGTACTGGGTCTCACCAATCTTAAGCCTGTAACCAAGGGGCTACCACAATGCTGGGTCTGGGCACATTGGTACAGGGTTGAACAAATCTTGAACCCGGAGCACAGGGACTACCAAATGCTGGGCCTGGGCACATTTGTGCTGGATCTTACCAATCTTAAGCCTGTAACCAAGGGGCTACCACAATGTTGGGTCTGGGCACACTGGTACAAGGTTCAACAAATCTTGTGCCCAGGGACTACCAGAATGTTGGGTCTGAGCATATTGGTACAGGGTTCTACTTGTCTTGTGCCTATAGCCCTTGGACTACCAGAATGCTGGGTCTGGGCACATTGGTATTGCATCTGACAAATTTTCAACCTGTAACCAAGGGACTACCAGAATACTGGGTTTGAGCACATTGGTACATGCCCTACAAATCTAGTTCCCATAGTCCATGGACTACCAGAATGCTGGGCATGGGAATATTGGTAAGGGGTTGGATAAACCTTGTGGTCAAAGCCCAGGGGCTACCATAATGCTGGGTCTGGACACACTGGTACAGGGAGCAACAAATATTGGGTGGGTCTGGGTCTTAACTACCAAATATTGGGTGGAGCTGAGTCTTAACTACCAAATGTTGACCTCTGCCCAGTTAGCTGCTACATGAAATCATGACTTGTACAACATTTTTTCAAAACTATAATAATGTTTTATAAAGGAGAATAATTGTCAATGCCTCAGTAGATAAATGAAAAGCAAGTAAGGATTAAACAACTTTATATTAATGTGCCTCTCCAGGTTCATTTTGTGGTAGCCCACTGAGCTGCAATATGATTCTAAAATCTGTTGGACCATGTGGTTATACACTTGCTTTACATCTCTAAAGTAACAGGCTGATCCCTGGTTGCTACACATGCAAGAGTACATGGCTGTATATCTAAGTTCAGTAGTCTTCTTTAGATTCTACAGTTTCAACCACATTAAACAACACCTATACAAGCATCTGAACCTTCAAGAGTACATGGTCTTCTTAAGAACCTATACTAGGTCCTTGGTCTTCAAGAGTACATGGTCTTCTTAAGAACCTATACTAGGTCCTTGGTCTTCAAGAGTACATGGTCTTCTTAAGAACCTATACTAGGTCCTTGGTCTTCAAGAGTACATGGTCTTCTTAAGAACCTATACTAGGTCCTTGGTCTTCAAGAGTACATGGTCTTTATAAGAATGCCCTACAAAGGCATCTGAGTTTTCAATAGTACATGCTATTCCTAAGAACACCTTACACAAGCACCTTAGTCTTTAAGAGTAGTAGTACATATTATTCATAAGAACACCTTACACAAGCACCTGAGTCTTTAAGAGTAGTAGTACATATTATTCATAAGAACACCTTACACAAGCACCTTAGTCTTCAAGAGTAGTAGTACATATTATTCATAAGAACACCTTACACAAGCACCTTAGTCTTTAAGAGTAGTAGTACATATTATTCATAAGAACACCTTACACAAGCACCTTAGTCTTTAAGAGTAGTAGTACATATTATTCATAAGAACACCTTACACAAGCACCTTAGTCTTTAAGAGTAGTAGTACATATTATTCATAAGAACACCTTACACAAGCACCTTAGTTTTCATGAGAAATATTCTTGCTTTACAATTGATGTACAAAATAATTATGCTCAATAAAAAAAGAGGAGGCCCATGGGAGCCTGAGATCACACACTCTGCTGTAATCCACCTAAAAGTCAACAACTGCCAGGGCTGTTGGCCATAAAATCTGGATTAGTATGATGCTTAAAGGTTTTAATATTTTTTGCTATTAATGACAGTCATGTTAGATAGTGGATAGGCATCATTTGTACTAACTTGAATGCACTTGTGCCACGATGCTCCCTGCAAAGTATGGTCAACTTTCGTTCACCCGTGTTTTAGACTAAATCGTTTCTAGTTTTCTCTTTTACTCTAGTAACAATGGCCATATTGAAAAGTGGATCAGCATTATTTATATAAAACTGAAAGGCCTTCATGACAGGATACTTTATTAAATTTGGTAGAATTCTGTTGAACAGTTATGGTGAAGAAGTGACAGTTTTAGTCATGGCAGTCAAATTTGATGGTAGATTGGTATAATTTGTACAAACTTAAAAGGCCTTCTTGCTAAAATGCTTTTAATAAAAACTTTTTGAATTTTGTTGAGCAGTTTATGAGCAGATGTCATTTAAATGTGTTTTTATTTTTAATAAGGGTGGCCATATTTGACAGCAGATTGGTATCATTTGTTAAAAATGAAAAGGCCTTCAAACCAGGAAGCTTTGTCTAAAATTTGCCTACATTACTTTTCAGATGCTATTTAGAGGATTTTCTATTTCTAGTAACGGCTGCCAAATTTTATGGCAGAACTGCATTACTTCTACAAATTTAAAGGCCTTCATTCCAGTCTGTTTTTTCTTAAATTGGGTAAAATTCTATTCAGAGGGTTTTGAAAAGAAGTCATTTTAAGGTTTTTCTATTTTCAGTAAAAGGTCATATCTGATGGCAGATCAGTTTCATTTATACAAAAACCTGACAGGTCTTCATGACAGAATGATTTGTCAAATTGGATCAAACTCTAAAAACAATTTTTGAAAAATCCTGTAAAGTTTATACTTACCCTATCCTAATATGTTAGAAGTACATCCACTACCTTGCAAATTCTGCCCTCCCAAACTAAACAAGCCAGTCACCATATTTGATGGTGGATCAACATTCTTTTACAAATCTAAATGGCCTTCATGCCAAAATGCTTTCTTTTAAAAAATTTCCAAATTCAATTCAGCTTTTATTAAAAAGAAGGCGCTTAAGGATTATCTTTTTTCTTAACAGCAGCCATATTTTATAGCTCATTGGGATCATTCATATCAATCTGAAAGGCCTTTGTACAAAGATGTTTTCTGTCAAATCTGATCAAAATCTATTGAGTGGCTTTTCAGAAGAAGTTAAAAGGTTGTTTAGTTTTAGTAACAGCAGCCATATTTAATGGCAAATTCACATCATGTGTATGAAACTGAAAGGTCGTAACATTCTGTTCAGCAGAGTTTGCACCCCATTGGCTTGGGGGATGCAGAAGGCCTGATGCACACTCCTGCATGTCACGAGAGGTGGCTAATGGAGGCAGGAGCCATGGTAGCTTAGTGGTTAACATGCCGGACTCAGCCTGGGTTGGCTATAGTGGTGTCCTTGGGCAAGGCACTTAACTCAAATTGGCTCTGCACTAACAAACCTACTTGTGTTGCTGTGCCATAAAGCACAAAACTAAACCGAACCAATCTGTCTTGTTTTAAGTTATATGAAGTTTTTTCTGTTTTAGTAACATTAACCATATCTGATGACAGATTGACATTATCTGTATCAGTCTGAAATGTCTTTATGCCAGGATGCTGTCAAATTTGGTAAAATTCTATTCAGTAGTTCTGAGAAAGTCATTTAAATGCTTGTTTTCTTTTTTTTAGTAATGGTGGCCATATTTGAAGACTGATCAGCATCATTTGTACAAACCAAAAAGGCTTTCACGCCATGATGCTCACTTCCAAGTATGACTGAAATTGGTCCAGTGGTTTTGAGAAGCTGAAAATAGCAATTGTTTGATGGGCAAAGCACACCTGACACAGCACCACACCATAAGTTCACTTGGCCTTATGGACAGAGCTAAAATAACCATGTTCACCTTTCATCTTGTGTAAGAATTTCAAAGCATCCTTTGGACAGAAGCTGGTCTAGCATCTTCAACATGGGTACAGATACCCTGTCCACCTTCAGGTAGTCACTGAAGATCTGTGTGAGGATGGTGGCACAACTGGTAAGCTGTTCCATATCCTTACTGGCAGATCGTAGGTAGGTATGGAGGGAGGCACAGGAGTACTTCACCTGCCGGTCAACAAAATAAATAGATCAGATGGTTGCTAAAGAACAAAGAAACTTTTCTAATTATGTCTTTGACTGCAGTGTGCTTAGATGCGGTACAGAAAGTTGTGTAAATCTCAATATTTTGAAAACCAATCTTCTGGATTAAAATATGTTTCCTTGATAATACTTATCCTATCATAATATGTTAGAAGTACATCCAATACCTCATAAATTCTGCCCTCCCAAGCTAAAAAAGACAGTCATCATATTTGTTTGACTTGCTTTAGCAACAAAAGTGCTAAAGGTTGTCTGCTTGCCTGGAAGAACATCAGACTAGAGTGGTCTCCACTTGGATAAAGGGACTGGCTTCAACTCTTAACAATCGCATTTACTACTGCAGTAGATGTGCACATTCTTCCAGGGATGTATCTGTAGGAATGGCTTGGGGGAGTGTACCCATATTATGATCTGGTAAGTATTATTGAAGAAACATTTACAAAATAAATTGGTTTCTTCATCAAATATATTAGCCAATCATAATAGGAGAATTGGTAAGAGACGGATAGAGTTACATCCCTTTATGCAGGAGTTGGCTCTGTCTCTGGTCTCCTGATGTATGTGAAGCAGCTTCAAATCTCATATGAGATATGAGATTAACAAATGGTCTATGCATGAACAAAGTTTAGAGAACAATTTTCACTCCTGCCAATCCAACTTAAGTAGAGTAACCCATGTGGTTACAAAGCTGCTGAACAACCTGGGAAGGTAGCCTGTTGTGCTATTGATTTCTGTCCCAACAGGTCAAACTGAGCCTTTTGGGATCAAAGGTCACTGAGATAATAACTTGAGAATGTCATCTCTGACCAGCATCCCAGAGCTTGGATGATGTCACTTAGGGTCAGTTGCACATGAATGCTATGCTAGAGGCAACTGCCCTAACCTTGTGAGCTAATATGTTTAAAACATTCACTTTGTCTTGGGTTAATTCCTTGAAGGCTGAGCAGATAATTCATCATATCCAGGATGACAGAGTGGAAATATTGCCCTTCCTTGTGTGAGTGTTAAGATATTTGACTGGTAAGAACAAGTGAGATCTCCCTCTTCGTACTGAGATGTCAAACCATAGACATGCTTATCAGGAACCCTAGTGTAAATTGTTCTGAAACCAGGCAAACACATCTAAAATGGATAATAAATTGTTTAAAAGTAACAAAACATCTGCATTTTCCTATGAGCCTATACATACCTGTACTCAGTCAGTAACAATTAAGGTCCAATGAGAATAAGTATGGTGTATCATTCCTCCATGTCCTGTGCCTTGAATTCCTTTAACATTACCTCAAAACAATAACCATGAACATTACTTTTCCTCATGAATAATCTGTATCTTTCTTTTCTCTTCATCTCTGCTGAAATTTGCAACCTACTGTAGTATAATTTATTTTCATGGGTCTCAATTTGTGTCGTTTTCTAAAAAAATACATTTTCGTGGGTACTTAAATTTGTGGTTTTGCCTGTCAAAGTTTGCATATATGTAGGTATTTAATTTCATGGATTAACCTCTACATATACCAAAAATAAAGAATACAAAAGAACAAAACTATGCTGACAACAAATGGTGGTGTCTTCAATGGTTAAAACAATACTACCACCTGTATGAGCACAAGTCGAACACTTGTCAAGACCAATCACTTACACTGAACATCAAAGGGAGCCGATACAGCCAACAACACTAAGCTAAGTACATGTGTATGATAACTTCCTTAAAACATTCTCCATAAAGTTGCATCATCAATTACCTTCTGATGACCATCGCGTTAACACAGTGGCTTAAAAGTGGTCAAATTTGACTTAGATCCCTGTCGATTAGGATAATGTCATCATTTCACATGTGAACCAAACATGTGACAAGCTGCCCCTTGCTTAATGCAATTAACAAGCAGTGGCAACATTTGATGTGTTCAGAGCCCACCAAAATGTGTGAAGATGCTAACTACATTGAGAAACGATGGAATCACTCTGTTATTTCAGCCAGCCTCATGTATGAATCAACTTCAACCACTAGACTTTACAATAATAAAGACTACACAGAAGAATTAAAATCACATTGTTACAACTAGCATGCTTAATAGATCATGGAGAGACCATCAGGAGAAGGAAGATGTCACTGATAAAGATTCATGTACTGTATTAGTGGACCTTAAGACCTCATCAATCAAGCTGATTCATGCTGAATGGATAATTGTGGCTCACACCAAAATATGTGAAAAATCTGACCCAATTATCCATGGCTTTGAGAATCCTGGACTTGTTTAATTCAACAATTTCAGGATTATTTACCGGAAAAACATTTGTGTGTGCCAGCAGACTTGATTAACATGATGTTGATTCAATGGTTTTGTCGGAAAGTTACTGAAGTGCGAGCTTCAATATTCTGCTTTACTTAGTGCATATACATTGTGTTTCATTAGTAATTGTTCTTCAAGCAATAGTTCTAGTATTATGCAATAATGTTGTTCACTGGGACTGAGCATGTATAGATAAAATGAGAAGTGCTTTCACAAGGATTTAAATTTTTCAGCAAGTTTCACTTGAATGAAGTACTAAATCTAATTTTCATATACTAGTAATTTGTATTAATCTTTCTTTCATTTTCAGTAATACTAGTGCATACCTTATGCTTTTTCTCATTTCTCTATATACTTACTTATGTCACAATATATAAATTTAAGGCAGAGTGGAAATTACTCCTACCTGATACCATATATATATATGTGTCTACTGAAACAATATAAAATGCTTTATAATTCTTTTTGTTTAAAGAGTTAAGATAAAGCAAACACATGTAAAAGCTAATATCTTATTACCAGATTACAGAAATTATGTTGATTTATCAAATAGCTTTGTTAATCTCTAGAAATGAAACAAAGAACATGGAGTGGGGGGCTTCTTCATCATATGTGGCCAATTTTTCATTGGGTCTTTAAATTTGTGGTTCTGGGCAACAACAAAATCCATGAAAATTAGTACCACAAGAAAATTAGTGATACTATTTACAGTCTAATTGTCTGTTATTGTTATTTACATTCTGTTTTTACTATATTTTATGTACCAGTCTAAAATATTGGTGCTGAAGATCTTATCGCCCTACGTATGTCTACAGACAAAACTCCTGTTAAAAATTGTATTTTATAAAATTTTTATTTTTCTGGAATTTCATCCATGTAATAATTCTGCAAAATCCAGAATTGTTGACATCTCTGTTCTGATTGGATCAGTTCACTTCAGGTACAACTTCAGAGCCTTTTGGGGATCATGCAGTAGCCCCTGGTACAAAGGGCCCGAAGAAGAGAGCAGTTTTAAGATAAAGGAGTAATTCCATATGAGTAGGAGCCTGTCCTTGGCAATGAAAGCAGGGTCCATCATGAACAAAACCTAACCATTGTGTCAGGACTGCAGATAGTGCGGGTTGCCCAATAAGGCATGTATCTCACTGATTCTGCCTGCTATAGCTATAGTGACTACGAAGCAGGTCTTGTATGAGAGGTCAGTCATGGAGGCCCTGGACAGTGGTTCCAAGGGTGCCTTATTCAACCATATCAAAATCCATTGATGATTCTATTTCAGACAAAGGACAGAGGCCTTCAGTCCAAACGAGTGAAAATTTGTGCAAGAAGGTTAGAGAAGTCTTTGTTCTGGCCTATATCTTGCATGCTTTGCACAATAGCAAAATGTATCTGAGTCATTGATAGCAAAATGTATCTGAGACTGTGGAATGATAGTCCTTGATTGTGATGGGAACTAACTTCTTCTCCCAGAAGAACTAAAGGAGAAAGTTAGCTATAGATGGTGCTGAGTTTTTAAGGGAGCGATGTGTTTCTGCTTGCACCACTGGGAGAAAACTCTCTTCTTGCTCAAGCAATTCTGTCTACTAACTGTTAAGATAACTGTTTCTTTCTCTGGGTTTGGGTAGAAAACCTGTATTTGTGGTTGTCTGTGAAAAGAAGCCAGGATTTTCCTGGGAATCTCTGCTGCTAGGTTCAAGAGGTTGTTGATCTATCATTTTTCCCACTTGAGGGGAACAATCAGGATTAAACAGCTTCCATTTGCATTGGACAGTTTCCATACTGTCGAGTTCAGTACATTTTTCCTAAATATTCTTAGGGTTCCAATATATACTGCATGTTAATGAACAAGACACAATCATTGTAATTTTCAGAAAATTAATTTTTCTTTTACATACACAACATCATGTTATCACATTGCTGGTATACTTTACATACAGTGTTTGTAGTTTATTATTGTTGATTGCCAACACATTAACATATCACTTTAAGTGAATCTGGTAGGTCCAAATAAGCCTATGAAAACCTTGTCTAGTATTCTCATTATTGACTGGCTGTGACCATGGGAATTTTCCTTGCCCCACCTTCTGGAACCACTTTATGTTACTATTACTATTAATAATATGGCAGCCATGTTTCCAATAGATAGCCAATGGACACTGTGAAAAAGCAGGCGACTATCACAAAATACACACTAGTGGTTGCTTATGTCAGAATATGACCCATTTACATCAGATAGAATTCTCAGAATGCCAAACTAAAACTAAAACATGAGTAAACCCGCTGGACATTCACTTTGTTGAACCAAAAATGTAGGAGAACCAAAAAAATTTATAACACTGTCCAACACGAACATACTGAGTCTATGCAGAGATATGCACAGCAGCCTACTGTAATGCAGGCAGTCCTCTTTACTTTGCTGTTACCACATGGTATGGATATTGCACCCCCCTCCCCAAAGGAAAAGCATGGTTTAAATGTCATCCTATAGGAGTAAATAAACTCATCTCTCTTAGGAAGAGAATGTCAACAAATGCTGGTCTATAAACTGACAAAAAGTTATCCAACTATGACATTCTTTAAAATCAAATAATGCAAATATCTAGTCACAAAAACATTCAATCTGAAAATCACTATAGAGCCATATGAATGCAAATTGGCAGTGGCATAACACCTATAGATTTAGTACTATTTCTGCATCCAGTAATCATCCCTTCAGATAAATATTTAAAAACTGGAATGATATTATTTCTGCCATATCCAATAATGCATCTGTGGTGAATGTCCATGGTGGAATTGACACTTTTTTTGGTAGAAACATTGCAAACAGTCTCATTGAAATCCATGTATATGGTGCCTCAAAAACTCCTGCTGACCTGAGTTAACTGTGTGACATCACACAAAACTTTCCATTTAGAGATCCAGTGATTAAAAAATGATGTTGCCTGTCAAATGTTCTATTGATTGGAAGGACAGTTGCTCTTTGAATTGTAATTTGTAAAACAAATCAACTTCTAAATATTACTGGTGATTGAACTGTACAATATTGCTTCAACTCCCATCTGGGACTATTTTATCATGTGCAAGAACTGAAAAGTGCTGCATCTGAGCCAGAATTCAATGAAATGCCTAACATCATTTAGTGTTCTTTCTATCTAGACTATTTTTCTTCTCAAAATAAAAACTATGTGATAAACAGAATTTCAAATCAGCAATGATTAAATATACTGAATTTATAAAACTCACTGAATAATTTTCAGCTTTGGCTTGTCAAAACTTGCAAAAGCTGTAAATTATTCAACTCATTTTATAAATAAATTCACTATTAAATCATTACCCATTTGAGATTATCTATTTATCATACAATCACTTCATAACAAAAAGAATCTGACAGAATTCTGTTAGCAACTCATTTGCAAATACTGTCAACAATCACTTGCCACCAGATGTCAAAAGAAGGAGTTATTGTGTACCGTACAATCCCTTCCAAACATAATTACATTATCATACAGACCACAATATTATAATACAATTCCTCCCTACCAGAATATTAGACACACAGAGAAACATTATTATCATATAATCACTTCCTAACAGAATTCTGCTATCAGACAGACCCAAAGAAGATATTTTCATACCGTACAATTCCTAACAGAATTTCATCACCAGGCAGACTCAGAGAATATATTATCATATGATTCCCTCGCAAACAGAATTTTGTTATCAAACAGACTGAGATAAAATATTATCATCTAATTCCCTCCCAAACAGAATTCTGTTCTCAGACAGAGAAACACTATTATCATACAATCACTTTTCAATGGAATTCTGCTATCAGACAAATCCAGAGAAAATAATATACAATCCCTCTCTAACTGAATTCCATTATCAGACAGACCCAGATAAAATATTAACATATAATTCCCTCCCAAACAGAATTCTGTTATCAGACTAATAGAGAAACACTATTATCATACATTTCACTTTCTAACAGAATTCTGCTATCAGACACCCAGAGGAAATAATATCATACAATCCCTCCCTAACAGAATTCTGCTATCAGACAGACCCAGAGAAGATATTATCCCTCCTGAACAGAATTCTCTTATTAGACAGATAGAGAAACACTATCATCATACAATCACCTTCTAACAGAATTCAGTCATCTGACTGACCCTGAGGAGAATTATCATCAGTCCATCCCTAACAGAATTCTGTTATCAGACAGATCAACAGACTGAAAAAATATTATCATACAATCACTTCCAAACAGAATTTTGTCATCAGAGAGACCCAGAGAAAATAATATCATATAATCCCTCCGCCAACAAAATTCAATTATCAGACATACCATGAAGAATGGTTATCATACAATCACTTCCTTATATAATTGTTAACAGATAGGCCTATAATGTAAAAATTACCCCCAACAAAATTTTGTAAGAAGATATACCCAGATAAAATATATTATAACAATCTCTTCCCCACAGAATTCTGTTTTTGTAAACTTGGAGAGAAGATGGTTAATAAACATGTATCTCAAAAGCAACCTGCTTTTCTGCGATTGTGAATATATTGGTCCACCACTCGACTAAAAATTTTAATAGCAGTGTTTGTAAATGTGTGGTTAATGATGTTGGTTCTCAACATCTCAACATGGTTTTTTTTGGGGGGGGGGATAAACTACTTTTAATGATATAATACTTACCTGTTGCTATTGTGTAGCTTACCTTTTCCAGGAAAAATTTACCTTCGTCCATATAATACAAATTCATCCTTCCATAGAGGAACCTTTCCAGAGTGTTCTGGAAAGTTTCAGATCATAGAACACAGACCCAGTCTGTTCCCCCATGTCACTGGCCCATGCGCAGTAGCCATCATCTTTCTTAGGACAAGACTACCCATGGGACATCAGAGTGGGGTGGGAGGAGAGAATCAGGCAATAACATCAGGTAAGTATTACATCAATAAAATTGGTTTACACTCCCTTCCGAAAAATACATTTTAATATCAGTAATACGTTACCTATTGTGTAGCTGAATTTGCCAGTTAGGAGGGTGGCTGATGACCTGTAAAAAAAGTATTTTAGAGAAATCTCCATGGTTTTTCTCCATGCACAAATCTTACTGTGACCTTTGGTGGACTTGTTTGCAACAAGACTGAACAACAAGCTCCCCTTTTACATCTTCACACTATCCCAGACCAGAGAGCTGGGCAGTGGATGCTTTCAGCCTGAAGTGGGATTGCCTCTTCGCTTACAGCTTCCCACTCTTCAGGATGTTAATACAAATGCTCGAAAAAGCAAGGACCTCTGCTACGGAGTCTGCTACAGATTAGTGCTGAGACCATTCTGTGAGGACTACCTTGCCTCTCTGGGACAGACTGTATGTCAAAATATTCTTCTTACCCAGATATGTCAAACTCATAGTGTAATCCCTTCCGAGGTTGCCCAGTGGAGAAGGGGCATGTGTGCCTCCTTGTCACCTGTGATACACTACCACCAACACGTTGTTGGAGGAGACCATCACACAGCGACTCCTTGTTTTGTTGACACACCCCTGTAGGGCTAGAAATACCATCATCATTTTCAAATTGTTTATGTGGATGGTAGTTTTTTTCCAGGGACCCTGAACCCTAAAGAACAAGCCCTTCCAGCTCTAAGCAATTTCCCCACCCTGAATATGACACATCTGTAAACAGATAGGAGTGTTGTTCGGGGGCATGCATGGGGATTCTGGTCAGAAACCAGTCCTGATTTGTCCACCAACTCAAGTGGTGGTAAACATTTGGTCCTATTGAGAAATCTGAGCTGTCAGGGGATCCCTGTGCGGTTTCCAGTTCGACATAATGAGAAACTGAAGGGGGCAGGTGCATAGGGATACCAGGTTCCCATGTATATGAAATCCTAAGATAGAACAAGCTCTTATTTCTCTAGGTAGGGTAAAAGGCCCAACTGGGTCACTATTGACCCGCAGTGAGACATATCTTGTCTGAGGGACTCTAAAAAGGCCATTGTGAATCAACCAGTCATCAAAATACTGGAGGATAGGGATCCCCAGTGACTTTAAATGGCCAGCAACTACTCCTATTATTCTGGTAAAAGCTCTGGGTGTAGAGGCTAGGCTGAATGGCAGAGCACGGAATTGGAAAACCTCCTGGTCCAAGCAAAACTGGATGAACTTTTCATGAGAAAAAATAAGGATGTAAAAGTATGCATCCTGGAGGTTGATGGAGACTGCCCAGTTGCTGGGTCTTATGGCATTCCTGACTGAGGCTGTGGTCTCCATCTTGAATGGTTCCTCCTGCAGAAACTTGTATAAGGCAGAAAGGTTGATAATTAGTTGAAAATTTCCACCTTTTTGGGTACTAAGAAAATCCAGGAGTAGAAATCTGGAGACTGGTCATTTAGCACCCTCTCTATTGCGCCCTTCTGCAGAAGGGGGTGTACCTCTTCCTTTAACCACACCAGATTCGACTGGAAATGCATGGGGGTCCTTGACACGATGTTCCCAAAAACTGAAGCTAGTGGCCACTGTTTATATGTTTATAATAGAGAGGACTCACGTATCATCTGCTATGCTTGACCAAACTTCTGAAAAGAGGGTTAGTTGGGCACCTACAGGAATTGATGGAAGAGGGATGCACCACAGGAGAGAGATCAAGTCTCTAGCTCTGCCCCCCCCCCACCACCACCATTCCAAAGGAAAGGGAGAAGGGCAAGCAAATTCCCTTTTCTGTACTGCTGTCTACCGCCTGATGGGTGAAAGGGAGGTTTAACGTGGGGTTGCTTCTTGCACTGGGGCCGCATGGTTTTAACAACTTTGCAAACTGCCCATGGGCGCAGTCAGGATAACCCTGCTTCTTGGCCAGTTTTGACAAGCCAGGAGCAGTTGGAAGGGAACAGTATTATTGTTACGGTCCTGGGAAGCCACGGAGGGATTGAGCCCTCCAAAGTGGGTCTATGCTTCCAGAGAGCTTCCCAAAGAAGGTTCTTACTGTATTCCAGGAAGACCTTCAAAGTGTCCAAAGCAACATCTGTCTGTCCATCTGCAACTAGAACAAGAAAGGTAGCTGGGGTGATTGTTCCAAGGGGCCTTCCTATGCCTATATTTCCTCGCACTCTGTTTCGACACATTGTTCTGCAAAGAAAATGTCTGAAACAAGAACAATAATCAAAAAATTGATTATATTGATCATGTATTAACAGCAATACCTTACTTGTCTGTAGGGTATAATGACAATGATTGAGTGGTGTGAGACCTGTACTCAAACACTATCTAAAAATCCAAAACTGTACTCGAGTATTGAAGACAAACCACCATTATAAACAAAAAAGAGGGAGTGTGTAGCCCTACTCACTCTAGTCATGATAACAGATGTGTGTGCAATCTGTGATCAATCATAATTTGCTAACACAGCAATACTTAACCCAAGTATTGGCAGCAAAATTTAATATAATAATAAAGAATAAAATGAGTGGAGTGCTATCCCAATTAACTGTAAGTGAAAGGAATGGTGTATGAAACCACCTGAACACAACGAGAATAATTAGTATGGTCTGCGACCCCTGCCACCAGTCTAAAACTCAACATACCATGTAATCAATGAATGATCATTTTTACCTCAGATTTTTTCGTTAAAATAAAAATGACTGAAACGGAAGTCAGAATCAATTCCAGGATGGAATGGGAGAGAATACCTACCCATGAATCAGGAATTGTAATAATAATAATAACATGAATCACCCGATCGCTGGAGCAGGGGTGAAATTTAAAGGGCATTGCTGAAAATCTTAACAACAACTGTCTGTAAACTCTCAAGAGAGCTAATTTCAATGAACAAAATGCAATGGATCGAGGGTATAACACTCTAGAATACTGACAAAAACATAGATGCCTGATACAGGTTTAAAACATGAGCTGAAGGCAAAATATTTTGCAGAGTGTTTCAATAGAACCATAACTTATGTCATTGTCAGAAAATAATTATGGCTACTGCGCATGTGCCACAGACATGGGGGAGCAGACTGGGTCTGAGTTTTATTGTCTGAAACCTTCTAGAATGTTCTGGAAAGGTTCTTCCATGGGAGGATGAATTTTTATTATGCGAATGAGGGCAATTCTGTCCTGTGAAAGGTAAGCTATGCAATAGTGACATGTAACATATTACTCATATTAAATCTATAATTAAGTATTTCTTATAGCACTGTTTATCCCTCAAATTTAATTTTAGTGTTTGTTGACAAACATTTTCAACAAACTTTCCATAGACTATTTGTCCTGTTGGACTTTGACAATAGATTAGTATTTCCCCTCCACTGTGCATAGGTAAATTCTACCCTAAGTATACTCAACCACTGCAACCCTAACATCATCTGATTTCTGAAATGCAAATGAAACTAGTATAAGTATCACTGAACTATGCTCTGTTACAGTTCTTAAAAAATATCAGTCAAAAACGTTTTTGGCCTATTGATGTCCCCATCCATCTGTGCATATTTCTATCCATAACATTTGTCACCTACACCACTTGTTACAAATTCACTCAACTGGGCACTTTACTTAACTGTTCCATATTGTAACCATGTGCAATAGACATATTATGTTTTGCTCCCACCCTTCAGGCTTCTGAGAGGGGCAAGAATTTTAAAATTTTGATCACATTTTAAAATAGTTTTGCAAGGTAGTGAAGAAATTACAATATTGCATGGATCTGCAATGGTGAACCATCATAGTTGTTCTGCTGTTTGTACTTTTTTTCTCTTTTTCATTTTTTGAGAAAATATTGCATTTTCATTCAATTTTTAAAGTATCCTTATGATGCACAAAAAGATAATCAATATTTGAAGTAAATCCTGAAACATTGTTGTTTGTAAAGTCAATGCTTTGTATGTATAACACAAGGAATATTCAAAGAAAATAGACAATATTTTTGCAAAGAGGATAGAATTAAAAATTCTCATTCTTCATTTAGTATTCATTTTATCGTTCAGACTGCTTTTCTTTTCATGATTTTTTAAAATCATTACCTATTTCAGAATGCATGCAAATGTTCCAAAAGTTGTTCCACACAATATAGTAAAACACAATTATGTTGGGACTTTTTTTCACAAGCGCAAGAGTTTCAGGTCTACCATGTATTTCATGACATTTGACAATTATTCTGTTTTAAATTATTTCTTTTTTTCCATATTTATTTATACAAAATAGAAGTTTTTATATAAATATATTAGTTTCATATATGATTAACAGAAAGCTTGTTTGATATATGTACATAATGTTAACAAAAATGATCCTTACTTATCTAAATGTTAAATCCATCCAGCTGAAATGTTTCAATAAAACACTTGCAAGATGATAACCTAATATATTTACCCATTGCAAATTTACCAAAGTTGTGAGCAGGACCTATTTTGGAATAAGTTTACTTTTTTTAAATAAGTGAATTGACAGAGATACACTTTAATGTTGGAATAAAACTTCACAAGATATTACCTAACTGCAAATATCACCAACATATTATGCATGAAATAGACATAACTCTGTTTACCGAATGCAATCACTCCTCTGATTAAATTTATTACTATAGAGTCAAACCTGTCCTAATGGTCACTTTTACAGAGCAGTCACCTGGTCACAATGGCCATTCTAATTTCCCCTCTGGCAAATTTCCTATATAAATGTCGTGTGTAACAATCACCTGCTTTCTATGGTCAGCAGCCAGTTGTTTCCTAACCAAACAATAGTTTCTCCCTGCCTTAAGTGGTCATAACTCAAAGGTGTCAATATGTCAAAATCGAAAGCAATGCAGTTTTTATTATCAAGGTAGAGGGTTGAAGTAATTCATTTGCTGGATGGTGGGTAAAGTAGTTGTGTTATCGCAGCAGAAATGGAAGATGCCTTTTGTGCCAGTGTGACAGGTATAGTTCAATATCTTCATCTATTTGTCTTGGAATTAAAGCTATCTCTGATGAAAGTTCATCTTTAAGACGAGATACAAGTTACATCCCTTTTCATTACGGTCAGGGGTCATTCAATATTTCAAACTTCTCTGTAAAGGCAGGCATAGTTTCAGTTCATGGGTCACAGAGAATAGCCATATATGGCTTCTTTTGATTCTCTGTTCATCAAAAGCCTCTCACATAAGCCGACTGTCTTTTGATCTTGGCGAGTTGAGCGGCTGCCTAATCCAGATATTATTTTGAAGCGCGAACAGCTGTTTCCAAGCCAAATTTATACCAGTTGGCTGACCAAAGAGTCAGTCCTCTGTTTTACAGTCATATGTAAGCTGTCAATCAGTAGTGAAATTAGTGTTTTGTCATGGTGCACAAAACAAAGATCAGTTATTATTTAAAGTCAGTGATGATTTAATTTATAGAATAGATTAAAATGAGCAGGAGAGAGTAATCTTGGGTGGAACATAAAATTGGAAGAGAACAACATATACATATATTTTATGATTTTGTTCAATAGTGCACATAAAAAAATCTTAATAGTAATTATCATAATAATAATAAAAATAATGATACTGATATCTGAGGAATGGTATTTGTTCAAAATCAATTTTGAAAGGTGAACCTGTGTACAAAGATCGCCTGTGTACACAGGTCATTTTTGCCTTTTCCCATGGGTGGTTGCTACTGTCAGGTTTGACAGTATATTTATTCCTAGAGATGCAAATATTTGTACACTGTACCCTTTTCTTCCCTTCCTCATTGAAAATGTCTTCTTCAGATGTCCTTTTCTTGTCTTGGTCTTTCTAAGAGAGAAAAGAGAGAAAAACAATGGTTATATGATACAAGATTGTGCATAAATTGAATGCTTAAATGTCTACGGAGATTTACTTTTAAGACTAACTTCTTTTTTGAGTGTGTAGTCCGAACATTGAGATAATGCTTTTTATATGTCAGATTTTGCATCTTTTTTTCATTTACCTCTATGAGATCGCATAGGCTGCTTCACAGTGAAACAACCAATACATCACACAGAAACTTACAGTAAAAAAATCAAAACTAACAAGCAGGTGTATTTAGATCCCTTGTATATTGACCTGCATTTATGTAACCTCACAAAGATTTATTGTCATAAAACTCATAAAAACTGTCTTTAGGAAGTTAATTACAATGAAATCTGCCTTAGCAGACACCTCATTCAAAACAATTCCTGTCTTAGCAGACACCTCATTCAAAACAATACCTGTTCATAAAGGATGATGCTTTTTATTTCTTTCTGTTATAATATTCGTATAATTTTGACTTATACAAAAGAATAAGGGCATATTTTGTATTGTTCTGTAAAAATTATCCTTTATTAGCATGTTTTGTTTCCATGGAGTTGTTTGCTGAGTCAGGTTTCTATGCTTATTCAGCATGCATTTTATGAACTCTCATTCTACTGACCCATATCATGTTAATCAGTTACTGAAACATGGTAAGAAGAATGTAAAATAATTAAAATAGAATTATGAAATTAAATCTTTTTTGGCAAAGTCTTCCTGAAGTTCATATATCTGCATTCAGTAAATTAACAATATTTTCCTTTTAAACTTAAAACTCACCCGTGGTTGTGACACAACCGAAAAAGGCAAACTTCCTACTTCAGTTAGATATTGTTCCTAGAATGAAATGAAAAAAAAAAAAAAAAAATCAACGGAAGTAGATATTAACTTTATCCTCTATATTTGGCACAACAAATATTGAAGTCTCTTTATTCAGATTGCATTTCGCTCCAAATCATTCAAATATTACACCGTCTTTCTATCCTAAAATATCCACAATGTTATTAAATGCTATGTAGAGACTTTTTTAAAATAGCGTATACACTCGCATATAAGCCGGGTCAAAATGCAAACAACATAGACCCTGATCTGCCATTACATAATGCACTGGAAGACCAGGGTCTATGTTGTTTGTTCTACTGATTAATCCTTACAAACTGCATAGACCCAGATCTGCCGGTGCATTATAGGACAGCAGATCTGGGTCTATGCAGTTTGCATGGGCTTATACGCAAGTATGTGGGTAACAGTTTTTGACAAATTCCTCAATACCCTCTGTTGATAATCAGCTGTTAATGCAAGCATGTAAAGATGATAATGGCATACATAATTTTACAAAACATGTTTAAATAATTGTATTGCAGATTAATTTCTTTTTTATTGAAGTCATCAGGAATTAAATTCAATTCATAAGTAGCATTACCTTACATATATCAAGATCAAGTAAGTTTTCAAAATAAAATTGTATTTGCCATTTTTTGTCAAAGGAATATTTTTTAAAAAAATGCATTAAAGAATTGGCTTCAAACAAAACCCAACAGAATTTAGCTCGTGTCTAAATGAAGAAAGATACACTGACTGATTATTACCCTTCTAGGGGGAAGTAAATAAATTTTGTAAAGCTTGGGGCAGTCCTCAAAGACTGACCTACACTTACGGAGTTAGATGAACCTGTTCTCATTTGTTCTCTGAATCTTGTGTTTTCCTCTTCCAATTCTTGTAACTTCTCTTTCAGACTCTGTAAAATCATAAACTCTGTTGCCGATCATTATCATAAAGTAATAAAGAAAACAACTTCTGCTAAAATGTTTCAGTTAAAAAGCACAACAATAAATACCTTTAATTTGTGTTGGTTAATGCTTAAATAAGTATTGGTAATCGAAACAAACAAAAAATCCATATATTTTATATCACAAATAGTTCTTGACTAACATCAATATCATTCTGAAAGAAATTAAATACAATCAAGTTCATATTTATTTATATTTATGACATTATAAGGAATCAAGATTTACTTATTCAAGTTGCATGACTGAAGAATCTCAAAAAGCAAAAATTAATTGTATTTATTATAATCATGTGAGGGGTGTCTTTCAATTTTAATTGTCAGCCTTGACCATATGAATACTGGTGATCTTCACATAAGTGCACAGAATAGATCCAAACAAAAATATGTATAGATTATAGTGTTGGTACTGTTGGATATTGGGAGACTGAAGTACAACGTTGCTGGTTTGAACATGTAATTAGGCCTTACATATGCATGCACACATGCCTACTAAAATTTAATTGGTCTATGTCAAGTGTTGTTTTTTTTCACAATCGTGCCAACAAGCTATTTGGGACCAAAAGAAGCACATATAGACAGACAGAATTTCAGATGGACCTATGGATGGATGGGACAAAATCATGATGCCCCAGCAGCAAGCAGGCCAGAGATTTCATGAGTGACATTAAACTCTAATTATAATTATTACATTATTCTTCATTAATTTACATTATCAAAGTTTACCAACTTGCTCCCAGGGCTCAAAATTAGGATTTTTTGTCACTAACCCACAGGATCACCATTATAAAATTTGTACTCATCCTGCCAAAATGTCACTGATCCTGTTAAAATCAAACAAAAGCCAGTTCAGTTTCTAATTCAACATTTATTTTTTTATTAGCATCAATTCAAATCAATAACAACTGTATTTCACCAACAAGACTCAAGAAAAGTTGAAAGTTTATGTTCAAGCTTCTTCAAGATGTTTTTGCTCAAAGATGTCACAATTTGCTCTGCTTCTGAGGAACCAACTTCCTGTTTTGTTTTCGCGTATCCCTCTGCCAACATGTGTAGTGGGCATGCACTGTGTGATTCCAGGGATGATTTATTAAAGTTTTTCGCCCATCAATGAATGTAATACCCCATGCACTTTCGTATTTCTCCAAATACTCAGTGCAGAAAGTGCCCAACATCACAGCCTTTCCTGGGTCATATTGCAGCCATTCATATTCATTTGGCCATCATTTCTGGTACTTTCTTAGTCTCTTCTCTTGATCATATTTTTGTGATCACACACTCATCAACTAATTTCTGCTGTTTCAGTAGTGGCTGCACATCTTGCCAATACGTCCACATTTTTACAATTGTTACTGCACAATGCACTGAATATTTATCAACAACTATATAAATATTAAAACACATTGTTTGGTAAAATTCTGGATTATTTGTTGAGTTGATGAATGCCACCTTTTCCAATTGGAAAATACTAGCTGTTATCCTATACCTTTTGTTATCATCAGTAATGAAATCAGTGCTTGGGTCAAGTACTTCAGGCTAGTTCCATGTGTGTGAAGACTTTTTGAAAATAATCACACTCATTTACTTGATGAGTGAACGAGTGGTTAAACACTTGCCCATTTGTGCTGTGAGCATTTATTGTACCTCATCAAGTGCAGAATATTAGTAGGTAATCCATTAACACATAAACTGATAAATTAACCATTAAAAGGAATGCCAACTCATGTTTTATTTGATACATCTCACACAAGATCACCTGTTAACTCTTATAATAGCTGTTAACTGTTATAATAACAACTGGTGGTAATTTTCACTGCTCCAATGAATTAGTGACAGCTGGGGCTTTAATGATCCATCGGCAAAGTCAATAACAGTGGGTTAGTGGATTAGCATTAATTTTGAGCCTGGATGTGTATATATATATATATATATATATATATATATATATATATATATATATATATATATATATAATTACTGGGCTTGAAATTAGGAAAATCTTTTCACTAACCGACATAATCACCATAGTAAAAGTTGTACTTATCCTGTCAAAATTTCACTGATCCTGCAAAAATCAAACAGAAGTCAGTTCAATTTCTAATTCAACATTTATTATTCATTAACATCAATTGAAAACAACTGTATTTCACAAACAAGCCTCACTGAAAGCTGAAGGTTCATAATAATTTTTAGTTTTTGAATCATCATCAGATCTAGGTCCATAAGGCCAAGTCTCTGGCCTTCTGTTTCTTGGTCCAGCAGCTTGATGGCATCTCTTGGGTTATAATATTTGATATCTGGTTACTTAAGAAGCACCATCATTGGTATGATTTCAGGGACAATTTATTAAAGTTTTTACACCCAGAAATGAATCATAATGAAGAACCCTGTACACTTTCATATTTCCCTGCTTACTGAGTGCAGAAAGTGCACAACATTACATCCTTTCCTGGATCATACTTCAGCCATTCATATGCATTTTCCCAGAATTTCTCACTCTTTCTTACTCTCTTCTCCTGATTATATTTACAGTCATGATTTCTCGTCATCATCTAATTTCTAATGTTTTGGTGGTTGTAAAAACTTCCACATTGTTTTTCAAACTTTATCTTTAATTGGCATCACAAAGTCACTATTGTGCTGAGGTGCCATAAAATGCTATTACTTACATACATAATTTCACTTGTCACCTCACAATGCACTGAATGTTTATTAACAACAATATAAATATCAAAAACGTTTTATTTGGTATAATTCTGATTATTCATAATGTTGGCCAATGCAACCTGTTCCAATTGGCCAATACTAGACCAATACCCTAAATCTTTTTTATCATCAGTATTTTAATGTGTTTATGCCAGCACACCATGGTAGTTCCTTATGTGTGAAGACTGATTTAACAATAATCACAATAATTTACTTGATGCATGAAATAAAACCTGTCCAATTTCCACTGCAGATTTATTGTACCTTGTCAATTGCAGGATGTTGGTAGGTATTCAATTAACACAATAAACAAATCAATTAACCATGAAAGGTAATGGCGTCTCACATTTTATTTGATACATCCGACACAAGACCACATGTTTACTCTTATGATAGCGACTGGAAGAAATTTTCACTGCTCCAAATGATTAGTGATGACTGGGGTTTTAGTGATCTGTCAGCAAAATCACTGACCTCAGGTTAGTGGATTACCATTAATTTTGAGCCCTGCTTGCACCTAAAAGAGTGGTTTGAAAAAAGTGGTATGCAATTTGATTTGGTGTACAACTTTTATTTTTCAGCATGAGGTTAATAAATCAATATGACAAATGACTGATCAAGAAAAAAATGTTGCGTTTGTCAGAGACTGTTTAATTGATGACGATAATACATCAAAATAAAAGACATAACAATTCTTGCACCAACTTACTTTTATCTGAATTTCATATCCCCTTGCTAGCTTAAGTCTGTCTCTGTGGTCATTTAATTTCTGTCGTTGATAATCACAAATTTTTTCCAGAGTAGACACCTTTTCATTGGCTTTAGCAAGCTCTGCCTGCATATACAATGAAAATGCTGTAAACAAAAATGTTTCCAGAGAATATGGATGCCCCTGTTTCACTGCATAAAGCAGGGTTCTCAGGAGTTGAAACTGATTCAAAGGAAGACATGCTTTTCAACTAGTCTAGTACTTAGTTGATGGTAGAATACTTAACAATTACAGAACACACATTGCATAAGAGGACTTAGGATCCCATAATGTGTCAAGATCAAATTTCTAATTGCCATAATGGCCTCTTTTCACTGTTACTGAAAAAAGGTGGAAATCAAAGATAATATTAGGTGATTTTTGTTATCAAGCTGTAAGATAAATTTGAATAATTTGAACTATTTCTTGCCTGAATTGTTTTACTGTTTCAAACATGGTACACACACATACACACGCACACATTGACACACAAATTGATAACGGTGCAAATACAAAACAGTATGCCAATGTTTCAAGTTAAACAAGCTCTTTGTCAAGGGAAGAAGCAATTTATATCCACAAAACAAACGCTAAACACAAAAACCAAGATAAATTCTTGACTCCTACATGTCTGAATGATGGGGAAATTGCAAACAAAGGATAAAAAATAGAAGAAAGAAAGAAGAAAGATTGATAAATGGTCTTAAAATGGGTAAAATACATATCTATGTTATGCTGCTATCAACCAACAAAGTTGTATAACAAAAATCAAAGAAGGGATTATCGTGCCTATCATGAATAGAACCAACAAATGTTGACCTAATCCCAGGCTGAGAACAAAGGACGGACACCATGCATGGCAAACAAATCAATGCCATCTACAAAATGCCCAACAGAAATTATATCCCAGTAAAGTTATGCACGGAAGTATTAAGGAAATATGTCAAGAGCATGGTGCAGTGGGATAATGGACAAGAGTTAAAATAATAATAATAAGAAGTAGAAGAAGAAGAAGAATAATACATGTAAAGAGTTATGGAATATTTACTTGGATAAACATTATCGCAATTATTTTTTACGTCAGATAAACTGATGACTGGCTATAGTTTTGATAAGATTGCTCTAGAAAGGTTAGACTTTTTCATTTAGGCTGAACTCCCCATGAGTTTTCAATTGAAGTATCCAGTATCGTTCCTTACGCATGCCTTTGTTATCGGTCTACCCCAGGTGAGATTCAATCAGTAGCATCTCAAGGGACTCGACTGAATGCCCAGTCGAGCTGTAGTGGTTGGCGAGTTTTGTGTTGATTTTGTTGCGAATGTGGTTCTTGTGGTCATTCAATCGTTTTCTGAAATCAACGGTCTCACCAACATATTGAGTGGCACAGATCTTGCATGTTAGAAGATAGATTACAATTTTTACATTTTTGCTTTGACGTCATATATATATATATATATATATATATATATATATATATATATATATATATATATATATATATATACACCTACATACATACAGCAGACATATTTCTAAAAAGCTGCTTTATATTGGTTACTTTTTTTTATCATTTTCTAGGAGTCCTTGGGAATGCTGCTAATTTAAAATAACATTATTAGGAGATACTATTGAAAGAAATGTTTTGTAATGGCTTCACTTTCACCCCTTCACCACCCATATTGCATCCTTGTGACAGGTGCAGTTTTTTACCTCCTGAATGAGCCATTCTTTCATTAAAGAAACAACAAATAATCTCAGATGACATTATTGCTGAAATGAGATAACCCCCACCACTCACCCTGGCTGATATAAAACATACTGCATATTTGATCTTGTAATTCTGTGGTTTCATTTATTATGCAGTCATAATTAGGCCATTGGTGATTGGAAAATCACAAAACCCAAGGTGCTTTAAGGGATATAGCCAAACAAATTTGAGAGTTACATATGAGGCAAACAGTAAAGCATGGATGACAGGACAAATATTTGAGTCATGCATCAAAAAACCAAATCAGCAGATGAAAGTGTAGAACAGAAAGATCCTGCTTTACTTTGATAACTGTTCTGCAAACCCAAAAATGGAGTTGTCAAATGTAAAGCTTTCATACTTCCCCATGAATACAACTTCAAAACTTCAGCCCATGGATGCAGGGATAATCCAAACAATTAAAGTCATCTACAGGAAAAAGCTGTTGAGACAGGTGTTCCTGATGGATGAGATAACAACTGCATCAGAGACAGCACAACAGGTGACTCTGCTGGATGCAATCCAGTGGCTGACTTCAGCATGGGATGTGGTGACAGCTGAGACCATTCAAAAATGCTTTCGGAAATGTTTTTTTTCCATGAGGTTTCAGGTGTACTAGAGGCAGAGGATTAATACTGGGATGAAGAGGACTATCTTCCCCTTATACCACATGGCACAACCCTCAAGGATTATGTGCAGTGTGATGACACATTAACCACAGAGAACACAGTTGGTGATGATTGGGAGACATTACTGTTATGCAGCGTTAGGAATTCCAGTGAAACACGTCTAGATGAAGAAAGTGACTATGACAGTGACACAACCGGTGATTATCAAAAACCAGCTAAACAGTGCATTACATTACAAACTGCATGGTTGCATTCCACAGAATTGATGGATTATGGCCTTGCTACAAATAATGTTGAACTTGCTGACATAATTACAAAAACACAAGACATTCTTAAAAAAGACAAAAGAAAAGCTGTGGAAAGCTTGGGACAAACAAAATTGGATAAATTTTTCAAGCCTAAGGATTCTTAAGAACTACTGTATTGTGTTAAAAGTGTCCACTGGTGACAGATGATGTGATCTGAATAATTATTATTAAGTCAACTGTAAAACCATATTGATGATTATTCATAACATTGTTTTTAAAATGACATTAGTAACAGTTTGTTTCACACTGATTCCATAAGATGTATGTGATTTTTAAATGAAAAGATTAAATATTTCAGAATTACATGTAGTTGTGACTTTCTTACTTTGTATGTAATTACTACTCACATATGTGATCCCCTCTAGAAAGGCCACCCCTCTTATAAGGCCACTTTACTGCTGCAGTAGGGGTGGCCGTATAAGTGGGGGACCACTGTACTACATATTTACTGATACAAATCAACTGTATTTGACTGATCTAATAATGATTGTGCCTAACAGACAGACATACCATGTGTTCTGTTTCCATCTTGTTCATTTTCTTGTTTGTGTCATTCAGCTCTTTCTTCAAGTCTGCCATTTCTTCCAGCATTACCTGAATAAATACTTCCATTATAAGAAAGAGAAGTACATGGTATTTCTGTGATTTTTGGTGATTATTAGCACTGTCTTGAAGATGAGTTATAACGATAATGATGCTAGTTAATTGAATCTCCAACTTTGCTTATCAAACATTTAGAAATGAACCATTGAAGATTTGAATGATTTGGGATGTGGTAATTGTTTAAATGATGTCTGTTTTGGACCAATATACATATGTTAAATTTCTGTACAGTATAAATGCACTGAAACAGTAAACGAAAACTTTAACTGGTGCAGCAAAACTCTATTATTGGTATCATCATGTTCTTTGTTGATTTTCTTCTTTATATTGTAACGGAAATAATTATAAGGTTTTTTCATTACCTTGTGTTCCATTTCCCTTTCTTTTATTTTTTCATGTGTTTCACACAGTTCTTGCTTCAATCTCTTTGCTTCTTGGACTAGCCCCTGCAAGATATGAGGTAATTAAATAGGACATCTTAAAAAACAACTGGCACCACATATTTGCAAATTTCACAAGACTAAGTATGTGGTTAGTAATTCATTCAAATTCTTATTTTATGTTAAAATTTGTACAAAAATAGTGAGTGCAAGTTAGTTCTTGATTGATTGATTATGGAAAGAATGGGTATTTAATTGTAATTGGAATTGTTTTAAACATGGATGTTTCTTAAACAGAGTACCACTAAAATGCCGTATATACTCACATATAAACAGGGTCCAAATGCAAACAACATAGACCCTGATCTGTGCAAAACTTGGAGGGTGGGTGGATAGAGAATGCCACAGCCCCCAAGGCCTCTTCTACTTAGCAAATCTCCCATCATAGTGTTGAATTCTACTCCTTGTGTGATGATAATATAAACAGGGTCCAAATGCAAACAACATAGACCCTGATCTGCCGTCGCATAATGCGCCAGCAGATCAGGGTCTATGTTGTTTGTTCTACTGATTAGTCCTTACAAACTGCATAGACCCAGATCTGCCGGCGCATTATGCTATGGCAGATCTGGGTCTATGCAGTTTGCAGTTGGTATTGGATTATTCACGAGTATATACGGTAAGCAAGGCTGATCTGAACTGCCACTGATCTAAGCTGATACTGATATGGCAGTATACAGTGTCTTTGATCTGTTATTGTTCTATGCCACATTGGCTGCTTTGATACACTGAAGATGTGAGCAAGGGCAAAACTGACAAAGATAAAGTGAAGAATCCATAGAGATAAAATGCATGAAAAGTTTTGCTAGATTATGCATCTTGAATATATTTTACCCTGAAAATATAGAATATATTGCAACAGACAAACCTTAATGTTTTCTTTATCTCTATTATCATCAACAGGGATCACCATTCTTTCATTTGTGATCACCATTCTTTCATTTGCAGTAACCTGTAAAAAAGAATACCTGCTTTAGCTGCACTAATTCATATGTAATGCACACAGTAAACTGAAATAAGCTACAGTGAAGGTTGTAAGCTTCTCATTTACCTCAAAGAAGTAGGCGAAAAAGAAGTAGAAAAAATTATTAAAAAGAAAAAAAGACAACAGAAAATAATGATGTGTTTATGGAGAGAATTAAACATTATATTAAATTATATGTGCAAGTACATTAATAAATTATTTTTTAGTCTGTATTTAACAAAAGTTTATAAGTTACCAGGAAGCAATCAGATCAAACAAGGATAAAATAACATCTTTGGAAAAGGTTGAATGTAATTTCATTTGGAAATCTGCAATGAAGAATAAAATTATAAGCAAAAAATCAATTTGCTACGTGAAATTTTAAAGAATAATAACCTCATCTTTGATCACTACTTTGTTGTTTGCTCGTTCCTTATCACGTGAGGATTTCATCCCTTTGCCACTTGTAGCACTCTGCAAAATAATTTTGTTTTAGGTAACAAGTGACTGCTAAGCATAAGAAATTACACCGTAACTTTATATTCAATAACTTGTTCTTTTGTTGCAATTTTAATTTATTTATTTTTACTTAACATGTCATTTTACCCAATACATAATTACCAAAACAAAGAAGAAAATAAATCAATAGACAATGTCAGTGATGTGTCTCACACAGACACTAATGACTGCACTGGATTTGAAAGTACACGCTTAAATTCCTTAACTTATATGCCATTTACCATGTTTACTTATTCTGGTAATGGAATTCAATTATGAATGACAGACAAACATAAACTTTTTAGCTTTCAATACAACATATAAAGAACATCTAAAATTGTTGATACTAGTCTTGATACCCTCTCCAAATATCACTATTGTATAGTATAGTAAACACTCAAACTCATGTTCTCAAACCATTTCTAAGAAGAAAGCTTATTATTTTTGTTTCCATGATTGACATTTTATTGATAGAAATCAGCATTGTAATGAGAAAACTGAATGGTCAAGAAAGGTAAAATCATTGTGTAAAAACTTATGTAAAAACCATTTGAGAATTTCAAGTATGATCAAATTGGTAGCTTGGATAGGATACCGTATATACTCGTGTATAATCCAATACCAATTGCAAACTGCATAGACCCAGATCTGCCATCGCATAATGCGCTGGCAGATCTGGGTCTATGCAGTTTGTAAGGACTAATCAGTAGAACAAACAACATAGAAAATGATCTGCCGGTGCATTATGCGATGGCAGATCAGGGTCATTGTTGTTTGCATTTGGACCTGGGTTATACACGAGTACATACGGTAGTTAAGGATAGTAGGATTTATTGTTCCTGATTCCAACAAAAGGATGCCAGATTCCTTTAGACTAAAGTGTACCTAACACAGAACACATTCTCTTTCAATCTATAGTACTTTTCTGTTTCATGTGAATATTCTTTCATTTTGTAAGTAACACTTCAAAGGGTTGGCAGCTATCAAAAGTTTTTAGAATCATACTTTTAAGTTTAAGACAATAATAACCTTTGTCAGTCGAATTCTTTGTAAGATAGTTTCCTCTTCCACAGTGGCCTTTGGAAGATCCCTAAAAGCTCTTGCAAGGCAAGAGAGTTTTATTTCCTTGTCCACAGCTTTTTGAAGAATTATTCTTCCTTCATTAACTGGAACTTGTGCAAGACTGCCATAGATGTACATGCTATGATCTGGCTTAATCCTCTGCAGTTCTGAGACCAGATCCCAGCATTTATCCTCCATTGTTGCTAGTTTTGCAGCAAGAAACATATTTTTCTTCCTTCTACTCTGCTCTTTTTTATTATTTGGGCACTGAAAAATGAAAGACATAAAAAGAAGAATGTAATGTAAGAGCTATACCCGTATTAAATTCACTCTAAGCTTCAGCCACTCTAATTTAAGAAAATCTTGTCTAATGTATCAAACTTATCTGTTCAACTGAAAGCACTAGTTATTATCATACAAGATCGGCCTTTCAAAACCATACTCTAAACATAGGTCACTATAACAAGACTTTGTTCTGTTCGCTTCTGTTACCTAAACATGTGTTTAGTAATTCTGAAATGGTACACCATCTACGCATGTATAATTGTGTCTGTATGTGCATGCATAAGAGCATACAGCTTTCAATCCATCCGTCCATCCATCGTGATAGATAGACATAGTGGAAACATATATACATGAAACATTGTTGCCTTGATAAGTAAACTAGTACACAGGGCCATCATAAGGGGCGGGTGATACGGGCGACCACCCAGGGCACCAAGTCCAGGGTGGTGGGTGGGTGGTGGTGCTGTTTTTGGGAGTTTACGGTATTTTTTCCGAATGGGGGGTGCAAAAAGGCGATGCTTTCCCCTGGCACCGTTTTGTCCAGGGGAAACTTGCGACGGCCCTGCTAGTACATATATTGTAACTGACTTGAACAACATCAGACTTCAACCAGTGGAAGGTATATGTTATTGGCTTAAAATTTATTGTTAAAACTACTTGGAATAATAGCATAAAGGTCAAAACCTTTGAGTAAAGGAAATGGAATAAAATATGGACTGGAATAAAAGTTTTGACGATAGAATCAAACATGTAAGGAAAAGAGAAATTTTGCTAATTATCCACACTTTCTCCAATTAAATAAATACATGGCCTCTACAAAGCCCCAAGGATTTACATCTACTAATCACTTATCTGCCCTCAATTGCTGTTAAATTTCACCAAGGAAATAAGTGGTAACAGTATCAACATAGGGTTGGATTTTCTAGTTACAAATTCTGCTCATAATTTTTTTTTTTAAATGACAATAAAAAAGGGTGATTTTAACAGAAAGGATATTACTTTTTGGCAGAGATCCTTGTAATGCAAGATTTTGTCAAGACTAATGTAATAGTCCTACACATGATGTAAGCTCTCATGAAAGCAATTGGTAGACATAGCTAAAGCCATCAAACAAAATATATGCTATTTTGTATCGTTGTATTATACTGCTTGAAGGTGAATCACACATTTGTGCACTATGCATAAGAAGCAAACCTTGCCCCCAAATTATACCCTCTTCCAAACCCCAGTGACCACTGTTTTACAACAACAACAAAAAATAATCCTTGCAAAAAGTTCAATTCAGTATAAACTACCACTGGTAATTTATATAACTTCCTAATGCAAACAACAATGTCAAAATCCCTCTTTTCTTTATAAACCTGAAACATCTGTGAATAATGCAATAGCAAAAACATGTCCACAAAATTCACTAAAAGTGCAGAGTTTTTGGTGTTTTCTTTTTTTCTAAACATATTGCAAAAAAAGTGATTACCATTACCATATCATTCAGTGAATTTGGGAAGTTTATCTTGGTAAACAACTCAGCACATGAAATTAATAAACTCTTAAATTATGAATATCATTTATCTGACTTTTAATGGCTAATCTATAACGAACATAGCATTTTTAGATACATGTATTCAAGACTTTTAACAACCACTTTACATAGCAGGTCATTTTTCTTTTGATTTGAATTCTACACAATTGTCCTGTTCAAAAGAGTAGCTTACTACATATAGTACTTACAATGCAGTTAAACATCCTGTAGATGTGCTCCAGGTATGTAGGACTAAACTGACCCTTAAATATGGAAAACAGTTCTCTCCTCATCAAAGACACCTTTTCGAAGTCTGTTGTCTTTTTTGATAAAGCACTCTCTTCATTACGAAGTAGAGCCAATGTCTTTACTTGGGAGGAGGTCAATCCATGGTACACAGCTACAGACCTAATTTGCACAAATGTGTATGATCACTTTGAAAACAAAGTATGATTCACTATCATATTGCCTACATTTTAGGAATGTAAACATTTTAATTGCTTAAGCTAATATATTGAGGAACCCATTTTATTTAAACTGACACAATTCCAGTTAAAATTTTGAGATAGAAAGCAACAAGATGTTACATAAAATTTACTTTCATGCAATACATCCATTTATGGAATATCTCTTAAAGCTATAAAAACTTAAAATGAGTGCAAAGTAATAGTGCATTATAATTTGCAGACTTAACATAAAGAAGGCTTCTCCAACAGAATATGAGATGTCATCATTCATTAGTAATAAATTTGAAACGTACACGATGACTAAATAAAAATGAAACTTTATATCACTGAACTATTTTCATATTTACATTTTTTCAATGTGGAATTATGTAAGACACAAAGAAATCAAGATACATGTATATTTTGAAATATACCTTTCTTTGAGGCACCTTTCCTGTTGGTAAACTTCCGCTAGCTCTTTCTGGACCACTAGCGTATGGTTGCCATCAATTATTTCAATCTGTACCTTCCCCTCCCCTAACTCTTCCCTGCTGCACAGTTCTGGGATAACACCAACTGCTATCGGAAACTGGCAGTTATGTCTATTGCTCATAGAAATTTCAAAATTTGTCTTCATTTCGTTGACATGAGATCGATCTATAGCTCTTATAGCATGGTCTCCTCCTGCCACTGTTAGACATGAAATTGGGACGAGAAACGTACCCATGTATTTTTCTTTTGTAGCAGTTAAGAGGGGATTTTCAACAGTTTCTTCAGATGCATTACAATCATCTGTTTGAAGTGGGGTAGAACAGTCTTTTACTGACATGTCTTGAATATTCTGTAGCCGTTCTGAGTTCTGGAGCTGTGGGTAAAAGATATTATCTACTCATTTTTTAAAAATTAAGCATGCACAAACTCACCTAATATGTCTAGTTTGTGCAGAAAATCAGAAAAAAAAGTTAAAATATATAATTAAATTTTATGCAATAAACATATCATTAAATTTTTCAGCAGCAATTAGATAACTGCTGCGTAAACAAGCATGGTATATTTTAACGAACTATCAGTATGAACTATCCTAGTTATGTTGAAATGTAAAGTGATGATTCGATTGTTCCTCGTCTCCACAATTGTGTAGATGAATAAGCCCCTGAAAAGTCACTTAATTTTTCATCTCAACTGGGAATGCTGTACAGTTAAGTAGCTGAAGGATTAGCAGTGAGACAATATGTACTATGAGCATAAATCCATTACACATCGGTCATTTTTAACATCCTATTTGTTTCTTACAAAAAAAATATCGACTTCAATCTTGCATGTTTGAAGTTGACATGGACAGTGACAACATAATCATTTACCTTTTATGGTGTCCAACCCACCTGCACAGAAGACCTGGAAACTGTTCTGTGGCACTCTGTATTAACATCTATACTCGTGTATAATCTGATACCAACTGCAAACTGCATAGACCCAAATCTACCATTGCATAATGTGCTTGAAGATTTGGGTCTATGCAGTTTGTAAGGAATAATCCATAGAACAAAGAACATAGACCCTGATCTGCCGGCTCATTATGCGACAACAGATCAGGGTCTATGTTGTTTGCATTTGGACCCGTCTTATGCACGAGTAAACATGGTATTTGTGTTATTTTGAACAATTTTGGGTTTTCCTACTGACCCATTTTGCTTATAGTATAATAGTGCACCAAGAAATATAGTTGTGGCAATAATTAACGATAATGATTTACTTAAATGAATTATAAAGTTACAGCTCTACTGAAACAAAAGTTAATCATTTGGAGGAGAGAAGCTTATTACATCCTTCATCATGTGACATTCCATGTAATATCAAAACCTTGTTTGATAATACATCAATTAATATTATGGTACAAATTATATTTGAAATAGACCCTGAAAATGTAGCAATCTACCTAATGGTAGTATGCACAAAACAATCTAGTTATAATACATTCCTTGAGACATTGTTTCAAAATATTTTTAGTTACATAAATGTTGAATGTCTATGGGATGGGATAAAATAGAACCTGGATGTGTACCTGTGATTGCTGACAGGGCTGAAATCGGCCTAACAACCCAATGCCATGATTAAATGCCAAATAATCTGTGTTAGAATAATGTTTTGCTTTTTTTTTAAACTTAGTCAAATTTTGTTTAGTAATTTATAATGAAAAGAATTATTCAAAAAGTGATTTATTTCTATTTTCAGTAACACTGGCATTAAATTTCAGGTCAACAAGAAGCTATTACATGTCACACCATCTGATGTCTAATTGGATAAAGTTTAATTAATCTATGTCTTACTATCAAGAAAGTTACAGACAAAAAGACAGGTTTATTGAATGAAGAATGGATGGGCTGCACATTGAAATTAAAGCACAACTTAAGAAGCATCTTGAAAGAAATTACAAGTTTCTTCACTAACTTTTTACTGCAAGTCTTTGCTAAACTCTTTCACATTTTGGCAGTCAAGCAATTTGCTAAATTCTGCAACTGGATGGAAGTCGTGAAGTGCCATGATGATGGGAATCTTTCCAGTTCCATGAAGCTGAAAGAAAACATTAGAGAAAGTAACAGAAGAGTTAAAGGAATGGACAACACTTACATGTATGATCATAGTCTAAGACCAGTCACCTATCTTATGCAAATGCAATTCATCAACAAATTTGACATTTAAGTTTTCAAAACATACATCTCTGAGTATGCTTCCTGGGAGTGGTCAGATTTTGTATACATCAGCAGATCTACTGAGACTGATGGAAATTTTAACAGAGATAACGAAATATGGATGGTAATGTAATCATCATTTAGTCAACCATAGGTAACTAAACACTATCTTTTGTTTGCAGCAATCTTAGCGATTATCATAATTACACTGTCTTTTCATTTACCAAACTCTTTTAATAAATACGGTCTTCAAATTACATGAAAACATTCCAGTAAAGAGACAGTATACATTTTTGGGTATGACCTCATGTTACTCACAATTCAAATTTCATAACAAATATTGATCAAATCCAATTTGATGCTAGATCAATACATTATTCATCATAATGATTGCAGCTAGGGTGGTACACTACATTGAGAATTATGGTAGAGAAAACTAGAACAAACTTCATGCTACATGTTTAATTGCAAACATTCACTAAACAAAATCTCTGAAGATATCCTGATATCCTATTTCTCTTATTGTCCTAATAGAGAAATCTGTGTTTCCGATGGTAAACTAAACCTTTGATTTCTCAATGCTTAGTCCAGAATTTTGATTTATTAAGTGATTACTACATCTCTTATCACACTCATACTCACTTTGAATCATTGTGACAAAATACACTGTGAAATTGTTAATAAATATATTGTAGGTGTAGAGGCCTGACAAAGATTATCAAAGGTAAAGTAACTGAAAGCTTCTATTTTCTATAATGCTACTGTTTGCTAATTTGAGCCAGTAGTTCCAGTTATTATGAATTTACTGGGTTTTCTGCAATGTGATTGGATATTAAGAGTCATATGATGCTGATCTGGAATTTTTTACACATCGATAAATTCTGGGGACTACTTTCAGTTTCCAATACTGTTTGCAATGTAAAGTAATATTGCAAATATGACATAGCGAAATTATTGTTTTTTCTTTTCAATTTGAAATTGTACAAATAAATAGAAATGACAGCCTGTCTTCTCCTTTTCAAATATCTCATCATTCAATTGCATATTTTACTATACACTTTTGACATTCATCTGCTACACTGTCCTGCAATGGCCACTTATGGAGATTTTTCCATGCAAGTTCCTACTGATTTGGAACAATTCGATGACAAGGGGCTAGAAGAAATACTAGCAGCCATAGAGAAAGATGTTGATGGATTTTAGTGTATTTGATGTTCATGGATTTTATAGTATTTTAAAGGATAATAAAAGTGCTGACAAATGAGACATAAGAGCAAACCACTGAATCCCTTGAGAACCCCATGACCTCCATCACCCAAGACATGCACAAGAAAAATAATAATAGCATAGGAACTGAGTCATTCAAATTAGAGGCTACTGAGGGAAGCATCCAAGAGTCAATAAATTATCACAAAATGTAACACAAAATGGGGCATTGGCATTATCATTGGTAAAAGTTGTTTTTTTCAGCAATTGTATGTGTGTGTGTCTGTGTGTGTGTTTCTTGTATATGATGGGTTGGTGTGAATCTGACCACACCCCAAAACACATTTATGAGAGCATTACTCACAGATCAAATTAATATTTTTAATGGTAAAACAACAACAACAACTACAAGAAGAAAAACAACCTAATGACATGAAATATATTTGGTGGATAAATCCTGAACATCTGATTTAGGACACTTTGTTGATATGACAATACCATGCTCTCTCCCCCAATGCGACTTGAAAAATGTTAAATATATATTTAAACATATAGATGATTCTTTTCTTAAATTGAATTATGATTCAGATGAGTGGTCAATCATTTAAAAGAAAATAAATTTACAATACTTTGCTTGGTTGCTACACTTTTTTTTTAAAGAAATAAATCTTCTGCATAAATTAGAAATAGTTAAATACTGAAGGATAAAAATTCTTACTGTTACCATATCACATATAAAAAACCAACAATAAATTTATAAGAACTCTCTATTAATTGTACCATGCTGGATCAAATGCATAATATGATACTATTCATTGCGAAAATGAGCTTGCAAAGAGTACAAACTGTATGACTATACATTTTTTTCTATTTATTTAAAGCTTGGTGCATTGAAACACCAACTGGACTTCAACACAATCACACAAGATGAGCTAAGTGGTCACTGAAAAAAGTTATATGCCAAAGCCCAACTGAAATTCTTATTCTCCAGGGTCACAACAATGTCAGCTGATCATGTGCAGGAATATCATAAGAATTCCTTGAAAAATGTTGCTCAGCCATAAACAGGAATTTAAAGACACTGGAAAAGAAATAGACATTGTCAAAGACAAGGAATTCAAACATGCTAACTCAATGATGAATGCCAAATTGAAATTTAATCTAATAAGGTATTTCAAGACCAACCCAGCACTATCAACTAATTCCAGGATAAAAATTAGGGAAAATCAATGCATAACTTCAAAATTCTGACCCTGTTGCCCTTCAATTCAGAATACCTTCTGGCTATTTGTTTTGTGACCAGAAGTGTAGAATTTCACCATCAATTGACCCCAGCTTCTTTAAAATTTGAAACTAACGAATCTGGCATGAAGTGCATCACTCTAACTCATTAAACAGTAAAAAAAAAAAAAATCACCAAGGTGGTGTTGATGAGAAAAATTTACAAAAATCAGATAAGAAAATGTATGCTACTGGCACAAACACATGTCCAGTGAAATCCATAACATTTTTTCCTGGAGAAACCCGACAAAGCAATAAAGATCTTATTTACACACAACAGCAAAGAAGTGCTAGAATTTCCTCAATTAGCTTACAAATGGTATATTGGTGAACCTGTAAAACCAAAACAATTCTCCTCATTTATTCCAGACATTTGCAAGAATGCAGGGAGTCCAATGCTACACTGGCCAATCACTGTGTGACAGCAATTTAAGCTATTAGGAATGCTGGGTTTGCTACCAGAAATATATATGACTGACGACAAATGCGAGGAGTCTCTCAAAACTCTGCCACATACCTAGCACTGAGCAAACACAACTTATCAGTTCAATTTTGGAAAATACGGCTATTAGTGGTCAAGCTTTGTCTGTATCAGCTCCTCAGACCAACTTCAGATCAAAATTTTCACCCCCTGATAAAATCTCCAATCCAAAGTTCATACTCTTTAATCGCACGGTCCTTCCTGCATTGCAACAGTCAGCTCTATAACCAAACAAAGTGTATGGTTGGTTTTGCGAACAACTCTACCGTCAACTACTGCACATTTCACTTAAAAAAAATTGAATGGGCCTGATATTATTGGTGATAGTGATGTTGCACATGATATAAATTAAAGTTGTTGCTGTTTACAATTTATTTCATTTTTACCTTTATTTGGTAATGGATTACTTCCTCTTCTTCATGTTTCCATGTTTTTCATTTCTAAAATCCCAAATTACTACAGTTTTGCTTCGAAACTGAGTTTGCACAATCGTTATATCAGCTGTTATTATCCGAGGTCATGGTCATATAACGCAAAGAAAAGGATTGGACTAAAAATGGGCACGAATGTTTTTACTTTTTCCTCTTTTTTTTTTTTTTTTTTTTAAATGTGTAGAAACAAAGAGCAGCTATATATCAAATATGTCAAGTATGAAGTTTCTCAATAAACATATCTGTGAACCTCGTCAATCTTTTGTTGTCATTTTTACGGATTACTGAGTAGTTATTCTGGCGCCTTGTTGTTGATTGTAATTCCATCCGGTATTTTATCGGAGCACCCCAAATTTCGTATTCAGAGTATTACACACACAAAGACACATGATAAAAATAACATGATAGTGGACAAATGGTTGGAACTTGATGATACAGATTTGTTAAAGAGAATGCTACTAATTTCCATTTGTATGTCAAGTGAGGCCACGGCATAGTTATTCAAGCTTGTACGGTAATACGGGATCAGAAAACGACAGCATCGTTTTTCTACCTTTGGGATTTCACAGTAAAATTCTGGCTCATTCTTGGGTAGAAAATGGATAGGTATATAATAATTCCTTTTATTATACCCCTATCAAGTTTTTACTCAAAAAAGAGCCAAAATTTTACCGTCATTTCCTATAAGTCGGAAAACGATACTCTCATTTTCCAAACCCTTGTCACCACTGGCGTACCAAATAGGGGGCAAAGGGGGCGAATCGCCCCTGGCGTCACTTCTGTAGGGGCGGCAGAAAAGGGAAAAAAGAAAGGAAAAGAAAGGAAAAGAAAAGGAAAAAGAAAAAGTAAAAAAGAAATTGTGTTCGGGCCACCATTATTGATTCTATGAAAAAGCTAAATACTTTACTATCATGTTTAATAGTACTCCCGATCTTTCACATGTCGACCAAATGCGTCCGATACTTCGTTATGTAGACATAAATGAAGGAGAAGTAGAGATCAAAGAGTCTTTTATCGATTTATTTTGTCTTGATGGAAAGACAGCTGAAGCTGTAACGGATAAAATTCTGACAAAGCTTCAAGAGGATGGTCTAAATTTGTCAGACTGCAGAGGCCCATGTTATGACAATGCTGCGACTATGGCAGGGATTCACACTGGAGTTAAGCAGCGAATTTTGCAGTTAAACCAAAAAGCTATCTTTCTTCCATGCATAGCTTGAATTTACCTGGAGTTCATGCGGCTGCTTTCAGTGCAAATGCAGTAACATTTTTTGGCACTGTCGAACAATTATATGTATTTTTCTCTTCTTAATACATCGATGGGACATTCTTCAGAAACATGTTCCAAAAAATGTTAAACGGATATGTGAAACTCGCTGGAGTGCAACACATGATACTGTGGCAGCTGTGGCTTCACATCTTGAAGAAATTGTTGATTCACTGGAGGAGCTAAGGGATGGCAAATCAGAGACGGTTGAAACCAGAGGTGATGCAGGAACAATATTCACTGCAATATTGTCATACTCTTTCATATCATATCTGTATTTTTGGAACGCCATACTGGAGGAGATAGACAAAACGCAGAAGCATCTACAAACAAAAGGTCTCGGAATGGATGGTTGTGTAACTAAGATGAATGCTCTAAGTATGTACTTCAACGAAGAAAGAGAAAATCTAATTACGAAGGTCCAGACGACTGCTGCCAAGTAAGTACAGAGCGTCGTGTTCGGAAGAAATGCCTGGAGAAAAGTCGGACGATGTTGGACTAGCTTGGCCGCAAGAAATCAATCGCGAGCATATAGAGATTGTCGATCGTCTGCATGCGGAAATTGAGCGTAGATCTCAGGAGCTGCGCGAAATTAATTCTAAGTTCGGATTTCTCACACAATTTGACTTTTTTTAATGAATCCTGCAAATAATGACGAAATTCGTATTGCAAGTGCGAATCTTACTCAGCAGTACGACGAAGTTGATGATGATCATCTGTATTACGAAATCCGAAGTCTTCGTCGTCACATTCAGAGTCACGAGGAAATTACAGGCAAGAAAGCTAAAAGCTGGGAAGCACTGGAATTGGATTGGTTGTCCATAGGGGGTGTGCCTGCAGCAAAAGGTTGTCTTGGATGTGGAGGAATCTGAGTGACGGTTCGTTTAGTTTAGCCTATTCCCATTTCTTGCGCCAATATGAGTTAAATGCCTCCTTAACCACATACCTCCGTCGTTGTTTGCCGGGGGGGGGGGGGATCTGTCACTTCTAGGCCGTAGACAGCTCGTGGACGTGAGCAGATGTGATGTTTTAATATATAATAGAGTTCACCCCATTCTTTTCGTGTATGCCTGCTCCCATAATGGAATACAACGCTCTTCTCCCTTTTTGTATCCTATCCTCTATATCTGTCTTCATGTCGGCTCTCCTGGAAATACCAAGGTGGGTTGATGAATCGGTTTCCTTGATTATCGTTTTTTCCAGGTTCCACGATTGTGCTGCTATTCTTTCAGGGCCGTTGAAGATCACGATGTCGCTTTTGAGTGGGCTGATGGAAAAGCGGTCAGCGCTGGAAAAGTTATATATTGTTTGTAGTGAGGTTTGCGAGGCCGACTGGGTTGTTAGCAAGGATTGCCACGTTGTCGGCTACTGTGGGTGATCCTATGAGGGTGGTCGGCCTCCAAGGGTAATCATTGTGGTTGTTATAGATGGATGAGTAGGTGTCTGGTGGTGTGGTGTGATTGTTGTTGTGGTGAAGTGCGTCCATTTCTGTATTATATGCCTGATGTGGTGGTGTGGAGTGACTGTAGTTGTGCATTTGGTGAGTTTATAGTGGGTTTCTTTCCTGTCGCAGGGCATCCGTTTCTGTGTTGTAAACCGGCGCTGGGTTGCGTTTTGTCACTTGCTGGCTGTCACCTGCTGATTGGAAGCTGTGGGTGCGATCTGGTACGTTTAAGCGTTGGTTGTGTTGGGCTAAGTGGAAGTTTGCGTTTGTCTTCCGACCATAGAACAAAAAGTGCTGGCTATTGTAAGTTTCTGAATGGCTGTTTGAGCTTTGGATATCTGGACCGTTGCTCTGAAAATTATGCCTGTATGTTGATTCAGCAGGGTCGTTATTTCGGTAGCAGGTTAGAGAACGACAGTTTCCTGGATTATTAGTGAGCTTATTGTCAACTTTATTAGCCAGAACTGACTGCTCCAGTTTTATTTCCAACAGTTCTGGTCACAGCTTGATGGTGTCAAATGCGGGGTGTGTCAGCCAGAGATGTGCGAGTTCTTGGTGCTGCATGTGGCATTGGGTGGACTGTGTGCTTGCTGTATAACTAGGGTGTGGTGTAGAAAGTGTGTTGGCTGATGGTGGCATTCAACCGTAGCTTGAAGTTGAGAATTGTGCTTTCCAACTGTTTGTTATTCTCTTCAGACTTGATGATAACTGCTTTGCAGGCTGCTAGTTGTTTGTCCTGATCTTTTAGGAGAAAGTCTCTTTTAGCCTTTCTTGATCTCGAGGCCAGAGGCGAATGACAGGAAATTATACTACAATGTCGCATAACCGCGTCACGCCTATTACTGTACCATTTGAGCATTTCCGAGAACCACGGTCATCACGCGTCACGTCTAAATGACCCGTATGTAAAACACATACTGAAAAAGTTCACATAGCCGTCAAGTTTAATAGTTGAAAGAAACACTCTATTCATAGTAAAAACAAAAAATAGATTTCGATTACATGTACAGTACACATTCAAGTAAAGTGATCAAATCCCATTCATACCATATCCAGATTCATACCTTTTTTTTTATATTTTTCATTCATAAAATTTAAATAATAAAAGCAGAATTGGTCACATGACTTAAGCTATTCGATAACAAATTTTTATCTAACTTGTGGGGGCCCATTAAGGGTGCATTTTCAAATTCGTGAATTTCGTTTCAATGTGGATTCTCATTCGCAACTTCGAGATCAATCCTACGGATGATACCTTGAATGTCAATCGGAACGTCCTCGGCCTTTTCCATCACAGGTTAGAAAAAACATCAGGTATAAATAATGGTTATTTTGAACTGCCCTCAAACCCGTGGTTGTCATTACGTCATAAAAACTTCATAATGTCACAATGTCTTTTGGAACATCCACGTCTCTTCCCGATGAGAGTCGAATAACATTGTATTGGTGGGGAACAATAAATTTAAAACTTGGTTTCATATAAATAAAATTACATTGTGTTTGGTAAAAATAAAAAATTGGGGAAAAACTCTCAGCTTTATTTTTACTACCCACTACATATTACAAAGAATTCTACCAAAGACCCAGTGGTTGTTTTTAAACGTAACGTCTAAACAATAACAATAAAACAACTTACCTTCTTCGACTAAGCTTCTTCCTGGCCCGTTCTGATTAAAATCATAAACATCTGAGGTAGACATGATTTCAGTGAACGAAGAAGGATAAACCAAGTACAGATTCCTACGATGTCTTAAAGTAAGAAATGTGTACTTGTTCACATTTTGCTAAAATCTGTACATGCACAAATTTCTGTTAACTCGAATTGTATACCGTGACGAACACATTTTAGAAATATGTGTTCATGTACAGGTTTTTGTTTCTTTGCATTGTAATTTGTTGGCTGATATCGACCATCGTAGAGAGATGTTTATCTTAGTTTGTCAACATTTCATTATTATCTGGTAAACTTGGTGCCTCTGCTGAACTGGTCACAAGGTTTTAGTTTCAGTAATTTATTATTTAGATGTGGCCTATGTGTTCGTAAACTGTATTAGCACGAGATGTTCATGATATAAAGCAATTATCAAAATGGATGTCTCCATAATACTGTCTGTCAGTATGTTTATCTAACTATGGGTGGGGCCCAGGATGGGAGAGTGGCCTGAGGCGCTCGCCTTCACAGATTACTGACATCTTACCACTGTCTGCGTGGGTTCGAGTCTAGGCTCGGCCAATGTGGGTACGTGAGAAAGCTTGCCAGTAGGTTCCCCTGGGTCGGTGGTTCTTCAAGGGTTTTCCCGGGTTCTTCCTCCACCAAATATACTGGCCGATATGCATAACCTATCGCTGTGCTGAAAAATGGCGTTAAAACCCACAAAACCCCAAACTGTCTATGGGTTATGCATATATATACCCGCTCTCCAAAGGTATCCTTTAAAAACTATGAGTATATGTATGTGTCTTATTTACTGATGGTTCATAAAGACATAAAGACGTACAACTCGTCTAGTATAAAGGCCTTTTTCCTTTGATTCCGATAGACCTTCCCAGCTAGTATAAAGGCCTTTTTCTTTTGATTCCAATGGACATTCCCGTCTAGTATAAAGGCCTTTTTTCTTTGATTCCAATAGACCTTCCCGTCTAGTATAAAGGCCTTTTTCTTTTGATTCCAATAGACATTCCCGTCTAGTATAAAGGCCTTTTTTCTTTGATTCCAATAGATCTTTCCGAAATTTCATTAAAATCCGCCCACACTCTGTTACATAAGAAAATCTTTTCTAATATATAAAAAATTATGAACATTTGCAAACTATTTACGCTAAATTCAAGTAAGCTAAATCTCAAAAGTAATAGTTGTTGAATTCTTGCGACTAATAGTTGTTGAGTTATTGTGACCAATAGTTGTCGAGTTATTGCGACTAATAGTTGTTGAATTCTTGCGACTAATAGTTGTCGAGTTATTGTGACCAATAGTTGTTGAATTCTTGCGACTAATAGTTGTTGAATTCTTGCGACTAATAGTTGTTGAGTTATTGTGACCAATAGTTGTTGAGTTATTGCGACTAATAGTTGTTGAGTTATTGCAACAAAAATTTGTTATATGTTTTCTATATAATTTTAGTTCAGTTTGTATGAAATATTAGGCTTCAGTTTATAGCCCTATAGGTAATTAGATTGGGAGCTATTGCGGTTGACTGATAAAATGAATCTTCGCCTATATTTTTTTTCTTTCCACTTCGTGTCATATAAGCTTATTCTTTTGCAAGACAGCACATATAACCAATGTGGAAATAAATAAAATCTTATCTTTAAGTGAGATTGACGTTTATGTGATATTGACGTTTAAGTGATATTGACGTTTAAGTGAGATTGACGTTTATGTGAGATTGACGTTTATGTGATATTGACGTTTATGTGATATTTCTTGAAAATGTGATTATGATTCCTTCTTAACAGAAAATGTAGATAAATGTCCAAAATGTGCATTGTATGGTTTAATAGTCCTTTTACCTAAATCTAAAGCGTATTTTGCAATTATGTTTCTAACTGCAGGGTCTCGAAATAATTACTGTTTCCAAAAAATCAAGAGTTTCTTATATTGGACCGACACTCTACGGACTGAAAAGAATGTACAGGAATCCAAGATAAGAACATTTCTTCTGTCCTTTTGTTCGTTTTAGCTGCTTAGTATTGAAATACTGATTTTCTTGTGAAACTCCAATACTTACATTTGGTAACAAACGTATTTTCTTACATGTCTGAGTAAACACGTTCACAAGATACCTGTAGGTGGAGCACATATTTCTTTGTCATTTTATTATCATTTTTAACAATTTCTAGAGGTACTTTAATTCAAATGTGCCTTATATTTTAATCATTTATCGACATACTTGTATATACAAGTGATATGGAAGGACATAGTGTAGCAAAATTTTATCTTCTCCTCAGGACAGATAAAAAGTACTGTACGCAATATTGCTTCTTTTTTTCACATGTTAACAGATGGTATTCTCATAACAGCCTTGACATTTTGTTTCTGGTACACAAGAAAACTTACCAATTGCTTTCAAATCCGAGCAGATTTGATACCTCCCATTGTGTTTTGGAGTGGAAATAAAACGAAACACATTTTTAAGTGCGAGAAACAAATTTCTTGGTTGTACTACTGATTAACAGATGAAAATGACCCTGTGGTGAAAAAAATCACACTTTTGGTACTGGCATTCTGCCAGTTTTTAACAGCAACCAGTTCTGGTCATGGTTCTCAAAAAGCATCAGTTCTGAAGCTGATTCCCATTTCTTCAGCTAATCACTTTATCTGTTTGTGCAAGTTTTCTCTATCTCTTCTTAATTGCAGCCAATCTCTTTCAGTCTCCGTTCTATTGATCGGGCAGTCAAATTTCACATCAATCTATTCTGTGAACATTATCAGAACACCTGCTATTGCATGATCTTTATATTGGTGCCTGTGCCAGTCCTAGCTTGTACATGTATTAGTGTTTTACCCTTTAGTGTCATGAGCTAATTCCCCAACACCAACAAAGGTGAACGTGTTATGCAGGTGTAAGAACAATTACATACTACTAATAATAATAATACCCCACTCGTCGCATGGCTCAGACCCAGAAGATGAATGCCAGTTCTTAACGTCTTGTGCACATCTGCAGACAACTCCAATCATACCCCAATGTTTCAAGATTTTATCTTCATCGGTATAAAATAGTATATGCTACAATTGCAAATGGACGTACGGATGATACGACGTATGTCGAGATGATTATGGCAACATAATACTCGCTTTTGTTTCCCCCCAAAACGCGGAAATCATTATGACCTTTGTTATCATCACCATCTGATATCATTATGTACATCATCTGATATCATTATGTACATCATCTGATATCATTATGTACATCATCTGATATCATTATGTACACCATCTGATATCATTATGTACATCATCTGATATCATTACCACCCTCTGTTATTATTATTATTATCATCATCATTATTGACGTACCAAGTCAGAATACTTATGGCTATGATTAACTTGCGTTCATGCGTGTCAAAAATAGTTATGTTTATGAATGGCAAATTATTTCATCCACATAACAGTCAAACATATCCAGACATGCTGCAATTAATCTCTGCGAAGTATATGCGAGCTTACTGTTAATGACCAGATATGTCAATAACATTCAGTATGTATTTGATTAACAGTTAGCACATTTGTAGGAGCCAGTCAAAGTTATGCCACTTAATTTGATAATGGTGACCAACACATAATCAGTCATTCCATGTGTTTATACACATAAGATATAAATCTTTCTTGATTCTGGGTAACAGTACTGCCTTAAATAACTTCACACAAAAAGATAGCAATTTATTTTTTCTTTTTGAGTGAAAAAAAAAAGTTAAAAATTTTTGTAAATAAGGCTTCTGATCACTTTCATACAAATTCCTTTACATCAGCCAACCTTAGAACTATGTATTCTACAATATAATTAATATTCAAGCACATCAACACACAATATCCAAATCCATGTATGGACCAAAATCAATTATCAGACTTTATTGATAACGAAGTAATATGTTCCAAGACAATTTGCTTTCAGCACAAATTGTTTGCTGGACAACTAATGGTTCGACTTTTGTATGTATGTATGTATGTATGTATGTATGTATGTATGTATGTATGTATGTATGTATGTATGTATGTATGTATGTATACATGCAGCCTTCTCATTATCAAATGTTTGCTGACTAAAATGTTTACTTTTCCTGCCAAGCTGTCTATTATTTTTAAAGATGTTTTTGCAGGTCAACTGTGTTTAATGGCAACCTATATTTTACTTTTCAGTTTCAGCCTGCTGCTACTATAAAAGATAATTTGTGTATGTATGTATGTATGTATGTATGTATGTATGTATGTATGTATGTATGTATGTATGTATGTATGTATGTATGTATGTGTGTGTATGTATGTATGTATGTACGTATGTATGTATGTATGTATGTATGTATGTGTATGTATGTATGTAAAGTAAAAAATATTCATGGGGTTAGCATGATGCAATTTTTTTTTAGCATACCTACAGTTTTGTAAGATGAAGATGTTGTTGCGTCACAATATATACCAGGGACTCGTATGCTTAAGTCCATGTATTTTCATACTACTTTTATAATCTGATATGTTTTTGTTTGTTTTGTTCTTTTGGAGGATTTAATTTTCTAATACTATCTACATTCACCCCCCTAAACAAGCAATCCAATCCTGCAATTAAAAAATGTCTTATTTTCACACTTGCATCTGCACATCCAGCATAAGTCTAATAAAACAAAAGCGTCGAAAGAATGAAAAAAGTATCCGGCAATGTTAGAAACTTTCAAACGGTTAACCTGGAGGTATCATGACAAGCACTGAACGAGGATTGCTATATGAAAATTTTCTCCCATGTATGTTACAGGCGAATAAATTGTCATAAAGTTAAACAGAGATATAAGCAGCAAGTGCCATCATAGTTTGAGATGAAATTGGAGAGAGAGAGAGAGAGAGAGAGAGAGAGAGAGAGAGAGAGAGAGAGAGAGAGAGAGAGAGAGAGAGAAAGAGAGAGAGAGAGAGGGAGGGAGGGAGAAGGGATAGAAGAAATTAATCGATCCTTTTCGTGATGGCATATGTTCAGAAATAAAGAATTAATTCACACTTATACGATTTGAATTGTTATGTACCTATTATCAAAGCAGAAATGAAAGCAGTTTTTAATCAAAACATTATGAAAGATATAGGGTAACATTTAAAAAAGATTCTCAATTTATAATCACAAATAACTGCAGATTGTTCCGAATGATTTCTCAGCAATAATTTTGACTATTTGTATGTGATATATGTATTGTCTCTTTGTGACCTAATATGGCATCATAGTAAGAAAATTAAAGCCGAGTTTGCGCTAACGGAATACTAGCAATATTATTGTAAATTCTTCAAAATAATTACAAAATTAAGATCTTTTTAAGCCACCTTGAACTAAATATTGGTTACATGAGTGGCACTAGAGTTGTTGAGATTTCTCAATTTTTCACAGATCACTGTTAATTTCAAAGTCAATCGATACAATGTTAACCACGGATATTATTCCACAAAATTCTAAGCTCTGCGCTAGCGATTTCTATATTCACCTGTTACATTAATTCTTCCCACATATCATTGGGGTGTAATGCCTGTTCAAAGTTTAGTGAAGTACAATATTTAAGGGCAACAGCTAAACAAACATGTGATACAATTAAATAATAATAACACCTTTGGAGATTTCAGATATGGATAATTAAAAAATTAGCATAAGCAAAAACCTCCGTATTTGACCTTTAAGATCTGACCGACATACCTGTACGTAATGGACCCTTCCACTTAATTTGAAAACTCGGTGCATGCATGCATGCATCTTGATGCAGCATACAAAATGATGAATCAAATTATACGGTTACCAGTTTAATTTACCTTCCAGAACAATTATAACAGAATTATGAAATAATAAGAAATTAGTGTAAAATACATACACAAGTCTATGGAAAATCTCAAATTTGACCACTCGCTACAGCGTATAATTTGCATCCGTTTCAGAAAAAAAAAAAAAACTCTCCACATTTTTTGTTCGTAAAAGAATAAAAGGTAGATCTTTTTTCTTCATTTCTTTTTTCAACAAATGCCACTGACTACAGAATTTGTTTCTCAGTACAAAAGCTCAAAACGAGGTATATGTTGTGATTTTTTACCCAGACAGCATGTAATATTATCGTGATGCCGCACCACAGATAAATGCACTTAAACGCAAAACTTATGACGTCTTCACTTCCCTCCACCAACGCCAAAATGAAATAAACATTGTCCACAAATAAATAACGTACCTCAGAAAAAATTCCCATGTATTTGAAATCATCCACAGTTTACCATACAATTAATATGTTCTTATAAAAAAAATATCTAAAACATATTCGGTCAAGTTTATGTTACATAACTGAATTGTGTGTATGTGTGTGTGTGTGTGGAGAGAGAGAGAGAGAGAGAGAGAGAGAGAGAGAGAGAGAGAGAGAGAGAGAGAGAGAAGGGAAGGGGTTTGGGGATATTCTTTTGAACCAGAATAGTTTATTTATTTTCTTTTACCTCAAGAAATTTTTTTTCAACTAATAATTGAATTATCGTCCAAAAATTTGAATAATTACATATAAATTAATGGAATAATTGCAGTGCTTTCTTTGTCTGCTCATTACTCCCCCAAATTCTTCGGAGGTTGTCCATATAAAGTAAAATGAAATAAAACTGTCAGGATAACATGATCCGAACTCGCACAAATAAGTGCTTTAAAGTGCTAAAATATCTGAACCAAATGTAAACAATGCTAAAATATCCTAACCCAATGTAAATTAGTGCTAACAAAATTCGATTTTTTTTCTACGTCCGCTGCAGAAGCACTGCTAATTAATGCAAATCAGGGAAGATAAATGATGTTTAAACTTTTCTGAATGTCGATTGCACAAGTTCTCGCAACTTGTATCAGGCTCACTTGACGGAGCAAATGTTGGTGTAGTGTGGCCCCTAGTGGTGGAGGGTCCTAGAGAATAACACCGACCTTGGATGGGCGACCACCGTACCCTCGCATATGCCAGCTCCGTATATTTGAACACAAATCTGCAGGGTAACTAGCAAATGTGTATGTAAGACACCATGCCCCCACTGTTGGAACACTCTTAATAGAGCACTGTTATCATTTAATTTCAACATGCCATGTACATCGTTGTATTTTTTTTTTTTACCCGAAAACCAGAAAATACAACCACTTGTTCGGGTTACTTTGGCTTTCCTTATCGCTCATCACACCAAAGTATGATTTGCTACATACGTCCAGACTGTATTATGCCGGATACTATCATTATGTAATCTTACTCAATCCCAGGTAATTACATATGCCGGGTTATATACTAGGTCCTAACTGTAGTATATTAAACAACATAATTGATATTCAACATCCATTATATAATTAAACTTAAAAACTACACCAAAAGGTCATATGAATTTCTAATTTTAGCAAAACTTTTCATTAACCAATATGAACCTACGAATAGCATGCTCTTGGAAAGGTTGGTACAAGTCTGATTTACCTCATCAAATTGAGGTTGTGATAAAAATGTAGTTCCAATATTTTTCGATATAGTTAAAACAATATCGTTACAAAATTACAAATATTGATAATTATTTTGAAAAAAAGGTGTTGTCATCTTTTTCCATAATTAACACGATTTATTCCTCGAGATTACATATCATAAATTACCATGACACAACCATTTAATTTCACATGCCAAAGTTGCTATGTAACATACATAAATTAGACAGTAAACATTTGATGTGGTCTAGTATGAAGTTTTCATTTCAATAATAAATCCAGGGTAAATGTTAGGAACAGGGCTGATCAGGCGAAATGTTATTTCGCTTTGATTCGTTGAGAAAGATAAGTCTTTCCCTAACTTTACGCTGCCCCCCCCCCTTTTTTTTTCTTTCCAGTGAATATTGCTAGATCACTGCTTCCAGTGCTTCAATGAATGAAAGGAACAAGAGGAAGGGTTATTATTTTGTATATGCACACCTTGTGGTTAGTTTTTGTTGTATATTAAATTGCCATATCTATTTTCAATTATAATTTGATTTACGAGATTTTTCAAAGAATTCTAACTTAGATTTCCGTGAACTTAATGATATATCCCGGAATGGTACATATAATTTTATAGCCCTAAAATGAGCATATATCTCAATAAAATTTCACCTATTGAACACTAGTGAAGATAAATAAATTTCTTATAATATGAGATATTGAAATATATCCGTGGGAGAAAAATGATATCGCCAAAGTGGCGATATCGCTTTTGGAACTAGTTTCTTTTCCCATTCAGAAAATATATCTGCCTTTATGTATGTTATTGAAACATGCATTTCCATATTTAGGCCTATTTAATTTTCTTTTTCTTTTGCTCATTATCTCTCTCCCTCTAAAGTTTATACATTTATTTTATCAACAAGGAGGCGCCATTAAAAAAGCATAAAAACGAACTCCAAACAACAAAAAGTAGGCTTCATGTTTTAACCTTTTTTGAATTAGTTTTCCACATGAATCCTGCAAATTATTAGTAACTGAACTTACATGAACCGTTACTATTCGATATTCTGTGTCACTCATACACTATCGTATGCCTTGTACATTCTACGACAAACGGAGATATTTTTAGGATAAACTCTTGATTAAATATAGTTTAAAAAAATGTTTAAGTAGCGATTCTAACTCTCAACACAATTATAATCATGTTAGAAAACGACGGAGAAAATCGGGCATTGCCGAGTTTTGATTGCAAACCGAAATTAAGTGTCAATCGAAATTTGGATGCAGAGTCTGTTACCGAGATAAACTGCAAGCTAGCTATGGGCAAATATTCACGTTTGAATGCAGAAATTAACAAAATCAAGAACTAAAATCCATACAAGTAAAGTCACAATCATTAAAATCTTTCGTTTAAAAATGTTATGTTCTGTTGAATGCAACCGCTTTGTGATGATTCTACAGTACCCCCACCCCAAATATGTTCACTGTATCAATCAGCACAATAAATGTGGTAAGGAAAAATATTTTTCTTCATTTTTGTTTGAAAACAGTCATTAATTTGACAAACTACACAATTTAAAGCATTATATGTACAAGCTAAATTTGTATAAAGTCGCTGTCCTAAAATTATTGTAAAATTTCTGAACTTTTTTTTATCAATGTAGTAATGCAGCCGTTTATCGCATAACACAGAATGGAGAAAAAAAAATTCCATGTAAATTGACGGTGTTTGCCTTAAAAAAACCCTACTTTTTTTAAAGTAGATATAAGGAAATATATCACTCATGACGTGGAAACGTTTTGCATTGTCATGAGTGGCGTACACAATGTTTCCCACTTCACTTGTGAAATATTTCCTTATATCTACTAAAAAAACAGATATCCTCTATATATTTAGTGGTTAATCTTTTGTAATATGCAGGAGAGTTCTGGTATGACGCCTATAATTCATCAATTTCTGTAGATATGTAATTTCCATGATACTATTAAACAAAAGTTTACAATAACCTTACGCATTCAGGACGAGACTTTTTTTTTTTAAATAATTTTTTTACACTTTAAAAGTCATTTTTCTTGTTAAACTATTCTAAATTTTGATCTTTGTCATTTAAGTGATTACCCATAAAAATCAAAATGATTTAAGAGGTTACATAATTGTAAGAATAGCAGCAACAATAAACAATACATTCACCCACATAAATGGACTGCAGAGTCGTTACAATGTACTTATTTCTGGTTTTACTGGCAACGTTCAATTGTCTTCACAGTGTATTATTATTATGCTTAGTATATTGTACCTTTTCCATGCAAATTGATCAATCTCGAGGTATTTTTTTTACATTTTCTATTTTCGTCGAGACTTCTTCAAGTTTTGTTGAATGAAATTAGTTTTATAAATTTTATTTCAAAAGCGTTTCTTGAAATAGCTATTTTATTTAGTTCACTTCAGTATGATGCAATGTTCAGTGACCTGGATGTAAGACTAGTTACATTAAACATTATGGTGTAGTCTATTGTGTAGGTCTTGTCTTCGGCAAAGATAAATGGTTTTAATAAAATGGGAGTTGATTAAATCAGGGATAGCACTAAACATCGCCTTCATTGTACTGATAGAAATGGTATTTTTCATTCCTTTCAATAGGCAGATTTCTAAACCCAAACAACTTTGCCCACAAGTTGTTCTCTGCGACTGTGTATCTTTTTCAGACATGGATGGTCACAACCAGAAATGTTCGAAAATAATTAAGAAGAACCTTTGACTTTATACACTAAAAATAGTATGTTTTACCTGTACGAATGTCTCCCTCTTTCTCTCTGATCGTCTTGAGAGAGAAAGACTTTCTAACATTACACTATTATATGTTTATCAGATGTAACTGGTATTAATAATATACAATAGATTTGTTTTATGCTACAATATACTCGAAGACGAAATTAAATGGATAGAAATTTATGCAAAATAATTGGGGCAAATTCCACCAATTTCCTTTACCACCACCATCCATTGAGCTGTTTTCTATCATACTTTGTCTTTTCCCTTTCCTATCTATTCAATAAGTAATCTTCCATTTATTTTATTCATTATTTTCTATTCAACCTGTTTTACTATAATACTGTAAATTTACATATTTATTAGAATCAATTCAATTTTTGTGGCTTTGCAGAAAATGACTTTTGGTGACCATTGTTGGGGGCAGGGATTTTTTTCATTTAATTATTTTTTCAACTAATATGATGGATTGAATTTTTTCTGCAAATCAGTGCAAGGGTACATTGTCAAGCTATTTGGGAATTGGAAAAATATATTTTTTTTTAAAACTCCCACCTTGACCCTGAAAATTAAATGGTTTGTCCCTTACATACACAGATATGTGAACGAGTGAGGAGTTGCCCCATTTTATGGAGGTGGCATATAGTGTTCCCTAAGTATGTCCATCAAATCATGTAAAGCAAATCACACATTTCATTTCTGCTAACAACTTTTGAAGAACTGTATAAACTGAAAACCGCATTTTGTATGGAGCTTGATCCATACCTTAAAAGCATTATTGTGGAGAGGAACAAATGTTATAATGGCATGTCTATATCAACAGTGTATTGTGTCAGAAAAATAAAATTGTCTCTGTGATATTTCTGTGAATATACATATCCAACTTGATATCAATATAATAGTAATGCAAAATAAGTTGAAGGCAGTGGGTGGCAATGGGAATATGTACATAAATATTCCATTTCACTTTATATTTTATCTAGTTTATCTTTCAGTGTACATATTACGTGGATCAATTTATTGGGGATCACTAGTAACTTGTAACTATGTTTTTAATGCAAAATTATCATCCTTATCCATATTTCAAAGAGTAAACTTTATCAAGTAAATTAATTTTTTTCAGGAAAATTTTTTGAAGGCTTCATCAAGTCATACATCTATACAGCTTGTGACTGGGATCCAGCTAGAAACTTTTACAAGATGCCAATAGGCCTCATAAAAATGGATATGTTCTACCTGTATTCAACAGTTCATTCAGATGATCATTTGGAGACAAGCGGGTTCTATGAGATTCTAAATGAGGACTTTGAAAATGTGGTTTTTAGTAAGGTACCCGGTTAGTTATTCTAGCTTACCTGAACTAGAGTATGAGATCAGTATAGGTGGATTTGGTATTGCTACTTTGGGTTGATTATGGTGTTGTGTTCAGATGTGTATATCTGGTATTTAGACTGGCAAAGCCATGATGTGTAACTGGTTCGTGGTTTTCTTGTGCAGATGTGAACAATAGTTTTTGATCTTTCTTTTATCTCTTTCCCCCCTTTTTCTGGAAGGCAGACCTTACCAGGTGTGTGTCAGGATATATTGGATAAATGTAATAGTATACCCCGTATCAATTTTGTCCTTTTTGAATGACATATATGCAACAGTAACAGTGTCTACATTTTAAAGTTAGCTGGGGCACAATATGAGTAACAGGAATGTGGTCTAAGGGTCATATCATTATGTTCCTGTATCTATGAAAACACTTACTGAGAATAACAACATGAATAATTATATATGCATTCAAATTTGACCCCTCAAGACATGACATAGATTGTTGGGTATCATATATAAATGATGAATTTACATGATACAGGCAAGCATCTAAGCCCAAAAAGAAAGGCACACAAGAAATGTTTTACGATCATCATCATAAGGTAATGACTCCAGGAAATGATGCTTGATTCACAAATTAAATTGTTAATTGTCAAGTCAAACTGTAAAAATCTACTCATTCCTTTAAAAATAAAAACATGCTATGAAAACAATTTGATTGTCTATTAAAGACTTTACCTTCTTCCTCCCCATGAGTGTTTCATATGAAATCTTAAGATGAAAGAATGTTGAAAAAAAGGAAAGATTAGTTTTATATGTTTTTTGTTTCTATTTTTTGTTCAAAGTCACAGAGATTTATGAAATGCAAAGACTGCAGCAATTTTAGGACTCATGTAGAAAATGAGAAAAATCCAGAGTTGAGAGAAAAATACATGTCAGTTATTGACTGTCACTTGATTGAGCAGCAGCATGTACACGCTACTTTATTATTTACCATATATACTCGCATATAATCAGGGTCCAATGCAAACAACATAGATCCTGATCTGCTGTTGCATAATGCACCAGCAGATCAGGGTCTATGTTGTTTTTTCTACTGATTAGTCCTTACAAACTGCATAGACCCAGATCTGCCAGGGCATTATGCGACGGAAGATCTGGGTCTATGCAGTTACCAGTTAGTATCTTCTTATACGGGAGTATAGACGGTAAAAGCAAAAGAGCAGAACAATGCTATTTTGATAGTCAAAATGGAAAGTTTACCACAGCCCTTGGGGTGTATATGCATGTATACATGTTATTGACTAAAACACATCTAAAAGGAAGACAAAAGTGTTAATTTTGTAAACAATATACACCCACTTACTCGTTCCTAAGGCAAAATACAAAACTGTACATTCATATCTACATTCGTTTATTTAACTTTAAATAAATTATCTATTTTATGCCAATTGTACAAGTTCTAGCAACATTTGTTATGTAACGCAGTTTCAATGGTTCATAAAATCCACAACGTGGTCCTTGAGGTGGATTAAACTGGAGAACCCAGAGGAAACCAATGATGTTGGGTTGGTAACAAACCTTACCCTTGCATGGCAGGGGAATCAAATACGATTTATAGTGGAGACAAATTAAAAAGCAAAAGATCAATTCATATAAACACTTTAACTTGCAAGGCATACAGCCAGCTAATTTACAGTTATTTCTTTTTGAATTGTAAATTACTCATAAAATGTACGCATTCATAAATTGATAATTTCAAGCCACAAGAAAAGAACTTTAATACTTAACAAGTTAGTGACTTGTCATGGGTTAGGCATTATTTTCTCTTCATCTTAAACAGCCGCATATGGGAAGTGAGAAAAGTGCCTTGAAAGACAAGCAGTTGTTTAATAGGTGTTGCTTTCTTCAAAATTTGGTTGACTGTACTTTAAAGCACTGTTTTTATGATTGGTGATTGCTTAATACATGTGGCCCTTTAAGTGGGTTTCACAGTAAATTAACTATGAAAAACATGCCACAGAAGTACTGACAGATTTAAAAAATAAACTAGATAACTAAATTTATACACAACTTAAATTATTAGTTTATGGACTTGGATTCAAAGATTCAAGACATGTTGAGCAATTCATTATCAAATAATCTTAAAAAGTGTGTTTCTGTAAAAATAGGAACTCTTCACATTATAAGAATTTCTTTATCCCACAGGATGGAGAGAGAAGCTTACTATGTGCTCAGATCTCAAGCAGATACGTAGCCAAATGATATTTTGTCAGTTGTTCTTGATGATATAGATCAACCAGAGATTAATTTGCCACACTATGCTTACGGTAATAATCTTAATGTAAGTTTAATTCATTAATATATTTATTCTTATGTATTCATAACGCTGACAGTATATTTTTGGCAATTACAAGCTTAAACAAAAGCAAAATGAAAACAAATGAACAATATCCATGTGTTAGTCTTTTGTTCATTTTTTGGGGTGGGGGTGGGGTCGATGGAATTTGCCAAAGTAATCAAGATGATTAATTTATTCTTTAGTTATTATGTTAGATGATTAATGCCAAGTGAATAATTGTGCTTTACAAGGTCATGCATCACACAGTTTCTTAAATATTACAGATACTGTGATATAAAAAATATATATGAAATATTGGAAATTGTGTAATAAATCATTAAATCAACAACTTTGTTATTTTATGACAACATAATAATTAGCTAATACTAACATTTAATTTTTCTTGACTGAAATATTCTTCCATGTATTTGCAGGGGTCAGGTCAAGAAAAATTAAAAACACATATCACTGTCAGTAATGTCCAATAAGAGGCAAATATTTTTTTGTTGATTTTAACCAAATATCTACATAATACCAACATGACATTGTCCTATCTATTTAAAAGCTTGCAATAACATTCAAAGGATTTCAGGCTTCCATCAATGCATTATGTACAACTTGATAATACCTGCAGGTTAAACTTTCATAAAAAAAGATAACATAAGATTTCCATACCTAAGAGTCACTTAAGTATTTTAATTACATTTTTATTATCTTCAAAGGAGAAAAGTTCATTTATTCTTGTAAATATTGTTTTTCCATTTCAGTAATCTTTCTATTGATCTGCATGAACAGTAGTTGCATATTCTTGATTTGATGAATCACAAGCGGTCATCCTCAATTTTCAAAATATACCACTGATGTTGACTTTGTTATTAAATCATTAAAATGAAAAGGTCACTTTAAGTGACACCTGTACAGAATTAAAGTGTATTTTGGATACAGCCATGCTTTAATTTTCATTTTATTCTGATACCTTCCTGGGTATCTGCCATAGTTTTAAATACACAAGTTCAATTTACAACCCAAACATTGGTTCTATATATTTTTTTCTCAATGTGTCACGAGTACAAGCCAATTGCAAAACTTTGCAGTCAAAAGAAGGGATCATACTTTCATCACTGTTTCACACCAATTTATATTTTCCATTGTCACATATCATTGCCATAACATACCTAATTATCTGTTTATGGCAATGTTCTAATTAGATGTTTACACTTATAGTGCATCTATATGGTAAAGTTATGTCATTTTCAGAACTGTGACAACTATTTGCCTATTCTGTAAATTCATTGCAGTTTCACATAACAGATTACCTTGCTTTGTCGTCAAACATCCTGTGAAAACTCTGTTTAAGTATCAATGTTTTCTTACAAACTATTGGTTGCTTTACCAATGTCAGTATTTTCATTGGCATATCTTTTTCAAGGATGATAAAAAGTATTGTTTTTATTCCTTTTGTTCTTGGGTTCATGTATACATTTTAGAGATGTCTCAAAAAGTTTTAACTTTGAAACGCAGTTTATAAAATGCATCTGTTGTGGTCTGGCTTCTAAAGATATTGATTTGTAATGTTACATGAAATGTACATCGCAAGATTATAGGCTGATGTGTTGGGATTTTGAAAGCTAAGTTTATATACACAGAAGTTTTACAGTTTAAAACTGTTATTTTAAACCACAAATGATCCAGAGTGTTAATTATATTTAGTCAGTTTCAGAGAGAATAAGAACAAGCACTTTATGGGTATGATGATATCTCAACCATCATGCAGCCAACTTTGTGAAGAGAAGATTTCTTCATGAGGCAAGTATAAGCAGGATCTCTTAGCTGACACATTATATGTATAACATCAATTACTTAAGTTGATGCTAATTGTTAAATTAATGCAGCACTTTCTGCTTGTTAAATTACAAGCTGACTTATTTGAGAGATCTAATTTCAATTTTGAAATTCAAATTGGGAATTTAAGGGGGATTTATACCTAAGAAAATTACAGAAATTCAGGCCTCAAAAGGTAAAAGGGGTGAACTACCATTTGTAAAATGAATTGTCATAGCGTCATAATGATTAATTGCAAGTATGATGAAAATCTATCAATGGGTTTAGGAAATATATGCTAATGAAAAACTTAAACCAAATCTTTAACAAAATGTTGACACTACTGCCATTGGAAAAGTGACTATTATGTCTCACTTCCCACTGATGTGGGCTTTAAAAAAATGAGTTTCTGACAAAATTTTTAATTTTCAGACATTTTGTATATTGTTGTGGCAATTACCATGACAATTTCTATGACTATTCTCTGGTACTAACACAACCGTCAAGTAGACCATATTGTTTATCCTTGATGCAGTAGACTATCAGCATTTGCCTACAGAAAGCTCATGTGCTGGAAGACTCCAGGGTACTAAAATACCACCAGGTCATAATGAATAGTGATTGTTAGGGTTACCTTCCTTGAGGCTGATACTAAAGAAAGTTCCGATCCTTCTACCAGTAATGGTTCACCTTAAAAACACTTGAGAAGTTGCTGAAAATTTGACCATTTTTTAAGATTTTGAAAATTTCCAGGCTACTGGAACCAATGACTCATCCACATCATCGTTTTATACTACATTAAAAAATTCAAGTCACTCTGGAAATGTGTTATTATAGGCAATTCAAATGACTTCCAGAAATAAATTTCACTATCTTTTTTCTTCCCTTCACATCATTGACATGGGAATGAGTTACTCTGTCTTCCTTAAAAACTTAGCTACAATAGTCAGGACAAATGTTTTATTTCAGGGTAGCTCTTGAAGTTTCCACTAATGAGCTTTGTTTCTGGCTTGCTGTTATAGTGGGGTATGAAGGTAAAAAGAAATTAAAAAAAACCTAATTAGACACACTTATGTAATGTATCAGCCAGTTAAGGTTATGTATCAATGCATGAAATTTAGAATTTTAAATCACAACATAGTGACAAAATGGAGGTAATTAATAATTGTATCCTATATACTTAATATTTTGCTATTTATACAAAGGGAAGACAATTAGGTCTGTTCATCTCGTGTAAATTGATTTATCTGGGTAAAGGAATCACAGTCACATGAAAGCATTAACAATATGTAAATGTACATTAAACATAATAATGTTCTTGACAGCTCAATGAATTCTAGACCCAGTGTAGTCACAAATATCTCTATTATAAGCTTCACAATCTGTATGGATAAAATACATGTACACATGTTAGTACATATACTGTATATACTCACTTGTAAGTCAAGTCCAACTGCAAACTGCACAGACCCAGATCTGCTGTAACATAATGCTATGGTGGATCTGGATGTATGCAGTTTGTTAGGAGTAATCAGTAGAATAAATGATAACAGACCATGCTCTGCCGATGCATTATGTGATGGCAGATCAGGGTCTATGTCGTTTGCAGTTGGACTTGTTTTATAAGTGAGTATATAAGTAGATATTAATTCTTTGATCATAGTTTCTAAACTTGGTAACAAGTTAAAATACTAGATCTATCATGACAAAAAGGATATAAATTTATTTATCTGGGTAAAGGAATCACAGTACAAATGTTAGTACATAATGATATTGTTTTTTTCTATAACAGTTTCTAACCATTGCAACAAGTTAAAATACTAGATCTATCATCACAAAAAGGATATAAATTTATTTATCTGTGCAAAGGAATCACAGAAAAATATATTTACAAGAAAAAAAATGTGGCTTTTCTTTGGTGAATATGATTAAAAAATAAGAAGTAAAACTTGCTTTCAAACACTTACAACATAACATTAAGTAACTTTTATTGATTACTGCTAAGTACATTTGAAGCAATAGCACCTGTCTCTCTCATCCCTTTAGAAGTGTACAGTGGCAGCCGTACAAACTTGAGACAGTACGATCATTACCAATGTGTACTTGGTCACTAATACCCTTAATGGGGACAATTAACAAGTAACATCTGATTAAGCAGATCTTAAACATGCAGGTTGTAATGTTCCAACAGACTGGTAGCAGCACAAGTACACAAGAAGCAGATAAAGAAGTTGTCTAATGAACCTGATTGGTTGCTGGAAGTTCAGGTTCATGAACATAAACAAGTCCTCATTCCATCTGAATCTGCAAAAGAATAATGATTTGAGTCAACAGTTTGGATCATAAAATAATTTCTTTACCTCTAATGACACCACTATAAGAATAATCAACACTTTGCTTGTTATTATGGCCCCTGATTCTTGGAATTTTATGGAAAGCAGGAGTTGAACAATAACATAAAACAGTTTTCTCTTGAGTACCACTGATTTGTAAAAAAAAATCTTGGGTTTCTTATTTAGGGAGGGGTTTGCAATCCTGGAAGGATGACATCATACAATTATGGGCTTTTATTGAGGTCAATACCATCTATACTCACTTATAAGTCGAGTCCAATTGCAAACAACATAGACCCTGATCTGCCATTGCATATGCACCAGCAGATCAGGGTCTATGTTGTTTGTTCTACTGATTACTTTCAACAAACTACATAGACCCAGATCTGCTCATGCATTATGTGATGCCAGGTCTGGGTCTGTGTGGTTTGCAGTTTGACTCGGATATAAGCAAGTACTTACAGTACATTATTGTATTGAGCTGTGAAATATGATATTGGCTGATGTGAAGCAGAGGCCAACATCTATATTTACAACTCAATAAAAGAATGTATTCAGCAAAACAAAAGAATATAATTATTTTATTACTTTCATACCATGGTCTAAAAATTTACCCACACAAGCACAATACATTGTTTTGCAGAGCTTAAATCTCTCTGTGGATACCAATATGTTGTATTACTGTTCAGAGCATGTGACCTGTTTAGCCAATCAGAATTTAGAATAATTTTTATGAAAGTAATAAACTTTACTCTGCTCTCACAGGACAGCTATAAATATCCAGTAGATTTAAATACAGATATCGTAAATAGATTTGTACACAAAGAAAACTTGCAGAAAGAGATTAGTAAGGTGTTACAATGCTTTTCTTTTATCATTTAAAAAAAAATATTTTAAAGATTTAAGTTAATATGAATCTTTCACATATCTAAAATATTTGCAAACAAAGACGACTGTTATCATCAACAAATGATTGCCATCTAGTTCTTTGTTCTTTTATTCCTATTTTTGTCATGAAAACAAAAATACCATTAGTGTTATACTTTTATACAAAAATGTGTAAAAAAATAGCAAATAAGCATAAAAATTTCCTTGTCAGCTGTAGTTCAACTCTTATAAATTGCAGATTCTTTCGAGTGAAAATTATGGTGGTAATGTTCTCTGGAATAAATTAGGCATGATAAGGAGATAAATAAAAACTGCCAGTATGCACCTAAGAAATGTAATCTAATGAAGTAGTTGTAAAATAGTGACAAGTTACTACATGTATTAATACAATATAACCTGAAGTTGAAAGCTCTTTGGTCATGTTTTTTTTTCTTCTCATTTGTTTTTGTTTTTTTTTGGGGGGGGGGTCATGTCTATTAGCTCCCTAGGTCTTAGACTTTTACTTGCCAGCCATAAAGAAGTTAGACAACTTCATGAAATATTGAATATCATCAAAATTCATTTATTTTTTAAAATTGTGTTGGCTTACGCTTAACTGTGTTGTTATAGGTACATTATCATGTAGACATATACTTTCTTCTTCCATTCTAATTCTTCTGGGAGAGAATTTTCTTTAAAGTTTTAATTTCAAAGACTTTATGTAAAAATAATGAAATTAATCCCCCATGAAAATTTCGTATTTTTTTGGTAGTTTGAACAGATATACTCAAGATTATATCTTTCTTTAAGCTCTACATTACAGCATTCCAAAACAGACAAATACAACCTGACACCTATCATGGCAAATGACCCTCCTCCTATTTTCCAAATATGACAGTATAGGCATCTATTAAAAATATAACAATGGGAAACGAATTATGATTAACTCTTTGCTTTAGTAATGCAAAATTATCCTAATGTTCAACATACAAAAATATTAAAATCTATATTTTTATAGATTATGAAAAAGCCTTCAATGTCAACCATGAAATGCTCTTTTTCTCCATACTGCCAACAAGAAAATGTCTTGTCAGTCAGAATTATATGGCACAGGAGAAATGTCTAAGTGTGTATGTCATTCCACCATTATATAGGCAGCGATCTTGCTTGATTGCTCCTTACCATGTAATTATCATCAAAATCATTTCCCTTCTCCATTACAGCATCACTGGATATTAAATCAAAATGGGGCAATGGTCTTTGAATTGGGTCTGTATGTATGTATTATGGCAATGGTCTTCCAATTGGGTCTGTATTTATGTATTATGGCAATGGTCTTCCAATTGGGTCTGTATGTATGTATTATGGCAATGGTCTTTCAATTGGGTCTGTCTGTATGTATTAGGGCCATGGTCTTAAAATTGGGTCTATCTGTATGTTATAGGGCAATGGTCTTCCAACTGGGTCTGTATGTATATATTAGGGTTTAAATCAAAACGGGGCAATGGTCTTCCAATTGGGTCTGTATGTATGTATTAAGGCAATGGTCTTTCAATCGGGTCTGTATGTATGTATTAGGGTTTAAATCAAAGCAGGGCAATGGTCTTCCAATTGGGTCTGTCTGTATGTATTAGGGCAATGGTCTTAAAATTGGGTCTGTATGTATGTATTAGGGTTTAAATCAAAACAGGGTAATGGTCTTCCAATTGGGTCTGTCTGTATGTATTAGGGCAATGGTCTTCCAATTGGGTCTGTATGTATTATTAGGGTTTAAATCAAAACAGGGCAATGGTCTTCCAATTGGGTCTGTCTGTATGTATTAGGGCAATGGTCTTTCAATCGGGTCTGTATGTATGTATTAGGGTTTAAATCAAAACAGGGTAATGGTCTTCCAATTGGGTCTGTCTGTATGTATTAGGGCAATGGTCTTCTAATTGGGGTTATATATATGTATTAGGGCAATGGTCTTCCAATTGGGTCTGTATATGTGTTTTAGGGCAATGGTCTTCCAATTGGGTCTGTATATGTGTATTAGGGCAATGGTCTTCCAACTGGGTCTGTATATATGTATTACGGCAATGGTCTTCCAATAGGGTCTGTATATATGTATTAGGGTAATGGTCTTCCAATTGGGTCTGTATATATGTATTAGGGCAATGGTCTTCAAATTGGGCCTATATGTATGTATTAGGGCAATGGTCTTCCAATTGGGTCTGTATGTATGTATTAGGGCAATGGTCTTCCAATTGGGTCTGTATGTATGTATTAGGGCAATGGTCTTCCAATTGGGCCTATATGTATGTATTAGGGCAATGGTCTTCCAATTGGGCCTATATGTATGTATTAGGGCAATGGTCTTCCAACTGGGTCTGTATGTATGTATTAGGGTAATGGTCTTCCAATTGGGTCTGTATGTATGTATTAGGGCAATGGTCTTCCAATTGGGCCTATATGTATGTATTAGGGCAATGGTCTTCCAACTGGGTCTGTATGTATGTATTAGGGCAATGGTCTTCCAACTGGGTCTGTATGTATGTATTAGGGCAATGGTCTTCCAATTGGGTCTGTATGTATGTATTAGGGTAATGGTCTTCCAATTGGGCCTATATGTATGTATTAGGGCAATGGTCTTCCAATTGGGTCTGTATGTATGTATTAGGGCAATGGTCTTCCAATTGGGCCTATATGTATGTATTAGGGCAATGGTCTTCCAATTGGGCCTATATGTATGTATTAGGGCAATGGTCTTCCAATTGGGTCTGTATGTATGTATTAGGGCAATGGTCTTCCAACTGGGTCTGTATATATGTATTAGGGCAATGGTCTTCCAACTGGGTCTGTATATATGTATTAGGGCAAAGGTCTTCCAACTGGGTCTGTATGTATGTATTAGGGCAATGGTCTTCCAACTGGGTCTGTATGTATGTATTAGGGCAATGGTCTTCCAATTGGGTCTGTATGTATGTATTAGGGTTTAAGGGCATGACACCACAAAAATAGCTATATGATGCAAATTCACAGTAAAGTTCTAAAAAGGTAAATATAAAGAATTGTTATAAAACTTTAGAAAGATAAACCCTTCCAATAAACATAAACATAAAATACTGTAAGATAAAAGATGAAAAAAGTTAAAGGAAAAAATGATAATATTCAGTAAAATTATATAAAATAAAAAAGAAAGGAAGACATATAAAAGCCTTAAAATATTGGGTCAAATTTTAAAAAAATATAAACCACATTCTCTCTACAACTCCAAGACTAACTAAGGTTGTACATCATCGAACAGTTTCTTCATGCAGTGCATGTCAAAAACACTTCTGTCTCAAAGGGCGGAAGTTGATACACTGGACATGTGTTCCACTGTCAGAGGACACTCACAGGATATATACTCTGGTTGAGGTTCACCCTTCACAAAGGTAAACATGAGTCAGTTATGTGTGTCCTATATGCAACTGGCACAATACCATGTCATCTCTGTGATTTGTTCTATATGACAGATGCCATTCTCCAATGGTGGGTTTGATGTTACAAAGCTTGTTTGTGGAGTTTTCATTCCACATACTCTGCTAAGTATATAGAACAAGCCGATTAATATTTAAAGTCAGCATATGGAATCCTCCATTCTGAAATGGGCGACTACAGGGCAGCTTTGACTGTTTTATCTGCCCTTTTATTACCCTTAATACCAACGTGTCTAGGAAGCCAACTGTACAGAATACTTTTTCCAAATTTTATCAGCAAATCATGTTTCTGTATGATCTGAGATATTAATGGGTTGTAAAATTTAAGGTCTTGAAAGGTTTTTAGTGTGGCAAGTGAATCTAAAAAGTTCACAAAATTTGTTTTTTGAGAGATTTCAATGTAGTTCAAAGATTTTAGTATGGCTGTAACTTCTGCAGTATAAGTTTGCGACTTTATATGGTAACCGGTTCGACAGGGCACAATGGGGTGTTGCAACAGCAGCTCCAACCTTTTATCTGTCTTTCTAACCCTCTGAATACAGGGGCATATGGCCGCAATAGAAGACTGTAATTTCATTGAATCTACTTGGAAAAATGAGAGGATCTGTTGAGGGCTTTTGGAATTCACAAAGATCAATTAACTGGGGGGGGGGGGAGAACATATAATTCTGCAGTATTTGCAACATTGACTTTTGCTGCTTTTAGGTGAGGATGAATTCATATGCCAAAAGGTAGAATTAAATTTGGAACCTGAGCATACAACATTTGGTATTAAGAACTAAAGACTGTATCATATATGGTATTAAATGAATTATTAGAAGATAGTTTGGTAGTATACTGAAAAGGTGATTTTGTTTGAGATAAAGTGATAGTTCATTCGCCTCAACATAGATGCATTCTGAACGAAAGTTCTAAATGCACCCAGACAAAGTCCAAGTCCATGATTGTGTACTGGATCAAGCATCTGCAGGTAAGATTTACAAGATGATCTGTTCACAGTCAAACCACAGTATAACCTAGGCAAGAGCTTCCAGTCTTCTCCAATCTTTGTCTGCGATGTCTTGTATTAAATCAAGGGCTTTTTGACACTTGTTCTTCAGGTGTCATTATGTGGAAGAAAAGTTACTTTACAGTAAAAAACAAGCCCTAACAATTTGGTCTCCTCCACAACAGGGATAAGAGAATCATCAAGACAGAATTTGGGTCATGATGAATTCAATGTAATCAGCATAAATGCATACAAACAGTTTTAGATTTTGAAAATTTGAATCCGATTTCTTTTGTTCATTTCTGAACTCTAATTAAGCATATCTGTAGTTGATGTTGGAACTCTATTTAAGCATATCTGTAGTTGATGTTGGAACTCTATTTAAGCATATCTGTAGTTGATGTTGGAACTCTATTTAAGCATATCTGTAGTTGATGTTGGAACTCTATTTAAGCATATCTGTAGTTGATGTTGGAACTCTATTTAAGCATATCTGTAGTTGATGTTGGAACTCTATTTAAGCATATCTGTAGTTGATGTTGGAACACTATTTAAGCATATCTGTAGTTGATGTTGGAACTCTATTTAAGCATATCTGTAGTTGATGTTCAATAGTATGCATAGTCTTTGATCTACAGCAGGTCACATGGTCATCAATACACAATGCATAGTCTTTGATCTACAGCAGGTCACATGGTCATCAATACACAATGCATAGTCTTTGATCTACAGCAAGTCACTTGGTCATCAATACACAATGCATAGTCTTTGATCTACAGCAGGTCACATGGTCATCAATACACAATCAGCAGGTTACATGGAAATCAATACACAATGCATAGTCTTTGATCTACAGCAGGTCACATGGTCATCAATACACAATGCAAAGTCTTTGATCTACAGCAGGTCACATGGTCATCAATACACAATCAGCAGTCAGTTCCTGAATTAAGGCATTTCACTATGTTGTTAATTTTGAGGTTGATAAAGGCGATTGAAAAATGCTGCCCTGAGGTACACCCATATCCTGAGGATAGCTTTCAGAAAGGGTGGTATGTACATTACCTCTGAAATTTCTATCTTTCCAAAAATTGGATGTAAAGAAAGGTAGGTGGCTTCTTTGATTTAGATTGAACACATCATTCATTATGCTGAAATTCGATGTGGTGTCATAAACTTTCTCCAAGTCAAAAAAGATAGCTAATATGTTCTTTCTTAATGAAAGTTCCTCTAAATAAAAGCTTCAAGTCTGACTTGATTGTCAATCAAAATTATCTGGCATCTGAATCCACCTTGAAGGTTTGATAGTAGTTTGAAGGATTCAAGACAGCAGTAGGGTCAATCATTTATCCTTCACTCCATGGTTTTGCAAATACAGCTTGTTAGTGATATGGCACAATAGTTGAATAGGTTGGTATGGTACTTTCCAGGTTTAGGTACTGGTATCATTGTTGTTTCTCACCATGATTGCAGCAAGTTGCCAGTTTCCCAAATTTTATTGAAAATGTTTAGTAGTGTATTGAGAGCTGTATCAGGTAAGTGTTTCAAAATCTGATAGTGGATATCATCTGGTCCTGATGAAGTGTCATGGGGTCGATCAAGATACTCTTGCAGTTCTCTGTGAGTGAAAGGTTTATTGTATTTTTAGCAGATCTGAAATTTAAAGGAACCTCTTATTTCATGTTTCAGACATGCCTTAAGTTTCAGAATAGTTCTCTTGTGAGGAGTATTTGGCAATGTTTCTGCCAATATAATGGAAATTTCCGGTAGGGTTATGATCAATTTATTCAATTTCTTCAAGTGTTTGATAGTTTTTATTTTTGCCAATGATTTTCCGAACCACACTCCATATTGATTTAATAGAGGTGCGAGAGTTCAACCAAGAGACAAAGGATCTTCAAACTGGGACTGAAACTACTTTATTAATCACAAATAAAAATAATTGCTTACTCAGCAACCTTGATCAACTGACATAAAATAATTAAAATTCATTTTATATACTGTACAAATACAAATTTTAATCTCAACAAAGTGAAAAAATATATCACAATCATTGAAGACGCCCTAAAAATATATTAAAAGACTAGTCTGTTGCTACTGGGTTTAAGTCAACCCATTGCTAACTTTTGATCCAAAAATCATATTTCAACATGTCATTCATAATGGGTGGTGATCTACTGCTCAATATGAGATGATGCAGCTGCAGCTTTAATGGGGTCATGTAAAATGCTTTCCCTGTGGGGCATTATAAATTAAGGAAAACCAACGTACCTTAATTCATGTTATTGTCCATGTGAATTACTATATACTTCATGATGAGTAGGGTTTGTGCAAATAATAGTACAAGTGTCATCTTGAATTATAAATATCTCTATAGTAGTGAAGCACTGCCAAAGACTTTTTTTATACAACTTTCACAGACCTGTATTGTTTCCTTTAGAAGTCATTAAGGAAAAATAAACATTTGTTAAAATCAGAATCTTACATTAACCTCATTTCAATTAAAATTTCTGAAACAAGTTTAATTAAAATCTTTCAATAAATTTCATACATTTCACTTGAAAGTAGATTCTATTCTTACCATGATGAAAAAACAGAAAATAAAATCACAAAGCTGCATAATGAAATAACAATAAATTACACTGAAATACCTTGGACATTACACCATAGCCTGGTATGATGTCTTGACATGAAACAACAATAAATTCCACTCGAATGCCTTGGATATTACACCATAGCCTGGTATGATAACCTGACATCATTTGAGACATAAGGTGGTGTTATGAAGTGTAACATTGGAAAAATGTAGATTTATCAAACTAAATAACACAGCAGTCATGTGATAAATTTGATTTTTGTCAATGTATTTCAAAATACTTTTTGACTAGACCATATTTTAACAAAACTGCTTATAAAAGATATCAAATAGCCTGGAATCCCTGCATTTTTATTAGTGCATTTACATTGGGTATTCAAAAAGAAAAAACCCCCATCAAATACTCACATTTTGGTTGTTTCAATCATCTTGTTTGCATGCATTCTGCAATAAATAATATTTAATACAGTTAATATTCAGCTAAGAAAATAGTTTTGTTATAGTTCAGATACAATCTGAATCTGCATTTTATTCAAAAGTGCTACTTTCATAAAGTTCAAACAGTTTGTAGTTATATCCATATCAGCCAAGTTTTCCTTCAGCTTTGGATGCATCAAATAAATTCTCTTCCTAAGCTTAGTCAAAACTATAAAACAGTGGAACTCCTCTGATCTGCCCGTAAAGGGGGCCAAAACTTCAGGCCAAACTGGGCACTGGGTCAGATTACTCATGTAAAATCTGTTATCCCCATTTATTGAAAATTGTTGAAATTTTATTGCTAATCACCCAGGCAGATCATTCCATACATATAGTACATGCATCATGGATTTTGGACTGACCACTCAATATTGTAAGGGATTAAGTAGAGCTGGGTGTCCACTAGATCTTGTGGGCATCTCCTTAATATTGTGGGACTCCATCATGAATTTTAATGCAGTCTTAGTGGCTTAGTGGATTGCATGGCACCCGTCACTGATTTTACTGCACCTGCTACAGGATTTGACACTCTAGGAACACTAAGTACACAGATGTGATTCACCCCGACACTGTAAACATGACCAAGGCAGGTGTCAATCTCATACCTGTAAAAACTATAGTAATATTGCTTGTGGTATTATCAGTGGCCTAACTTCAGCATGCATAGAGACGAATGGATGTAATGTAGAAAAAAAATCAAAATACCGTGTTTTTAATTTCTTGGATATCCCCCAACCCCTGCCCCATGACAGTGCACACATGAGAAAAACAATTAAAATTATATTTTCTAAACTGTTAACCAAGCCTACAGCTGTGTTTGCATAGTTGGATCTTCCTACCAATAGCAGGTCTACAGTAAGTCTAAATACCCGTCTAGTACAAAGGCTCAAAGTTTTTTTTTGAAAAATGTGTCACATACATGTGCATTTGGTGTGGAAGTGCTACACAGAAGTTGGACTGGAGGATGTTGGATATTGGTATGTGTACTTCACTGTGTGAGAACATGCTAAGCAAAAGATTGTAAAGTGGCTGGCAGAATATATAAAAAAATAACAGCATTTCTGATATTCTTTATTTTATTAACTGAATACTGTGGCTTCACTATTTTTCCAATGATACCCATTTTCATGGATTTTGTGGTTGTTCCAAACTAAGAATTTAAAAACCCAATGAAAAAGGAGCCACATGCGATGCAAAAAAGTCCCCTCTCTCATTTTCTTGCTGATACATTTATAGCTATCAACAATGCTCAGCTATTTGATAGTTCAACTTCATTACTATGATAAAATATTATCTTTTACAAGAGTTTGATTCCTTTTAACCCATTTTGAAGAAGAAGAAAAGAATTATAAAGCACTTCATATTTTTTCAATGCACATATATGTATACAGTATTGGGTGGCTGTCTTTCCCACTCATTACCTTGAATGTTATGTGTTGTAAGATCAGTAAGGGTAGTGTGAAGAGAAAAAGTACTAGTATTACCTAAAATTAGAGAAAGAATATATGTAAGAAAATTAGATTTATTACTTATTTACTTTGATCCTTCATTCCAGTAAAACTGCTGTTGAAAATACTTATCTGTGATTTAAAGTTAAACCAGAGTTGTGAGCCATATGAACGAATAATCTACATAACACATGGATAAATTGAAGCATTTATACTTCTAATTACAGGTAGCAAACTTTCCTGTTAAAATTTATATCTTCCTGAAAGCACGTCATTTTATCCATGCATTTTTAATCCAACTGAACAACAAGACTGTAAGATACAAAAACTATTGCTTGAAGCATAAGTGCTAATTAAACACTATGCATATACACTAATTACAGCACAAGTGCTAATTAAACACTATGCATATACACTAATTACAACACAAGTGCTAATTAAACACTATGCATATACACTAATTGCACACAGTATTAAAGCTCACACTTCACTGATTTTCAGACAACACAAACATTTGTCATGTAAATAATTCTGAAATTGCAAGTCCAGCTTTCTCAAAACCATGGATAATTAGGACCAATCTCTCAGAAATTTTACTGTGAGCTGTTTTCTTCCACTACACATCAAAGATTGCCACAGCCTGCTGATGGCATTGAGCAAGGTGCAGTTCATTACGTTTTTGGTTCACATTTGGAATGATGACAGTATTCACATAAGATGATCATCAGAATGTACTCATGGTGCAACTTAATGGACAATGGTTTATCAAAAAGATCATATAGATATGTTTCCATAAACCGCTTGGCTTGGTGTTGTTGGCTTTATTGGCTCTGTTTTATGTCGAGCACTAGGATGAAAACTGTGTAAGGGATTGAATTCAAGAGGTGTTTGATATTTGCTCATACTGGTGGGAGTACTGTTTTAATGACCATTCAAGTGACCACCATTTGTTGTTGCCATATTTTTGTTCTTTTTTATTCTTTATTTGGAGTTGTTGTAGAGGTTAGTCCCTGAAATAAAAATACCTATAAATATGAAAACTCTGAAATAGGCAAATCCACAAATTAAAATACCCACGAAAATTTACTTTTTTTATTTACAAAACCAAGAAAATTTACACCTACAAAAATTAATGAATATTACAGTAGTCCATGCAGTCATCTTCCAGACTGCTTCAACGTCTTCTTTCTTCTCCTATCAACCCACTCATCTTTGCATGTGTTTTCTTCTTTTATTTTGAAAGCAATACTCTCTCTCTCCCTCTCTCACATTTCTACATACATGTACTACCCAGTAATAATACCATTATACTTTATATATTATGGGAAACACATATATATTCTCACAGAATTCTTTGCTTGAAAACATCTCTAGCAATACTGTACATGCTAATGCATTATATAGTGGGCAAATCTCTGAATATTAAAAAGCACAGTAGACAGCTTAAAAAGATTCCAGATTGTCTACTGTAGCTCAGTTTTCAGGTAGGTTCCACGTGATGTAGATGACGACAACAATTACATAACTATATTGCTACAACTTTTTGATGGAGGCAATAACACTTAATTCATCCACTACTGGCCATGATGTCCACAGCTATGATCACCTTCATGGATTTTCCAAAATGCATGATGCATGTACTGTACCATTCCTGACAGATAATATGGAAAGTGGCAGGTAATATGGAAAACAAAATGATTCTAACATTTTTAGAAAATCTTAATAGGATATAGTTGGAAATCTGAAGCTTTATCCATTTTTTCTGACTAACTGTCGGAGACAGAATAAATGTACAGCTCAGACTGATTAACATGCTTAATACCTGCTGACTGATAAGTGATCAATTCTGAGAAGGATTGCTGTTGAGCAGGAGTGTCTGAAAAGATCTGATGCACCAGAATGATAGAAGAGATTTTTCATCTGGGTACATAAGTAAGCCCATACAATTAAATTTAACAAAATCCAAACTTCCTGCGAGTAAGATTGTCTAAATGCTACCTGTAACTGCAATGACCAACAATGTCATAAATAAGTGGTTTTTTGGGGCAAAAAACCACTTCTGATTTAAATCATACCTATTACTTCATAAATACAACAAAAACTAAAATAAAATACAATACAATTTTAACTGTACATTTAATTTTAATTGAGAAATACTTAAAACAGCATCATCAAAACCAGACTGTTGCAAGTGCTTGTAAGTGATAAGAAGGTTTTTGGCAAAGACAGTTGAAGTCCAAAATTTGTTTTACAAAAATGTATAAAAAAAAATTTTTAAAGTGCTGTAATGCTTGAAAATTAAATCAGATCATCTACATATGTATACAACTACACTAGCTAAATTTCAACTGTTTACTTTAAGTGGGTTTCAACACTTTACACAATCTCACTAACACTTTACACAATCTCACTAACAAGTTTCTTGGAACAGATGGATGATGCCCCCATTGCAAGAAGAGGGGGCATACAAATCCTATTTAGAGTCATTATCATTGAAATTTGGTATCTACTGTAGAGATACAAAATATATGATAAGGCCAATTTTTGATGATTTTAATTTTATTCAGCACAAAGTTTTAAAGGATCAAAATTTGTGTAATTTAAGGATAAATTCAGTTCTTGTGCTCCAACATTTTCATGACTACAGGAACATACTTACCCTGAGCACAGGTTTAGGAATTTGCAGAAGATCACACAGGTTGTTTCTGATTAGTCGGAGTGTTGTCAGCTCTTCATCCCTGTGATGTAGAAAATCATCAATACATATCATGCACATACAGGCTTTGTTAGACTTAAAATGGGACATTCACTTTTGTGTATATAACTGATGTACAACAACTTGAATTTTCAAAATACTTACAAAAATGACAAAATACTGTGAAACTCGCTAAAGCATGGTTCGTTATAGCACGAATTCGGATTTAACATGATCATGGCATGGCTCAGGAAATTTCATATGTTTTTTTGTACAAGAAAAATAAATATTTTCTGCAAAGTATGAAAAATAATGTGCAAAAACTGAATTATCATTTTGAGGAAGAGATTGTGTATGAATTCAGATATAACATGATAATTTCACCAATTTCTTGAAGTACTGTAAAGTTTTGTGCCAAAATAAAGAAGAGTTTGTGTTAATAATTTGGCAAGATGTATTGTATTCTTAAAGAAAAAAGTGCCTCATGGTTGCATCTTTCTTTATATGAATAAAGATGTTAAATGTTTCAATTTGTGAATATTCATTTCACATGTGTCAGTAGTCAATCTATGCACTTTGATCTTAGCTTATTTTTGAAAGATGTCATCTCATTAAAAAGTTGATAAGTGTTAATCTTATTATTAATTAAACAATGAACAATAAAGCCAGCAAGTCTTCTTTGTGTTCTTCTTCAATGCATTCTGTATATAATTGTTGCTCAAAAGAAAGAAGATTCTCATCCAAATTTATAAATCAATTAATTTAGGTAATTGCTAATCATCAAAGTCAATCTCACTGCTAAAGGTTGCTCAAATTATGGGGCAATGATTTATAAAAACATTAAAAAAATAATAAAAAAACGAAAGCTGCCAACACGCACATGTGGTTTTGCGGTGTTATCAGACATTCGTAATGCAATCAATTGACCAGTGAATAATATCATGCATTCCCTATACAAATGACCCTGTTGTTCCTTAACAATTATTCTTGCTGTAGTCATTCAAACAAGCAGGTGTCAAAGTGTTAATTAGTGGGTATTTACAACGGTTAACGGGATACAGAAACGTAAAGCTTTTACTGTTAAAGAGAAGCTTAAAGCCCTGTTCAGGATTAAGTCCAAAGTGAAACAAATGCAATTAGCTTCAAGATTTTGGTGTTCACAAGACAAGCAAACAATGTGGTGGACTGAAAAAGTTTCTTAACCGAATTTATAAATCAATTAATTTACTTACCTTTTACAGGGAAAACAATAGACTATCAATGCCTGCTGAAGTTAGAAATGCCTGGACTCCCATTTAAACAGAGATGCTGATCCCTACCAGCTGTAGAGTATGTAATTGGTGTATCCAATAAAGAGCTTTAGATCAGATTTGATGATTTCTATTATCTGATACTGAACACAATTTATGTTGTGGTTAGGTTGGTTAAAGTGTTTAGACGCTATGTTATCCTTATTATTATGGATATCCCTTAGGTGTTGTTTTATTCTCACTTTGAATTCCCTTTTAGTTACACCTACATATTGTTTCCCACAGAGATGGCAGGTGAGTAAGTAAATAACATTACGTGTAGTACAATGACCTCTTAACTTTAAAGTATATTTGAGATTTGTAAATGTGCTTCTAAATATTTTTGATTTATCCATTTTCACGCAAAAGGTGCAATTAAAGGTCTCGCAATCTAGTACTTTGTGTGCGAACATTTTACCTGTCAAACCTGGGTGTTTACTTGAAAACTTAGCCCTTATTAATTGATTGCTCAATTTAGAAGCAAATCTCTGTGCAAAAATAAGTGGATTTTGTAACATATCAGTGTAGTACCGGTTTTCATAACACTAATACACTCTGAGTTGAGAGAAGATATTTGGGTTTATTTATAGCCAAAGTACTTGCTAATGATGTTAATATGCAGCTTCCGAATCATTAAGTAGATTGGGTGAGCAGTTGTCTCTTAGAGACTTTCTAGCCTTTTGAAAGACTGTATCACACTCATCTACTTTGTAGTGTGTATGGGTAAAAGTAAAGCTGTATCACACTCATCTACTTTGTTGAGTGTATGGATAAAAGTAAGACTGTATCACACTCATCTACTTTGTTGAGTGTATGGATAAAAGTAAGACTGTATCACACTTATCTACTTTGTTGAGTGTATGGATAAAAGTAAGACTGTATCACACTCATCTACTTTGTTGAGTGTATGTGTAAAAGTAAGGCTGGTTGGTGTTTTCGAGGTTTCAGAAAGCATAGTTTTCCATGAGGATACAAATTTGGGGTAATTTGTAAATTTCCGGTGCAAGTTGATCTTTAGACCTCTCGCTATTTTGCCTCTTGGGCTGCACTGTTGAAGATAGTCAGCTACTTTTTTTGTAGTTTGACAAACTTTAAAAGGGGGATTAAGTGGTTTTGGAGTAGCAGATGCTTGACTTGTTGGCATTCTGAAACTGGGTCATCCTGTTTTCTCTTATTGTTGGTGTTAGTATCTCTTCTAATCATGGTGGATGTGGAAGAGCTAGATAGAAGCGCTGATGCATTTCCGCAGAAACTCATCAAGCTCTCGGTGGAATTGGGATCTATATGATTGGTATCCTGCAGAAGGTTGCCTTCATTTCTGATTGAATTTGAATTGAAAGAATGTACTGCCTGAAGGATGTGGAGGCATTCCCTCCCATCTGCTGGGGTGGTCTAGTCACCCCCAGTCCTTGACTGGTTTTGTTATTTTTGTAACTCATCAGTGGGAATTGGTCTTGTCGATTCTTTTTTTCAACTGATCACCATATCTTATCATGCATGTCACTGAATGAATTGTTGTAGCTTCATAATGATTCATCCCAAGTATGAAGAAAATCCATCGTAGAAAATCCATCATAGGGTTTAGAAAATACAAACAATTGAAAAACGTTAACCAAAACCACAATGCAAATTTTCTATGACTGTGACATTGAATGGAAGATAGCGGGGCAAGTCAACATGTCTCGTCTTAGCTCTATATTGATTCATGTGAAGTATGGTGAGAATCTATCATGGGTCTTAGGAAATATATGTAAATGAAAAACTGTTACAAAACCTTCAGGCAAATTTTCTATGCCTGTGACCTTGACCCCAAAATCAAAGCGATGAAAGTGTGTGTCACAGAATGAATTGTCTTAGCTTCATAATGAGTCATCCCAAGTATGAAGAAAATCCATCAAGGGGATTAGGAAATATAAACAAATGAAAAAACTTTAACTGAAACCTTAAAGCACATTTTCTATGACTGTGACCTTGACCCCAAGGTCAAATGGGCATGTATGCATGTCACTGAATGAATGACATGTCACAGCTTCATAATGATTCATCCCAAGTATGAAGAAAATCCATTAATGTTTTTTTTTTAAATATAAACAAATGATAAAATTTGAAACAACACCATAATGCAAATGTTTTATGATTGTGTTTCTAACAAATTTGTTATGATACTGCCAGTTATTTAACGTGATATGATACAATACTGGTGGAGGGCAGTATGGTTTTCCATTTTTCATAAACTCTCTTGTATTTGTATCTTGTACTTCTATAACAGTTTAACAACAATCAACTGTTAAATGCCTTGCAACTTCATTATTATTCTTTTATTATTTACTTACCAGTTTGTTTCACTCAGAATTGTTATAATTTCATCTAGGTTTTCGGGAGGGGCTACATCATCGTATGTCATCAGGGCTTCATACAACTTGTTTGCTGTTGTTTTCCTCACCTGAAACAAGGAAGAAATCATTACCTAATTAGATTTCTATACTCTGCATTTCTTGTGTCCTATCTGTAGTATATCAATTCATCTTATTTTTTCTGGGAGAATTTTTCAGCTTATTTATGCGACGATTTTAAACAAACTTACAAATGGCAGCAAATAAACTAATCATCAGAGCTAAGTTTTCCTTCTTGAAAATACCACGACTTTATTAAACAGAAGATATTAAAAAATTTCACAAAAACTGGATGTAAAATAACAAAGTTATGAAAATTTGATAATGGTGTCTGACCATGCTATCCAAAAATCATCAGAACCCACACTATCATTGATTATAATCATTAAAAAGATTCTGCCACATTTTTGGACATCATTTCCCATACTTGGACGAGTTGCATTTGTCCATAAAAGTTGGCCATTAAAACCAGAACATTTGACATCTACCAATTTGGTGCTTGGAATGTACATGAATACAGACAACTTTTTGTAAATTAAAAGCTTTTTTTTATATATTTTACTTTCCCAAGAAAATCTTGTATTTAAGTAACATGTGAATCAGGTAAATAAAACCTTTCATGTATGGATATTTTGTTCAAACATTAGCTTTATATTTTGCATAAACTGATCATAGTTTCATTGAAAACAAAGCATATTCCATGAATTGTTGCTGACATTCAAGTTATCTAAGAAAATCTCTGACTGAGTGGCACTGATTATCATGACCATTAAGACTGTGTGTATAACATTTTCTATCATGTATCAAGTAAACATAACACTGCATGGCACTGATTATTATGACCATTAAGACTATGTGTAAAACATTTTCTATCATGTATCAAGTAAACATAACACTAGGCTATGAAAGAGTGAAAACATTTTGAATTGAAGGCACAAAAACAAAATTTCCTGCTTGAATTCAGTTTAATGCACAACACATCAATAACAGACAGTGTACAAAGTATCATGAAAGAAAATAGATTAATGTATGATTAAATATGCATTGTTATGATACTGCCAGTTATTTAATGTGACAAGCTATGATACAATACTGGTGGAGGGCAGTATGGTTTTACATTTGTCTTTTAGATTCATGTATGAATTTAGTCACTACATTTATAAGATCTTGATTAGGATCCATGATAAATTTGAGACAATTACTGAAATCATTTTCTAATTGGAAATTAAATCTTTTGATAAAGTGTATCAAACAGTGTTTTTCTTAGATGTCCTAAAGAAAAATACTGTAATCATTTACAATCAATTATGGAAAATTATAATCAAAAGCTTGGCTGTTTGACTTCGCCATTTAATCTTTGATTGTTCTGATTAATTGTCACACCACTGCTCAGTACTCAAGGTACAGTTACAAAATGATTATAACACAGTCCACGTTGAGTTTGGGCAGTGATTGACTGGAATTCTGAATCTTCCAGCTGATGACAGATAAGCAGAGCAAATGATTCATTAACTTTGAGGCAAGAGAAGGTCACAGTGACCTAAGTGTTGTTCTGGTGAGGATGCATCCATACAGGTAAAATAATAATTTTTGGGTCAGAATATAAAAAATTCAATAAATGTACAGAGAATTGTTAAGTGATATAACTGAAGCATGGAAAACGTCTCAGCAAATACTTTCAAGCACTCATAGAGAAAATTGGTCAAGAATTCAAACAAAAACTTTCATTACATAAACATGCACTTGTACTTGTGAACTAATATTGATGCAAGAACTAGCAGGAGTGTCTAGAGTATGAAAAGAACTGTGAATCACTTTAACATCATAGGTATCAAAGTTTGTGGATTTGTAATTTTAAGAAAAAAAAACATAGTCAAAAATTGAGCAAAGATTTATATATCTCCATAAAAGATTCTACCAACATTCACTTTCATGCATTTTTGAGTAAACAGGCCTAATCCCTACTGCAGTAATTACACTGATTATGTAAATTATTCATTGCTAATACTTAGCATGAATCAAAGAAGATGCTGACTTCCTTTTACATGCATTTACAAGCAAAGAAGCTTAATTCCACTGTTAAAATTAAGACTGCAGTTAGGTTATTCACTGTTCTTAAAGACTGCTATCAAAATGTAAAGCTCCTGACAATTAGGGATTAGGTGCTAAAACAAAGTTTTTATCTTTTCCATATATAAACTAAAACAGTTTTCTGTCAAAATTGAGTTTCACTCTCTCAACTATCACAATGTTGCTGACACAGCAGTCAAAGAGCAGACAACTTGAAGTAAAATCACTTAACATTGCTGGCTTACTTGATGCTAAGGAGTCTTCTGTTTGTTTACCAGATTTTGATACAATGTGAACTCTGTACATGACTCACTACTCTAAGTCAGTGTGATCAGATGTCGGTAGCGATCTTTGACATTTACAAAGCACATAGCTGGGAGTGGCTGTTGTCTCATTTAAAAGAAAACTGCATCATACCACTGTTTGTGCCAGTCTCATGCGCAGATAACTTTCAACCCCCAGATTTATGTGTTACGGTGTAGGTGACTGATCAATTAAATGAATGGTTGGACAGTGGAAATACACTCTCAGATAAAGTCTCAATCAACCTGAAAACATATACCCGATTCACACATAGTATATTATCTCCACACATGACAGTGTCACTTTGGACAGATGTGATTAAAATGGGCTTTGAGAAAGTGGGATTGATCTGCTAATTTATTGCATTTATTGCAATTGCATCAGATAGTCATCACATTAGTACAGAGCTCTTATGTTCATGACATTTTGCATATGAATTAAATCGTAATCAATTTCCTTTGGTCCTCATTTTTCATAAACGTATCATGATATTTCTTAGCTATATAAATGCTCTTGGTATTAAAACAAACAAACAAGTTGCTTTATCAATGCATTCAGCCTGAGGATTTTTTGGCTCTGAATATCAGCTTGGTTCAAATTTGTCATGGCTTTAAATTCATGGTCTAGCTTACCCACAAAAACTGGTACCCCATGAATAATAATGAATTCACCTTACCTCATATTGACCAATGGTCAACTACTAATACATGACCATGATATCATAGAGTACCATTGCTCAAAAGACAACAGTAAGAAAAAGAATTCTTCACCAATGCTGTTTAAGTTTACAAAGTTTAGTTACAAGAAACAGTATTTTGATGAATAATGGTTGAAAATTAAAGATCATTAATACTCAATAAACCATCTTAAATCCTATTGATAACTAAAGGAAAAGACTCATGCAATGACCCCTCATCTTACTATGCAAGATCCTGAAGATGGCATTATTATGAAGTTAAACAGTTCATGCTGATCCAACACATCGTTTTTACTGCAATTATTCATCCAGTGAAATTTTAGCTGATACTTACCCTGGGAAATTTGTGGCACAGAAAGATGCTGAGATTTATTAGTGACTTCTTTCTCACTTCACCACTAAACTGAAGCAATCCACAGAAACTGAAACAAAAGACAAATACAGTTTCACTTAAATGTTGGATTAGCTTCTTTAATGATAAATCATGTATAGTACCTCAAAAGCAATACTGTTGTTTGGAAATCTTCTTGTTTAATAAAACAAAGCATGAAATTGTATAATTTCTCCTGTAGGAAGACTACACATTTCAGTACAGATAACTACACTTAACTTGAAATGTGTTGTGAAAATAAATTACTTATGTGGAACATCAGTGGTTAAATATGTACTCTGATTTGTGACCAGGGTGTAAAATAAATTACTTATGTGGAACATCAGTGGTTAAATATGTACTCTGATTTGTGACCAGAGTGTAAAATAAATTACTTATGTGGAACATCAGTGGTTAAATATGTACTCTGATTTGTGACCAGGGTGTAAAAAAAATTACTTATGTGGAACATCAGTGGTTAAATATGTACTCTGATTTGTGACCAGGGTGTAAAATAAATTACTTATGTGGAACATCAGTGGTTAAATATGTACTCTGATTTGTGACCAGGGTGTAAAATAAATTACTTATATGGATCCTAAGTAGTTAAATATGTACTCTCATTTGTGACAAGAGTTTAAAATAAATCATTTATATTGGACCTGAGTGGTTAGATATGTACTCTGATTTGTGACCAGGGTGTAAAATAAATCACTTAAGCGGTTAGAAATCTTCTCTGATTTTTGACAAGAGTGTGAAATACATCACTTATATTGAACCAGAGTGGTTAGATATGGTCTCTGATTTTAGACCAGGGTGTAAAATAAATTACTTATATGGATCCCAAGTAGTTAAATATGTACTCTCATTTGTGACAAGGGTGTAAAATAAATCATTTATATCAGACCTGAGTGGTTAGATATGTATCCTGATTTGTGACCAGGGTGTAAAATACATCACTTATATGGAACCCGAGTGGTTAGATATATACTCTCATTAGTGATGAGGGTGTAAATAAAACCACTTATATGGAACCTGAGTGGTTCAATATATAATCTGCTTGTGATCATGGTGTAAAATGCCAAAGTGGGTACAAACAACTTGTACCAAACATTAACTGTTACACTACTCTTCTGTACAAATATGCATGTATCCAGGCATAAATAAAATAAGTATTCTGTGGAATGTGGTGTCTTGTTTCCAAAAAGTGTTATTATGACATAGTTTTCTGCTTATGCAGGTGAGGTCTAAGCATATCTGAGTACATGTAGGTTAGACCTAAGCATATCCGAGTACATACCAGTAAGAGCTAAGCATATCTGACTACATGCAGCTGGGATCTAAGCATATCTGAGTACATGTGGGTGAGATCTGAATGCATCTGAGTTCATGCCAGTGAGAGCTATGCATATCCAAGTACATGCAGGTGAGATCAAGGCACATCTGAGTACATGCCAGTGAGAGCTAAGCATATCTGAGTACATGTGGGTGAGATTTGAACATATCTGAGTACATGTGGGTGAGACATAAGCATATGAGTACATGCAGGTGAGAGCTATGCATATGAGTACATGCAGGTGAGATCTAAGCATATATGAATACATGCTAGTAAGATATAAGCATATCTAAGTATATACTGATGAGATTTAAGCATATCTGAGCACATGCAGGAGAGAGCTAAGCATATCTGAGTACATGCCAGTGGGACCTAAGCATATCTGAGTACACACAGGTGAGATCTTAGTATATCTGAGTACATGCAGGTGAGATCTAAGCATATCTGAGTACATGCCAGTGACAGCTAAGTATATCTGAGTACATGCCAGTGATATAAGCATAGCTGAGTACATGCCAATGAGACCTAAGCATATCTGAGTACAAACATAAGAGATGTAATATTTTATCAAAGTTTCAGTTGAATACAGCAACAGATGTAAAAGATATTTGACTTTCAAAAACTTTGATAAAGCACCTTAACATTCTCGATGATGACAGCGATGAAAAGGTGATATCTATGTACCAGAGATGCTGCCAGGATTTTATCTAAAAGGGGGAGCTCCCCCCTTGTCATCAAAATAAAGGGGAGAGTAGGAAAATAAAGAGGGTGGGGGGAAATAGACATAGTTCAGTATTTACCTAAAACTTAAATATTTGTCTCTCTCTCTTCCTGCTCCACCCTTTTAGGGCACTATTAAAATTAAAACCCTCAAACAATGTCCCCTCTAGTTGTATAGGCATTAATCTGTGGATTGTTTCTGAGCTTAATCTGTTCCTTATCTGTGTGTGAATATTGTTCTGTGTTGAGAACCCCCTTTCATTGTCTGCTGTCTGAAGCGGCATATTTATTGCTAGCTAAGCCGGCTTGTTCTTTATGGTTGTTATCTAAAATTTTCCACAGCTGATAGGTATTGTCTCTTGAATATATTTGCTCCAAAATAAGATTTTTCACTAACATAACTCTGCCAAAGTTCACTTTCCTGAATCAATGCTTTGCTGACTACCATGCCATATTCCTTATCTGTTACACAATGCTGTATTAGTGTTTTAAGTCCATCAAAGGCATAGTCTGCTTGATCATACAGAGGTACTTTTATCAAATAAATACATGTATGTTAACTTTTTAATTTCTTTTTGGTATCTTGTTTATTCAATTTATCTTAACCCTTAAAGTGCTGTAGAGTTTTGTAACACAAGATCCCTCAGTGCTGAATTGTTTGAGAAAAGAAATGAAAATTGCACTCTATGTTTAAATTGCCTATATTTTAATTAGGCTTGGTATTCTCCATTTCTCCATTTAATTTCAAAATACCACTGAATATTGGGTTGACCAGCAAGCTGTTTTTGTCCATCCAGCATGTACACTAGACTCTTATAAAACATCATTTTTTGGCTCAAAATCACTCACTGGTATTTCCAGTAACACTTTCCCAGCTCCTGTAATCTGATATGATTCAAAATTTTCAAAGTAATTTTCATTATTGCTATCATTAGCCAGCATTTGCTGAATGAAATAGTGATCTGGAGATGAACCATGTTGGGAGTCAGACATTTTGGGTTTTCTAGGTAGCCCGTAATTCAAACAAGCATTTGTCAAACATTCTTGATGAACGCAAGGTTCAAACTACGACAGAATGCTTGTTCCAGAGTACCAATCAAATTTAGTTTAACAACCGGTTCATGTCAAGCAAAAGTACCCAGATGTGTATACAGTTGCCTACCTGAAAAGACATACGTCGCAACAAGCATTACTAGACCTCTACTGGCGGCGCAGCAAGCACTTTCCAGGTTAACAGTTAGATAAAAAATGTATACTTCACAGAGTACATTTTTATATGCGTTACTTTGAGCTAATATGCAGGAGTTCTCATGCATTACTACTTTCCAAGTTCGTGAATTTGTACAAATTTTGCGTCATTTGTGCACTTGTGCAACCTAGCAGCATCTCTGATATTCCACTATTCACCAGTTAGACAACATAGGATCAGCATTAAAAAGAAAAATATATAAAGGTTGGCTCTAGCTCCATTTAAGAGTGTCTGGTTTTTGTTTGGGTTAAAAGAAATGTTATCTCACACATAAGATCTTGCAGCAATAGTCAAGACAATCACTGTCTTAAAGAGCCGTAACACTTACACATCAGCACTGGCCATCAGCTTGTGAGGATCGCCACTCTTGTGTATCTCTTGTTTCACCAGTTCTAGCACTTTAGGTGGGAATTTGTGACTGCAACTGAAAACAAAAAAGCATAAAGACTGAAAGGATTCACTATTTGAACTAAAAATATGTCCAGAGGATATGGATGCCTACATGAATATGGTATAATAGAAGAAACCTTTGTTCAAGATGCAAGGTCAAACTTCCAGGTAAAATGGGATATAACTCAAATTGTAACATAAAAAAGGTCTTATTCACATTTAGCCCATATTAAATTTAAATCCATCAAATCTGACCTAGTCTTTAACTGCTGTTGAGTGGATACAAAATTCATGACGTTATGGAAGGGGAAAATGACAGACATCATTTTAAAGTATTAACATCAATGAATTTGAAAATGCCACATTCATAATTTAAAAGATATAGATGCCGGAAAATAACCATAATAACTGTACATAGGTTTAAAATATACAAAATGCTCATGAGCAAACACAAAAATTGTTCTACAAGTTTCAATACAAGCAAGCATAGATATATGTGCGCACACACAAATTTACTTAAGCAAGCATGCATACATGTATGCACATACATATGTACACAAGCAAGCATGCATGCATGCACACACATATGTACACAAGCAAGCATGCATGCATGCACACACATATGTACACAAGCAAGCATGCATGCATGCACACACATATGTACACAAGCAAGCATGCATGCATGCACACACATATGTACACAAGCAAGCATGCATGCATGCACACACATATGTACACAAGCAAGCATACATGCATGCACACACATATGTACACAAAAACACAGGGACTATCAGAATGCTGAGTCTGGGCAAACTGCTATAGATTCTGACAAATCTTGTGCCTGTGGCCCAGGGACTACCAAAATGCTGGGTCTGGGGACATTGGTATAAGGTCTGAAAAATATTGTGCCCGTAGACCAAATACTACGAGAATGCTGCGCTTGGGACATTGATCAAGGGTCTGAAAAATTTTGAACCCGGAGCCCAGGAAAGACCAGAATGTTGGGTCTGCGCACATTGGTCTTGGGTTTGATAAATCTTGAGCCTCTAACCAGGGGACTATCAGAATGCTGGTTCTGGGCACAATGGTACAGGGTCTGACAAATCTTGTGCCTGTAAAATTGTTACTGTTTTCCAGCAAATCTTGCACCTGTAACTGGGCACATTGGTACATTGTCAAATATTGTGCCTATAGCCCATGGACTACCAGAATGCTGGGTCTGGGCAAAATGATACAGGTGCCGACAAATCTTGTGCCCATATCCGAGGGACGACTAGAATGCTGAGTATGGGCACATTGTTACAGGGTCCCACAAATTGTGTGCCTGTAGCCTAGGGACAACCAGAAAGCTGGGTCTAGGCACATTATTACAGGGACAGATAAATCCTTACACCAGAGCACAGGGATGACCAAAATGCTGATTCAAGAATGCTGAGACTGGGTACATTGGTACAGTTCTGACAAATATTGTAGCTACAGCCCAATGAGTACCAGATGCTGGGTCTGGCCACATTAGTGCTGGGTCAAACAAATATTGAACTCGGAGCCCAGGGACTACCAGAATGCTGGACCTGGGCACATTGGTGATGGATCTGACAGATCTTGAGCATGTAATCAAGAGACTACCAGAATGCTAGGTTTAGGCACATTGGTACATGGTTCAACAAATCTTGTGTCCATAGACCAGGGACTACCAGAATTATGGGTCTGGGCACACTGGTACATGGTTCTACTTATCTTGTTCTCATAGCACAGGGACTATCAGAATGCTGGGTCTGAGCATACTGGCACAAGGTCCTACAAATATTGTGCCTATAGTGCAGGGACTATCAGAATAATGGGTCTGGACACACTGGTACATAGCTGTATTTATCTTGTGCACATAGCCCATTGATTATCAGAATGCTGGGTCTGGCACACTGCTACAGGGTTGATAAATTTTTGTGCCTGTAGCCCAGCGACTACCAGAATGTTGGGTCTGGCACATTGGTACTGGGTATGACAAATCTGGAACCTGTAACCAAAAGACTACCAGAATGCTGGATCTGAGCACATTGATACAGTCCTACAAATCTTGTTCCCATAGCCCATGGACTACCAGAATGCTGGATCTGGGCACAATGGTACAGGGATGGATAAATCTTGTGCCCAAAACCCAGGGTCTACCAGAATGCTGGGTCTGAGCACACTGGCGCAAGGTCCAACAAATATTGTGCCTATAGCCCAGACACTACCAGAATGATGGGTCTTAACTGCCAAATGTTGAGCTCAGCCCAGTTAGCTGCAACATGAAATCATGACTTGTACAACATTTTTTCAAAACTATAATATTTTACATTTTCAATGCCTCAGTGGATTAATGAAAAGCAAGTAAGGCTTAAACTGCCTTATATTAATGTGCCTCTCTACGTTCTATTCCTGGTAACCAAGTTGCTTTGCACCTCTAAGATGATAGCTTGATCCCTGGTTCCCACACATGCAAGGGTACATGGCTGATATTTAAGTTTAGCAGTCTTCTTTAGATTCTACAGTTTCAACTGCCTTAAAGAACACCTATACAAGCATCTCAGTCTTCAAGAGTACATGGTCTTCTTAAGAACACCTTACATAAGCATCCAAGTCTTCAATTGACATCATTTGCATGAGTCTGAAATGTCTTTATGCCAGGATGCTGTCAAATTTGGTAAAATTCTGTTCAGTAGTTTCTGAGAAAGTCATTTAAATGCTTGCTTTCGTTTTTTTAAGTAATGGTGGCCATATTTGAAGACTGATCAGCATCATTTGTACAAACCAAAAAGGTTTTCATGCCATGATGCTCATATCCAAGTATAAATAAAATTGGTCCAGTGGTTTTGAGAAGCTGAAAATAGCAACTGTTTGATGGGCAAAGCACATTGGACACAGCACCATACCATAAGTTCACTTGGCCTTATGGACAGATGAGCTAAAATAACCATGCTCACCTTTCATCATGTGTAAGAATTTCAAAGCATCCTTTGGACAGAAGCTGATCTAGCATCTTCAACATGGGTATAGACACCCTGTCCACTTTCAGGTAGTCACTGAAGATCTGTGTGAGGATGGTGGCACAACTGGTAAGCTGTTCCATATCCTTACTGGCAGATCGTAGGTAGGTATGGAGGGAGGCACAGGAATACTTCACCTGCCGGTCAAAAGAATAAATAAATCAGGTGGTTGCTAAAGAACAAAAAAACTTTTCTAATTATGTATTTGACCACAGTGTGCTTAACTGCAGTAAAGTTGTGTAAATCTCAATATTTTGAAAACCAATCTTTTGGAGTAAAATGTGTTTCTTTGATCATACTTACCCTAACATGTTAGAAGTACATCCACTACCTTGTAAATTCTGTTATCCCAAGCTAAAAAAGACAGTCACCATATCTTTTGGCTTGTTTTAGCAATAAAAGTGCTCAAGGTTGTCTGCTTGCCTGGATGGAAATCAGAATAGAGGTCTCCACTTGGATAAAGGGACTGGCTTCAACTCCCATCAACTGTCATTTACTACTGCAGCAGATGTGCATACTCTTCCAGGGATGTAACTGTAGGAATGGCTTGGGGGAGTGTACCTGTATTATGATCTGGTAAGTATTATTGAAGAAACATTTACACCAAAAATTGGTGTCTTCTTCAAATACGTTAGCCAATCATAATAGGAGAATTGGTAAGAGACGGAGGGAGTTACATCACGTTGTGCTGGAGTTGGCCCTGTCTCTATTCTAATGCATGTGATGTAGCTTCAAGTCTCATGTGAGATATGGGTTAGTCTCATGTGGGATATGGGTTAGCAGATGATCTATACATGAACACAGTTTAGAGAACAATTTTCTCTCCTGCAAATCTAGCTTAAATAGAATAATCCATGTTGTTACAAAGCTGCTGAACAACCTGGGAAGGTAGCCTGTTGTGCTACTGATATATGTCCCAACAGGTCAAACTGAGCCCTTTTGGGATCAAAGGTCACTTGACTAATAGCTTGAGAATGTCATCTCTGACCTCCATCCCACAGCTTGGATGATGTCAGTTAAGGAGCAGTTGCACTTGAATGCTATGCTAGAGGCAACTGCTCTAACCTCATGAGCCAATGTGCGCAAAACACTCATATTGCCTGGGTTAATTCCTTGAAAGCTGAGCAAATACCCCATCATATCCAGGGTGACAAAGTGTGAGTGGAAATATTGTTTGAGTGGTAAGAACAAGTGAGATCTCCCTCTTCTGACTGAGATGTCAAGCATGCTTATCAGGAACCTTAGAGTCAATTTTTCAGAATGCAGGCAAGCCCATCTGAAAAGGATAATACATTCCTTAAAAGTAACAAACTTTTGCACAAGCATACTGGATCTTCCTCTGAGCCTATAGATACCTGTACTCAGTCAGTATGGTTTGGTTTTGTGGGTTTAAGGCCATTTTTCAGCACATGACAGGCTATACATGACGGCCAGTATATACGGTGGAGGAAGAACCTGGGAAAAGCCTAGGACATACCACTGATGCATGGGAAGCTACTGGCAAGCTTTCTCACATACCCATGTTGGTCAAGCAGAGACTCGAACCCAGGCATCAGTACTCTGTAATGGCGAGCGCCTTAGATCACTCGGTCACCCGAGGCCTACTCAATCAGTAACAATTAAGGTAAAATGAGAATAAATAAGGTGTATCCATTCTTCCAATTTCTGCGACTTGAATTTCTTTAACATTATGGCAAAACAATAACCATAAACATTAGTTTTCCTCATGAATTATCTGCATCTTTCTTTTCTCTACATCTCTGTCAAAATTTCAATCTACTTACAGTCTAATCAACAGTTATTGTTATTTACATTGTTTTTACATGGAGAAACTATATTCTATGTACCAGTCTAAGATATTGGTGCTGAAGTACTTATCTCTCTATCCATGTTCATACAGAAAACTCCTGTTTAAAAATTTTTCCCATAAAAATTTTAATTTTTCTGGAACGTCATCCATGTAATTAGGAAAACGGAATTGTTGACATCTCTGGTCTAACTGACTCAGTTCACTTCAGGTACTTCAGAGCAATTTTGGAGTCATGCAGTAGGTCTGTGTCTAGTGAGATGAGGGTTGGGAGCTTAGCTTTCCACCTCATTTGCAAAATGGTCAACAACAGGTCGACTCAAGCGGGTACAGAGTCAACTGGAGACGGAGGGGTAAAAGGATCATGCAATGTAGATAATCTGCTTCGAGACTTCCTCAAATGGAGGTATCAAAAAATAGGTAGCACAGGCATGGTATGATTTCTGCGAGAAGGTTGCTAGCAAGAGAAGCTGGGTCAAAACCAGATGTTCTCTCCCTGTATTATGTCCCTGGTCACTGGGTCAGCACAAGTTTTGCCTCTTTTGGTGGCCTGTTTTCTACCCTCCTCAATCTGATCGTGGTCTTTTAGCAGTGTGGCAGTGTAAAGGAGTGCATCTCTTTCCATGAGCTAGAGATTAACAGATGCAGCTATGGCATTAGTGAGTGATGATCAACTTAACCAAACTGTTGAAGCTGCTTTGAAGAAGGCTGGTCATTTTTATGAGATCAATGGATGCAGGAATATTGTAAGAGGTCACTGACAGAGCAACAGGAGGAGGTAGAGGCCAGAAGACTACTTCAAGCAATTCATGGAAGGCTGGGTCTTGTCTGGACAATGTAAGATCAAGGAAGGAAGATGATGCTTGTAAGTGTCTGTCATCAAAATTGTAAGAATTGGGTTGCAAAGGAACCTCCAGCAAAGGTAGGTAGCAATGGCTAAGCTGGCAAGGTTGGGTTTAGGAAATGGTGAATGAAGCTGGGAGTACATCCATGCTGGGACACAGTGATCTTTAGGTGTTCAATTTGAGTGTTGACAAAGGTTCAAGGTGGTGTCTGGGAATTGGTAGATGGTACTGGGTCATGATGATGCCACTACAGGTGTTGGATGTGTCCGACACTTCCATGTACTTTATAGTGTGGGAGAATGGTTCACCAAATCTGGTGCTGGTTATGCTGGGTGTCCATGACTGAGCCAGTACTGGAATTGTTGTGATCAAGTGTTAGTGTGTGAATCTGGGACTGGGTATATTGGGAAGACAGATCACTGTACCCAGTCCCTGGGGTAGATCGCATAGGTTGAGGCTGTGCCTGAGCTAGAGTAGTGGACCAGTGCTGACTCACTTCTGGTGCCTAAGACTGGCATTGTCCAGGTGGGCTGCTATACCATTTGGTACTGACCTGGTAATCTGTGCCATGATGGAATGCTCTGGTTGTGGCACTGTGGACAGTGTAAACCAGGAAAAATTATCACTATACCCAATTCCAGTAGTCAAAGACAAAGGTTGGGGCTGTACAATTGATGTAGTTCTGGGCTGGCTGCTGTCTGGTGCTGAATTCCAGTATTGGCTATACAGTGAGAGATCACCATAGCCAGTACCAGGGTCTGCCTGTGATGAAGGAATATCTATGACTGGTCCAGATGGGCCACCATACCATGTCTGTATTGGCCTGATAGGTTGTATGGTGATAATATTTTCTGGTAATGTTAGAGACAGCAGGGCTGTGACTGTGTGAGAAGCCTGTGATGGCAGAAACTGCAGAATTTTCTTCAGAATGGGCAATCTTTCCACCTGGACAGATTCTGACAACAGAAAATGTTTGACAGATGTGCTGGCAGGATCCTTGTGTGTGTATTTCTTGGCTCTCTCATTTGCCAAGATCAATGGCTGTGATTGTCGCTCATCTTTCCTCTGACCTGTGTGAGCACACATCGTATGCATGGTTTGAACTGCACACAAAACAATACAACTAGGGTGATTATCTCCACTGTCTTTAAATGTTACACCCCACATTCATAATCCTGCCCACTGTTGTTCAAACCTGTAATTAGAGAAAGCAAACAATGGCCTATACAGGTGAATTCAGTCAAGCATCATGCTGAACTTGCTGTGAAGTGGACCCTACAAATCAAGATAAATGCCAGAAAAAAATGCAGAGATGATCTTATTACACAGAATAAAGGATCACTTACTTGATATAACTTACAAAAAAAAGACCCAGTACTGAAATGAATATAAAGTACTATAGACCATCAGGCAGGCAATTAAGATGGTGTCAATTATCTCTCATCGTGCTGTGAAGTTAGACAATATAAGTGCAAAATATTAATTTACAATGAAGACAGAGTGAGATTTAGACAGAAAAACTGATGGATCAACATTCCTGAAGTTAGAAAACTCATAGGAATCACTCAGCTGATGAAATGGCTCAAATGGAACGGTATTTGTGAGGCCTTGACAAGAGCATACTGACCAGGCATAAGTGGAAGTAGTAACTGATTTGGCATCAATATCTCTATCCACGAGGAGACCACTGTAGTCTGATTTCTGTCTAGGCAAGCAAATGACCTTTTAGCACTTTTTTGTTACTAAAACAAGCTAAAAGATGTGATAAATAGAGGATCTCAAATGGGTAATGATTTAATATTGAATTTATTCAACAAGTTAAATAATTTCCAGATTTTGCAAGCCTTGGCGAGCAAAAGCTGGAAATTATTCAGTGAGTTTCATAAATTCAATATTAAATCATTACCCATTTGAGATTCTGTTTATCACATAGTTTTTATATAGTGGAAAGAAAGAGAAAGAACAACACGTCTTTTTCGACATTTCATTCTGGCTCAGATGCTGCACCTTTCAATTCTTGCAAGTGAAAAAATAATCCCTGATGCGAGTTGAAGCAGTATTGAACAATTTGATAAATAACGTTTAGAACTATAATTTTTAATAAATAACAATTAAAAGAGCAAATGTCCTTTTAATCAACAGAACATTTTTCACGAACAGGATAACTTTTCAAAATTGGACTGCCACTGAAAATTTCTGTGTTGTTACATAGTTCACTTGGTCAGGTCAGCTATAACAAGTAACTTTGTAGCGCCATATACATGAATTTGTGTGTGGCTGTTTAGAAAGTTTCCATCATGAACATTCACCACAGAAGCAGTAATGGATTTGGCAGAAGAAAAAGTATTCCAGTTGTTGGATATTTCTCTGAAGTGAGTATTACTGGATGCAGAAACTGTGCTAGATGTAGAAGTGTTGCTGAGAATTTAAGATATTTGCATTTACTTGGCTGTAGTTATTAACTCACTGGATGTTTCTGTGACTGGATATCTACATTATTTGATTTTGGACGAATGCTGTTGTTATATAACTTTCTGTCAGTTGGGAGACTGGCATTTGTCAAAATTCTTTTAAAAAGTGAGGTGAGTTATTTACTCCTAAAAGCTGACATTTAAACTATGCTCGTTATGGGGTGGGGTGTAAGCAACAGGTTTGGTCCCCCTAGCTATATCCATTGACCGATACTTGTAATTTCATTTGCAATGAGTCCCTGTGGGTTAAACTGGGCATATTCCGACAGACATAACCTTTTTTTTCTCAAAGCCCCTTGGACAATCAATTCTAAAAACGACTGCCAAAATCTTGAGAGTAATAGTAAAAAAATAAAGTTCCAGAAGGCGTGGTAAAGGAAATTCCTATGGTCGCAGCCAGTCAGTAAAGAGAATAATGAGCAAGAATTTCATGGGCTTACTTGGACCAATCAGATTCACATAAAATGATATGTTAACATATCAAAAATATTAAACTGCACACACTATATGTAAAGTGAACCAACTATGTGATAAATGTCTTTATTAGTTTGAAAGGGCTGGACCTGCAAGGTAATGGATGTACTCCTAACATATTACGATTGGGTAATGTATCTGAAGAAGAAACATTAAAGTGTGGCGGAGTTTTTGTTTCTAATATGTTCGTGACATACAACCTGTACAATGAATAAAATGCCAAACCAAGTCTTCGTGTCCTGGTATTAATCTAATTTAACTCTTTCCTATTTTACTGTGCAACGTATTTGAGCAAACTAAATTTCATTATAATTTCATTTAAATTTTAATCTTGTTGAAATCCTGTTTCATACTTCTTTTTCCTTAAAAGGATTCTCCTTCCCAAATGGTTATTAAATGTTCTCTCACAATGCATTGTAAAGTCAAACAACTAGGAGTTCAACTATCATTTACCTCATGGATAAAAAAAAAGATCTAAACTTCAAAATATTTTTACTTGAAAATTTGTACGACTGGATGTTTTAATGCATTTTTACCTGTAAATTTAAATGATTGGAAGTTTGATTATATCGGAAAACAAAGTACATGTACATATTTTTTAAAATTCTTTCATGTGTAAACTACTGCCACACCTGTTACTATTCTGAATTGAAAGTTGATTTATCTCATGTTTTCTGATTGTTCATGCTGATAACTGTTCATGTTCATAACAGCATAATTTTAGTAGAACACATAAAAACTTTGCTGGGTAATTGTAACCACTGACTATACGATCTGTGTATCTTTAATTAGAATTTAGATTAAAGCATTAGGTTCTACTCCTTTCCTAAAATACTAATTGTCTACATTTTAATATCTCTGACAAACTGAGAACAATACTGATTATTATTTTATCAAAAGACTCACAAGAGACTCTGTAAGTCCTCCTACACTGACGGTGAGACCAAGAAGGACACTATATGTGTATGAGGGGAACTCCAAAAGTTGTGTGAACTTCCCAAATGTGTCTCCTGGAGCAGCCCAATTGATACTCTCTATTCCATTCCTGTGGGAGGAAAGAAATACTACAACATCATCTTATTTCATGGAGAAAAATGCCATAGCCTTGAAGAAACTGACCGTTTGTGGTACTTAATTGGCAAGGGAACAAAAAAATAAAGTTTCTAGGCAAATGTAACTGTGGATGCCCCTAACACTTAATGCTGACCTTTGACCTCTTGGCTTGGAACCTAAGACTAAGCACCAAGGTCCTTGATTTTACAAAATCTAAGAGGATTCCCAGATTACTTAGATCTGAAAAATGCTCCAGATTGCTTAGATCTGAAAGTTTCTATAGTATCTTAACAATAACATGTACCACCACAAACTCCACAACTATCTTCTTCAACCATTTCTCAGCATATCTGCAGCAGGAAGACATCATGATTCTGTATTTATCTGGATTGTGAGTCTGATGCTCCACCAATTGAGCTACTGTGGCTCCCAGAAAAAGTTGTGTTTTTATATAAAATAGAACTGTAAAGTGTTTTTTTCCTTCTTTTTTTCATCAGAATTATTGTCATTTAAAATGAATTAAGACTTGATATGTTTTAACAAAGCATTATTATCAAAATACCTACTTTAGGAAGGTAACTTCTTAATAGAAAGGGAAACAATCTATATAATGCTAAAAGAGTCAATAGCTGTGAAGTTTGATGGTAGTACATATCCACTTAATGATTCTATTATTATATTGGAAAAATTCCAGATCTGAGTGATATGGGAATGCTGTAAAATTCTACAATGTTGTTTACCTCAGCGTTAATGCTGAGCATGCCAATTAAGAAGCCAAAGTTTGATGTTCATTGTTAAAGTGTCCCCAGCTGATATTCAGCAAATACTCTGATGAAAGCATTGTAGATACTGTACACAGACCTGCCAACCCTAGCAAGACCTTCTCAGTAAGGCAGTCTAAATTTTCCTATGAGTTAGAAGACTTTTCAGTAAGGTGTCACGAAATATCATGTACTGCTATTGTCAACGTGGAAACATGCATTTAAAAAGTTCAGAAGTGTGATCTGAGATTACTGCAGCAATGGGCAAACATTATGTTCAACTAAAAAAGTTTGTAAACTACACTTAGACTGTAATTACTTCCAAACACAGTTCAGAAACTGCAGTTCCAAACCCCATGGAGCTCAAAGGCTTCTTGCTAGATCTATCAACTTGACATGATCTTTAGATTTGTTTATTTTGTGTATTTTTTTCAATTTCAAGTGGCGGCGGCAATCATCTCTCCCGCCATGAGAAATACTAAAATCAACATGACATGATATCCAATAAACATAATAGTTGCCTTTCCTGCTTTTATTCCCAAGAAACTGAATATTCCGTTTTATACTTCTAATATTCCGTTTTATACTTCTAATATTCCGTTTTATACTTCTAATATTCCGTTTTATACTTCTATGCTGTTTAAACTGTTTAAGAGGCTTATTGTCCCTTTCGTCTTAAAAGTGTTTTTCATTTGATGCCATTTATAGACAATGCTATAAGCACCAGCTTGATCATGTGGGCGTTTTGCATGAAAAATAGTTTAAAGCATCCACGTTACAAATGTAAAAGTTAGACTGGTTCCCTGACCAACTCCACTGAATCTAATATGAAACCGGGATCCGGATCAAACACAGAAAAGCCAATTTCTGGATTTGACTGCAACAATTGTATTTTCATAATTTTTGCTATTATTTTGTAAGTTTGTAATTTAAGGGTCATTTCATTAAGTCTTACGGTCAAATCTTAAGGATTGGCAGGTCTGTGTATATACTCGTTTATAAGTCAAGTCCAACTGCAAACAACATAGACCCTGATCTGCTGTTGCATAATGCACCGGAAGATCAGGGTCTATATTGTTTGTTCCAATGATAACTCCTAATAAACTGCACAGATCCAGATCTGCTGGTGCATTATGTAATGGCAGACCTGGGTCTGTGCTGTTTGCATTTGGATTTGACTTATAAGCGAGTATATATGTTAATCCTGTTTGGCATGGTTTTCTGTACCATTTAAATCAAATGCTGATGGCTTTACTTAGGAAAAACAATGACTAATGCAAGGTCAAACAAATGGATGTTTGGTCTCCCTTACTCTATGGACAACTCCTGCTTTCTCTGATTAAAATTCAACAAAGACTTCAATTTTTAGGCAATACACCCATTAAAATACAAAAATTACATCCCTACAAATTATAATAATTTCACAACAATTACTGATGTATGCAGGAAAATAGTTCAAAATATCTATAAAAAAAACAACTGGATAGAAATCAAATTTCTTGGTCATTAAAGACTACAAATCATATAATACAGACCCTGAAATGGTTAATTATACCAGTGAAATGATATTGCAATATAGACTGAACACAAATGAAATTCACAATGAATGCAAATGAAATGATGAATGCCTTTTAAAACAAGAGGCCAAAGTGGACCAAATATTGCTCATCTTGACAGCTGACATATCAGTGTGTGAATGCAAATTCACACAGATATTGTAACTGTATAGGGGTAAGAAAAGCCTAGAGCAAATAACTGCTACTTGTCTATTAATGTTGGTGTGATTTATCTTCTTGCCTATACCATATATATAGGATCACTGCATAAAAAGAACAAGTCTTTTATAAAACCAGAATTTTCATCTGGATGTCTCTACACCCTGGGGACTTGACCCTAATTCATAACTTAGAAACTGTTCATAGCCCAACCTCTATAAAGTATATACACTTATTTACAAGGGGACTTTATCTGTGCAGTCAGCATGGATTTCTGGATTTGTCCTTAACACCCAGGGACCCTGGTAAAGTTTTAAGCGAAAATTCTCTGCAAATAAATTTTTGAACTTGGGCATGATTTTTAGAAGAAATATGTTCTTCTTGAAACAAAATCTTTTTCTTGCACATTCTTTAATATGCATAGAAATTCTCATACTTTGATGCATTTAGTGGTGTGCTTTTAGTTCTTCAGTCTAGAGGCTATATTGCATTTTCTGTAAAAATTATTGTTTTTTATCAGAGTTGCACAACAACATTTCTGGTTTGGTTGGTCTAAACCTGGTTTAAGGTATTTTGCCTACTTGCTTTAGTTAGTTTCGTTTGGCAATACGAGCAAAGTGTCTTACCTAAGGACACAACACTGCAAATAATCCAGCCTGGTCAGGGATTCAAACTTAGTACTCCTGCATAGGAGTCCAGCATGCTACCCACTGGTATTTGACAAACTAGTCATATAATTATATATTATCAAATTAATATCAAATTAGAGTGTATGTGTGATATTACTATTTATATTTTCTTCCATTTAAATTATAAATCATTTATTATGATCCCTAAAGTGCATTATTATTTTGATAAACTTGTTCTATTTAAATTTATGCATCTTGTATTTTAAAAATAGTAATTTGTTTTTTTACTTGGGGAAGAACTCTGCATAACTCCAAAACTGTGATTCTAAATCATAGTTTATTTCCTTTGCTGTACTCAAACAAGAAATCTGGGCCAGCAGGATGCTTTCTGTTGAAATTTCTTGGAGTGCCATTGATTGCAAATGTTATGAAACAAATCTTTCAAGGTTTCTCTTGTTTCTGTATCTTCATCCATATCTGATGGCACATCAGCATCATTTGTCCAATATTGAAAGACTATGCCAGGATGCTCTGTGTCAAAGTTGGTCAAATTTTGTATTAATCTGAATGGCATTCAAGCAAGGATACTACTCTGCCAAATTTTATCAAAGACAGTTAAGTGAGTTTTTTTAGAAAAGTTAAAGGTTTTCCTGTTTAATGTAACAACAGCTATTTTTTATGGCAGATTGGCATCAATTTTACAAATTTAAAAGCTCTTCATGCCAGAATGCTTTCTGTAAAATTTGGTTGAATTCTGTTGAGTATGTTCTGAAAGATCCTTAAAGGGTTTTCCATCGTTAGTAATGGTGGCCATATTTGATGATAAATTGGCATCATTTGTATAAATTTGAAAGCCCTTATTACCAGAATGCATTCTGTTAAACTTGGTCAATTTCTGCTGAACAGTTTGTGAGAAGTGCTTTAAAGTTTTTGTCTATTTTTAGTAATGGCAGCCATATTTGATGGTAGATTGGATTCATTTGCAAAAAAAGTGCAAGCCCTTCATGCCAGGATGCTTTCTACCAAATCTGGTCAAATTCTGAGCACTGTTTGAGAAGAAGTCATTTTTAGGTTTTTCTATTATTAATAATGGTGGCCATATTTTATGGTGAATTGGCATCATATGTATAAAACTGAAGGCCAACTATGCCAGGATACTTTGAAAAGAAGTCATTTAAAAGTTTAAACACTTTTAGTATCGCTGGCCATATTTTATGGTGGATCAGCATCATCTGAACAAATCTAAGACACCTTCATGCCAGGATGCTTTCAAATTTGGTCAGATTCTCTTCAGTGGTGCTGGAGAAGAAGTCATTTGAATGTTCTTCTATTTTTAGTAATGGCAACCATGTATTACTGCAGATCATCATCATTTGAATGAATGTGAAAAACCATCATGTCAGGATGCTCCTGTCAAATTTGGTCAAATACTGTTTAGTAACTTTTCTTCAAAAGTTGTTTAAAAGATTTTCTATTTTTAATAATGGTTGCCATATCTGATGGTGGATCGGCATCATTTGAACAAATTTGAAAGATGTTCATGCCAAGATGCTTTCTGTCAAATTTGGTCATATTCTGTTGAGCGGCTTTGAGAAGTCATTTAAAGATCTTTCTATTTTTAGTAATGGTGGCCATGTCTGACAGCAGATTGGCATTATTTGAACAAATTTGAAAAAGCTTTATGCCAGGATGCATACCTGCCAACCCCTACATAGGTATAAGCATAACCTAAGTGGCAAAAAAGCGTAATCTAAGCATAAAAAGTGTAATCTATATATTACATGCCATAATTACAATAAACTGAATGAAAAATGTACATTTAGTTTTGCTACTAACCTGGATCTGCAGTTGGTTAAAGTACTTGTCACAAATGGGCAAATTCCATGTGGATTAGTACCAGAATACAAACCACAAAACATGTTGACAAATTATATATACACAACACTCACTTTAACTAGTCTACATGTCTAACTTTCGCCGAGTGATTGTAAAGTCAACTCCACAAATTCTGCAATGATCATTACCATGTGCTCAACTGGAGTACTGTATTACCCCTCTCATGCTATTCTTTCTAAATTTGTAAAGCACTAATGATGTCTTTTTTCTGATCTGACACGTTTTAAAGTTTAAAAAAATCCCTCTTCTCTAACATTTTTCAGTCCTATAACATCCGAGAGTCACATCGATAAAGCCTGTTTCACTTAACATCTGCCGCCATTTAATATAATGAATCTGTGAAACAAGTTTTCAAATTGAAGAAACCTGTCTGTTTTCTTGGAAATGTGTTATACAGCTGCTATAAATAGAAAAATAAGGAAAGTACATGGCTGTCTATGACAAATGCACTCTTACACTATTCTTGTGCAGCAGTCTTCTTTTTTAGAATATTCTCAGATTTATATGATGTGTGGGATTAAAGAGATGATAATAAAAATGACAAACACAACTTTTTATTGCTTTATTTTTATTTTTTTAAATATACCAAATAAGCGTAATCCATATACAGGCGAATGTGAGATGTAATTAGGTGAAAAAAAAGTGGAATGATTACACCAAAAGCATAATGGTTGGCAGGTAAGCAGGATGCTTTTTTGTCAAATTTTTTAAAAATTTTGTTGAGTGATTTTTGAAAATAAGTTGTAAATAGCAATAACAGACAGTGCATTACAGATGACCCACACAATTAATGAATGGATTTTGAAAGTCAATTATTTTCAGGCTGCCACTAAAAATGTCCACATTTAAAAGCCCATTTGCAAGATATTTCAGGATCAGATTCTTTACACGGACAGACAACTTTCCATCATTTTACTCATTCCAAACTGTGACATTGTTCTTGTCGAGGCAAACATAACTACCACTGATGTGATGACATCCTCATCATGTGATGACATCATCACCAGTTGATGTATCTGTACAATTTTCATTGGAACAAAATAAAATAAGAAATAAAATTTGCTGACAACTACTCTACAACTATATTTTTACATTTAATGTAATTGCTTTTATATTTATTGTAAATACAATGCTGAATTTTGCATTTTATGCATTTGCTATTTTATTAAAGCATACTTTTATGAAGACAAGATATGAAAACTATAGTTCTCTCCCTTTAACATGGAAAACCCGACTTAGGTATACCCTTTTCCATTTCATCCCAAATGAACAAAAATGAAAGAAAACTATGAATGGAAGTGATAAACGTAAAAAAAAAAAACCAATGCATTTCTGAGCCTGTGAATGAAAAATAGCAAGATGATAGCTGAAATGCAACCATGAATAAAAAGTGAATGGGACACAAATGAAATGAATTTCAAATGCATTTCAACTGCAAATGAAGTGCAAACAAAATTATAGATTTGGTAAAATTATCCATTTCAGGATCTGTAGAAGCAAATAAAATAGATCAGACAAGTCAAATAGAAACAATCAAAAGTTGAAGAAAAGAAAACAATGACTCTTACTCTGGAAATATTTTCTCCAGCTCTTCTCTGTTTGGAACATGGGGAACTAAAGGCCTACAAATAAAAATCAACATAAAAGCTTTACTTTCTCCATATGATACATTTAGTTTTCAATTACATAACATTTGTCTAACAGTTATTAAGAGATGTTACAATTTCTCAAAAGGATTGAAGAAGTATATGGAAATGGCTGTCATGCCTTGTTTAAGACCACAGTGGGAATATGCTTGTTTCAAGTTTGGTAACTGCAATTATAGCAAATGTGCAATATAAAGAAATCTGTCAACAAAGTATCAATTAATTAATATGCAATGCTCAAGTAAAGCAAATATTTGTATGTCGAAAGTATTTGAAAATATACTGTGAAAATTGCAATCTTCTGATAGGGGACAGAATAGATAGCTTAGACTGATACTCAAGGTTACACATACAATGGTTCACATTTTGCTACATCTCGCAAAGAATGAAATGGAATGTCTCATGACTAAATGGCAGCTGTGTAACTTGTGACATCCCAGTTTTAAGTCTCTAACAGTCTCAAGTTTCTTTTTTCTTTTCTTTTTAATTGTCACTAATGCTGCCACTTTACTGGTAGATGTTTCTGGTTACAAACAACTCTCATAATATGAAATTCCACAGAATGCAATATCTTGCCTGCTCACTCATTACTGGATTAACATAACATAACTTGTTCAAGATCCACATCTTCTGTGAACCATGTACTACCTGTGATACAGTAATTTAGCAAACATGGCTCCAGCATGTGCTCTTGTCCTGTCAATCTTCTCACAGGCTTGCTGTACTAATAATGTGAACACATGTTCTGATCTGAAAATATTAAAATTTCATTGAATAGTACAGAATAGCTGTTGTGATGCTATACAAAATGTGGACATCAATTTTTTTTTGCAAGAAAGTAACATATTATTGATTATTAATTGTTTAGGATTCACATATATCCAACTCAGAGAAATGATATGTATTTATGACAGAATATCAATCAAATATTGACACAATATCAATTTGTAGTTCCTTCAAGATTTCCACCTTTTGAATTTTTTTTATTATTCTGTAATAAAGATATAAGCAGTACCAGATACAAGATACAAGAAATTTTATTTACCAATGGTTGTTTGGATAACATAAAAACACCAGCTCTGGATAAGCTATTTTACCAACATGACATAACACAAATACTTCATACTTCAGCAGGTTACACAGATAGTACATATTTACAAGGAAACAATAAATATCGGAAACATTACAAGTCTAACAGTAACTTCAGATTCAAAGACAAGACAACAGTATATAACATGTAAATATAATTATTTTTTTTTTTAAATGTATGAAGATATATATAACAGATCACAGAAAAGCATACATTTGAAAATTTATAAAAGAAATGTGAGTTTATTGTTAAAAGCACAAACGACATTTTTTAATTAAGATATCAGGAAATGATGGTGCTAAAAGTTAAAATTAAAGCTTGAAAAAAAAAATATCTAAGAAAGTAAGTAATTTAAATAAGCATTATGGGAGCAGGATTTAAACCAGAGAAACTCGGTGAAATTGGTAACTTTAAAGCTGAATTGCTGCTGAATGCTAAATAAAATGATATAAAGCACATTTACAGTGAGGCCCTGACCATGTCTGAATCAGAATGCTGAATTCTTTGAAAAGAGGGATTGTTATCAGTCCATTGGGCAGGCTATTCCAGACTCTGGGGGCATCAAATTTAAAAAAGTTTACCGTACCTTGTGGTCTTTACCATTGGTATTGCTGCCAAATTTTGACATCTAAGATTACTGATGCAGTTTTTGAATGCGACCAGATTACTCAAGTAATTAGATGTTTTCTTGTGATGTATCTTCTATACTTCAGTTGCCATATGTCTGAATCTACTAATATGTAGAGTAGGAAGATTTGCTTTTCTAGCAGAAAGTCATATGAGCTATTAAAATCATCAAAGTTTGAAATGCCTGGGCTCCCGTTTAAACATATGTTGATCCCTACTGGCTGTAGAGTGTGTAATTGGTGTATCCAATAAAGTTCTCTATCTTTTCGATTAATGTTGCTACTAGAGAGCTCTGGATCAGATTAGATAATTTCTATTATCTGACACTGAACACAATGTTGTGGTCCGGTTGGTTAAAATGTTTAGACACTGGGGTCTCCTTCTTATTACGGATGTCCCTTAAGTGTTCTTTTATTCTTACTTGGAATTCCCTTTTGGTCTCACCTACATGTTGTTTGCCACAGAGATGGCCGGTGAGTAAAAAAATAACATTACGTGTGGTACAGTGACCTCTTAACTTTGAAGTATATTTGAGGTTTGTAAAGCACTTCTAAACATTTTTGATTTATTCATTTTCATGCAAAATGTGCAGTTAATGGTCTCACAATCTAGTACTTTGTTTGCAAATGTTTTACCTGTAATACCTGGGTGTTTACTTGAAAACTTAGCTCTTATTAACTGGTTGCTTAATTTAGAACGAATTCTCTGTGGATAAATAAGTTCCGTTTGGAATTTCTTTGGCAAAGTCATGTTGACAATAGGCCAAAGAGATCTTATTGCACATTGGAGAAAATAATTATCTTGATCATGTGTAAAGATTGCTGGTATCACACTACTAGATTTATTAACCTTCTGAGTAGGATTAAGTAGATCTGAATGGTTTTTAAGTCTTGCTTTAGTTAAAGCTTCTATTAAAGTTTGAATCGGGTAGCCTCTTCTTTTATAGAATTGGATGAGATTTGAAGCGTGTTTCTCAAAGTCTGATTCTTTAGTACACATACGCTTAATTTGTAACAGATAACTGTATGGACCTGATTTCTTGCAAAGATCAGGGTGGTAGGAATCATAATGTAGATAGCAATGTTTATCTGTAGGTTTACAGTATAAATAGAATAATATTTTATTATTTTCCCCAAATACTGTAGTATCAAGGAATGTGATTTTTACCTTGGAGTATTCCATTGTAAATTTAATGGTTTTGTGATAACTATTACAGTATAGACGGAATTTGTTTAATTTCAACTCGGATCCTGTTCAGATCATAAAAATGTCATCTATAAACCTATAAAAAATAAAAGATTTATATGGTGCTGAGTTCAGCAGTTTCCATTCAAGATCACCATAAAAATATTTGAATATGACAGGGCAACTTTGGTTCCCATAGCAGTGCCGCCAATTTGTAGGTAATGGGAGTCATCGAATGTAGAATTATTGTAGTGTAGCACCAGTTTTAATAGGGCTAAGATTCTCTGATCGGAGAGATGATATTTGGGTTTATTTGCAGCCAGAGTTCTGGCTATTGATGTTAAACCTTTGTGGTTGGGTATGTTAGTGTATACGGAAGTGACATCCATTGTGACCCAAAAGAAATCATCTGGTAAATTATTTATAAAATACTTTAATATATGAAGGAATAATTTTGACAAATGGTTTGATATGTTCGTCAATTACACTACAGATTTTTTCAGTGGGTGAACTGTTTCCACTAATAATAGGTCTTCTTGGGATGTTTCCAGGAATAAGGCTTTTATGTATTTTCGGAAGGAGATAGAATCTAGGAGTACGGACTTTGTCATTGATAAGGTTCTGAAAAACCTTATCATCTAATTCCCTTTTATCATGAATTTGAAGTACAAGGTTTTTAAGATGATTCTCAGTAAGGTCATTCCTTGCTTTGATATATAAATTCTCATCATTTAACTGTCTTAAAGTTTCTTTGATGTAATCATCAGTGTTCATGATTACAATAGCAGAGCCTTTATCGTCTTTTTAATGACAGTATTTTTGTTATTGCATAGTTCTAGGAGGGCCTGTTTTTCTTTTGTTGAGATGTTCAGGCGATATCACCCTTTTTGTTTCAAATTTAACAGTGATAACTTTAAGGATCAGTTGATGAATCGACAAGACCAATTCCATCTGATGAGTTACAAAGATAATTAAACCAATCAGGGACCAGGGGTGACTAGACCATCCCAGCAGATGGGAGGAAATGCCTCCACATCCTATCAGGCAGTACCTTCTTTCTATTAAAATCATCAAACACCAATTATAGTGCCCTATACTGTATTTTTTTCCATTTTGTCAGAGTTTTGTTTGCTATAGAAATGCCAAATAAAGGGGCAGTTGTTGAAGTTTGACTAATAAAGCATTTGTAGATCAATAGTTTAGTATTAGAGGACAAATAGTGGTTTAAGATGTTTAACTGTCTTGCTGCTTTTTGACAAATCTTGGATATATGGTTGCTTAAATTTAGTTGAGAGTCAATATCTATTCCATGGAGTTTCACACAGTCTTCTATGGAGAAACTGGATAAATTCTGCACATTTTTGCCAAGAACAATGGCTTGGAATTTCTCGGGTTTGCTTGCATATCACTGGCTTCAAACCAGTCAGTCAGTATCTTGTTCTCATTTTGTAGAACAGATATTAAATTATTTGGATCTTTATGGATGTAAGATATTGTGTTGTTATCAGTGTAATTAATTATACAGTGTTGTTTATTTTGTAAAGTAGAAAATGTTGTTTACAAAGATATTAAATGAGAGGTCCCAGTATTGAGCCTTGTGGTACTCCTTTAGAGGCTTTATCACAGTTACTATATGAGGATCTCAGTTTAACGCGTTTTTTGGTTATACAAGTAATTTTCAATTATTTTGATCAAGTTCTGATCAATGTTATAGGCTTTCATCTTTTTAATTATGAGGACGTATGGAAGACTGTCAAAGGCCTTGGACAGGTCCATTAGTATTTCACCACACTGGAGCCATTGTCCAGGGTGCCACTCCAGTCCTCCACCAGTTTCATTACTGTGGTTTGACATCCATACCCTTTTCTAAAAGCAGATAGAGAGTTATGAAAAATATTATCAAAATGCAATTGGATCTGATTACATAGAAGCCTTTAAAAAAATTTTAAAGTGCAAGATAAAATGCTGACTGGTCTGTAGTTGCCTGGTTATCCATAGGATTAGATTTTTTGTAGGTTGGGGTTACCTGTGCTTCTTTAAGACAATCTGGAAATTTCCCTTGGTCAATACAAGTATTCAAGAGTAAGCTAATTTCTGAGCATAAAACTGGTGAGCATAAGTTGAGAATTTTAGGAGCTATGTTGTCAACACCTGTAGATTTCTTTGTATGAAGGCCTTTCATAACTTTGAAAACTTGTTCTAGCATTACAGGTTTCAGTTTAAGAGTCAGGTGTTTTTCAGGTGATTAATTGTCATGAATAGCTTGTATGTTAGGGTGAATAGTATAGTTATCTATGAGTTTGTTTGAATCAATGGTTTTTGCAATGTTAATGTAGTAGTCATTGAAGATTTCACAGACTTTAGTTTGGTCAGTAATCAGGGCATCACCCTAAATCAGAATGATGTTGCAGTCTGAACTTTTATTTATGGCTGATAAAAAAGGTGTAATGGTAGGCCAAAAGTCCTTAGATTTTGTGCCACCACTGCAGTGTGAAGTCTGATAGTATATAAATTAATGGTCATGAGAAAATTATTTTATGCTGTGTACATTATCTTTTTATACCCGAGTAAGTTGTATCATTATACAACATTACTCAACCCTAGGTTGATTAACATTCCAAGTTATACGCTAGGTCCAGACTGTTGCATATTCAACAACAAAAACTGACATTTAATGTACTTTTTGTCATTAAAATTGAAATCAACACTAAAAGGGTCATACAAATTCCACTTTTCAGTGAAATTTTATCTTAAAAAATAATTAATTTAAGAAAAGATTTATCTGTAGATAGAAGTCTGTACTAGTCTGATTGACCTCACAAAAAAAAGGTTTCACACTGAAAAATAGTTCCAATATTATTCACAAATGTTCAATTTATATCACTACAAAACTATATACATGTATTTTAATAATTATTATGCTGAATTTTGTGTTTCAATTATTTCTTATAACAATTACTGTGGTTTATTATTCAAAATTACATATCACAAACTATGATTAACCATAATATTCATTTTAAATGTCAAAGTCATTTAATAAGATCTATAAGTTAAACATTATTAAAATTTTGTTTAAAAATTGATGTAGATCTACTAAAAAATCCTCTCAGTCAACATCAGAGGGCTGATGAGGCAAATTTCATATTACTTCAGTATGCCAAGAAATTTAAGCTGACTTGTCTTTCCCTAACTTTCCACCAATTCCCTCTTCCCCTTTTTTTTCAGCGAATGCTACAAGATCATTGCTCCTGTTGCTTAAATGAATTAAAGGAGCAACATAAACGGACATTATGTTGTATATGCCTACTTTGTAGTCAATCTGTGCTGATTAAATGTCCATATCTGTCTGCAATTACAATTTAAGCTACAATAATTGTTTTGCAGAATTCACACAATGACCAGTGAACTGAATGATACACCAGGATAGTATATGATGCTAAAATGAGCATATACCTGAATAAATGTTTTTTATTCGGAGTATTGGCAAAGATAATTTATTTTTGTTTTGTATTTGCGCAATACTTGCAAATTTAATTTTTAATGTTATTCCTTCAACTTTATAACGAAAAATGTAAGAAATCATTTGGTTTCAATTGTATGTAACTATTCAAGTTCAAAATGGCCATTATTTACATCAGAGGTTTTTTCTAGCATGCCTCATAGCATCATAGTGCCTACCACTTGAGCTACAGCTCATTATACACGTCTGTTGCTACATTGTAAAATGTGCTAGCCATCAGCTGACAATATGGCTGGCTGGGAAAAACTGTACATTGATATATGCATATTAAAGCTTTCAAATTCAATATTTAGTGCTTATTGTTTCTTTCTGAAGTATTTTGTAGAATCAGCTAGACAACTATGCCTCATGAAATGTACTGTTCACAACAATAGCAACAGTGTTTTAGAATATGTGTATTACCTATCTGTAAATTGTACAAAAATTATGTCTCAAATATGCTGAATAAATCATTTTTCAAAAATTAATGGAGTTCAAGTATTTAGATTTACAGTAATAGCAAAGAAATACTCACATCTGGGGTGTTATTAAATCCACAGCAGATCTGGCAATAAGAGAGGTCAGCAAATGAAGACCGGTCATACTGGCCTCTCGGACCCTAGAATTCAGATTATACATCTTTTACTGACAGGATTTTCAAAGCCACAAGTTCAGCTTCTATTAATATGAGTTTAGGCCAGTCTGTCCAACTAGTCAAACAGGTACCTATTCTGATGCCTGTTTACTTCCACAGCCCAAGTGAAAATGACAGCCCATTTAATCTGCCTTTTAAATCACAACCCTGTCTTTAAATAACGTACATCTCAAATTTTAATATAAAATTCCTGTTCCAAACATGTCACTGAATCTCTCATTAAATTTTCCAAAGATAATAAGTTCAAACACCTTACTCGATCACTTTGAAGTTGAATGTGTTTTATCAAATTCATTTTCAGACAGAAAGTAAGTTTCATAGTAAATTATATTTCTTCAAGAATACTTACCTAATCACATTAATGTTAGTAAATAAACTCCACTACCTCTCCAATCCAGCCCTCCCATAGAAACAAAAATTTTGTCTTTCCCATCTATATATAATAGGTGATGACCCGTATATAAGATGTTTACCAGTTTAAACTTGAGCTAAACATCAATGAGGATGCTTGCATTGTGGGCAGGTGTGGAGGACTTAGTAGTAAGAAGTCATTTTCTTATTCCCTGAGGTATATCTGTGTGCTTCAGATAATTTTTGAGAGCATGTACAGGATCTTGCAAGGACACTACTCTTGACATATCGATCAAAGAGAAGGAGCATATGACGACTCTCTGGTTGGTTGCCCACTGAAGGCAGCCTATTTTTGGTGACAAAGCCTGGTTGCATCATCAGGACCAAGGAACCATCCGATGTGAACTGCATAGAATTCGGGTCCATTGAAAGCGCATGTAGCTCACTCACCCTGCATACCGAAGCTAAAGCTATCAGAAAACAAGTTTAGTATGATAGTACCTGCCTCAGGGCCCTGGCGAAAGGCTCGAATTTGTCTGAATTGAGCCATGTCAGGACCCATGAGAGATTCCATTTTGGAAATAGGGTGAGTGACTTTGGTTGATTCAAGTCGAAATTGGCTAGGTCTGATAGATCTTTATTATGACTGATATCTTGTCTGCCATGATGCCGGAATGTGTCCAATATCATGGAACGGTAGCCGTTGATGGTAATCGGGGCCAACTTTTTCTCCTCATAAAGCCAGAGAAAAAATTTAGCCAGTTGTGGGATTGAGGCACTCAAAGTGATGATGTTATTGTCTTAGCACCAGTTCCTGAATACACGCCACTTTCCCTCGTAGGTCTTCAAAGTGGAGGGCCTTCTTGCTTGTAGATTCTCTCCACGATCGAAGGCTTCAATTCTTTCCTTCACAAGTCACTCCAGACAAGAGCCAGGTGTGAAGGAGGAGTTGGTTTAGACAGGGATGGAATATCTGTGACAACGGTTGCTTGAGAAGATTCACCAAATCAAGTAGATCATTGACCCAGGACTTGTCCTATCTGACAGGGGTGATCTGAATCAGTTTGCATATCTGACCCCTCAGTTTCTGATTTATTTTTGGTACTAAGACCGTGAGTGGGTAGGCAATGGCAATCCGATGAAAGACTGACTGGTGAAGGGACCATTCAGTATGAATGGTCTGACCCTTTCTTGACACAGAATCAGAAAGGACATTGAGTCTGCCAGGAATGTGTCTGATTTGTACAGTTGGAACTAGACTCTATGAGTTTGACGATATGCATCATTCGAACGTGACATAGTCGTACAAGATTAAGATTGGTTAAAAATTCCATACCAAGGTGGCCAAATACTGGGATGGACTGAGGTAATACTTCTCCCAGTTCACTAGAAAACCAAAATGACATAAAAGGGATTGGAGATTGTCCCATCCCTTGATGAGAATAGAACTTACCATATGTTACTGGAGAAAATTGTCCAGATATGCCGCTGTTGCAGCGGGTGAAATCTACTGGAACAGAGTGACGATGTAGTTCATAATCATGGTGAAAGACCATGGACTGATGTTTAGGCTGAATGGGAGAGCATGAAATTGAAAAATTGTTCTGTGGTTAGCAAATCAAAGGAATTTCTGCGACGCCGAATGTATAGGAACATGGAAGTATGCATCTGTCAGATCAAGACTAATGGCAAACTCATCCCTTCTGATGTAGAGTCGATAATCATTCTGAGCTTGTTGTTGGCTTTTTGTACAAGGAAGAGCCTTGAATAGAACCCCAGAGATTGTGGTTTGCAAACAATCTCCACTGCCCACTTGTTGATTAGCGACCAGATCTCCTGCTGCATGATCGAGGCCTTCTTTGACTGTGGCAGAACTTCCGTAACTAGCTGAGAGGACAGAGGAGAGGGGGTTGGATAAATGAAATCCAAAGCCCCTCCAAAACGACTTGAATAGACCACTCATTTTGCAGAAACAGAGTGATCCAATGATAATTGAAGTGCAGGAGTCTGGTGTCTACCGGCATGCTGTCAGGGTGATAAGTTAACAGTGGGAGTTAGGATTGGGGTGCATGAAACCTTGTTTCTTGCCCCCCCCCCTCCCGATAACGTTGCCTCCTAAACTGAGTGGGCTGCTGTGTCCTGACATTGGCTTGGGGTTGTTACTAGTTCTGTGTTTGTCCAGAGAATGATCCCTTGTCTCTTTGATACCAATCATCTCTCCATTGCAATCGAGACTGATTGGGTGTATATGGTTGTGGAGGCTGAGCTGCAAGTTGGAGGGGCAGTTCTTGAGCTGCTTGTCTCCATACTTCCTCTATCTTGCCTCTGAAGAGCAGGGGCGACCTGAAAGGAGTCATCTGCAGTGTCAGGGCATGTTGCGGTTTGAAAACTGCTGTACGCAAGCATCTTGTCACACTAGGTCAAGATTAGCAGAAGCAGTTAGTGCATTCACCATGGAATGGTGTGCTGCTCTGTTAATAACTCTGGCGATTTGGGCTGTGGACTCCCATGCATGGTCATTACCTGATTTCTCGGCTAGCCAGAAAATCACTAACTAAGTAAGATCTAACATTGAAGAAGTGGCGACAATGTTTTGAAACAGCTTAGATGTTGAGTGGAAAATGTTTTTGTCAACTTTATAGAAATTAGGGGAGAGTTATATCGATGGCTGCAAAATTCTTATCATGGGCCTGAAGCTCCATCTGAAAAGTGGCTGAGTGTTGTATACCAGTGGGAAGAAAAGGCTGCCGGTAGCTGGTTTTCGAAAAGAAAGCCTCAGAATTGCTCAGATTGCTAATTTTGCTGGAGAGGCAGTCAGTGATTTCTTCCTCTTCCAAGTCCACAGAGGCCTTGATCTTGTAGGCCTGTGTTGTGATAGGGAGTGGGGGGCGTTTGGATGCCAGCAACACCCTATAAATATCCTCCACCTCGATCTTGAAACTAAACTGTCCCCTCCATAGTTGGGTCGGAGTAGAATAGATCATCAGGATGGTCCACGCACTCTCTGTGTTGGATATCCTGGTCTATCTCTATGCCCCGGTCTGAATAGAACATGCCATACACAAAGGAGAGGCCATATCTGTAGAACAGACTTGTTGTCCCAGTATTGATGGCTAGCTAACTGGAAGCATGGACAGTACTGGTGTGGACCATGTAAATGACCATATGGACGGCTCGATTTGAACTGGCCGTGCCAGAGAAGTAGTGATAGGGAAAGATCTTTCATTAAGATCCCTGTACAGGTCTAGTACCCACTGTGTCATAGGATAGACAAACAGATGGATCTCTCACTGAGATGCCCATATGGCTCTGGTACTGGCCTTGTCGTATTAGTAGTGAAGCAGACAGATCTATCAATAAGATCCATGTAGTGTTCTGGGATGAGCTGTGTCATATGAGTGGAAGGACGGACGGATCTGTCACTAAGATCCCTGGTGTGTTCAGTATTGTATGGCTCCATCGGTCTGGTACAGTTTTCAGACTTGACCGATCTACAGTCAGAAGACAGAATGTATGGCTGGATGGCTGGCTGGATGGTTTAGTCGGCAGCCAGGACGGTATTGTACAGTGTCATTTTCTGAACTGATGGATCATTAAGATCCATACTAAACCCCATGCACCCTGACTTACAAGCCCAAAGGCCTTGTTCAGGCAGGTTGGGGGACTTATGTCCAGTGGGCTGCCAAGAAAATGCAGCATTTGCCCCAAATTGAGAAACTGCGTCATTGCCTCCTGGACCCGATGATGCACCTGTACCGCCTGCAATGATCTAGGCGATGGTGGGGATGGCGAAACTTCAGCACCTAGTTCCTCCACTTCTGCTGAGGTTATCGTAGCCACAATGTCCCCACTAAACTCACCACTGATTCAGTTCTAGGATGAATGCTCAAGACATTAGACTGTTCAATGCTGGACTTAGTCCTTTTCTGTCCATTTTTTGCCATTCTGCGTGGAATAGTAGACCACATTTCTTCAGACTAAGTCGTGCAATCATTGCATGTCCTTGAAGAAGTGCACTTAGTGCAAGAAAGTCATGAGTCATGGTTGTCCTCATAAGCATTTAAGTTCTTGCATTTAGGACATTTAGTCATCATTTTTTGAATTCTGAAACGACAAGAGCAACAAATAATAGAGCCTGGTAATAAACAAGCACAAAAATGTGTTAATATGTCACAAAAACAACACCTGTTAGCAACTAAGGGACCAAAAACACATAGAGATCGTGAATAAACGTAAACCACAACATGCAATAATGATACTCAGTTGAAGCACATGGTCCAAAATAGCGAAGTTTGCAAATGTCACAAATTCACATAAAAATTGGCAAAAATGAAAAAATAATGTATACCGTAATGACAGTAAGTCTTAGGACAGGAAAAAATAATCATTATTTTTTGTGTCCCAAGACTTATATGCATGTAAAAAAATATAACATTTTCAGTGCCCAACACTTAGAGACACAAAAATGTCAAGACAAAATTGGCAAGATCATCATACGTCGCACAGCAGTGAACAGCTCAATTCCCATGTCAATAAACTGTTATAAACTACAGTGATTGTTTTTATGTTATTTATTTTGCATATGCATATTTTCTGATTTCTCCAAAATGAAATAAAATAAAGGTAAATAAAGACTGCATAATTCACTGCCCTCTTAGATTTCACCGTGAGACCTGTATTATAGTGTACAGTACTTACACAGTGCATAATCATGCTTAGCGTCACTTATATCCTTGTTTATTTGTACAATGTTAGATGCAGATTTTGCTTTATTCATTCTTATTTTTACCAAATCTCATTCTTCCAGACCACATTTTAGCCATTGCTGTTTTATTTACTTTGTTTTACATGTGCGTGTGCACAAGATTGACTGTTTTTCAGAGATATAAACGATCCTACAAAGTGATGTAATCTGTAAGATACATGTTTAATGAATATTTATGAATATATTAGGCACATAACCAGCATATATTCATATAACTGTCATATATTTATTAAAGAATGACCACAATATGTTAAAAGTCTGAATGTAGACTGCCTAGATCAGGGGTCTCCAAACTTTATAAGACGAGGACCATGTTAGATTTTTTAAGGGGGTTTGCGAGCTGAAGCGACTGTGAAAAATATAAATATATGCAAAATCGTTTTATAAAAGTACAACACTTTGCGGGTTGGACAAATCGAAGCTGCAGGCTGGGCCGGATTCGGCCCACGGACTGTAGTTTGGAGACCCCTGGCCCAGATCATCATCAATCCATTTTAGTTTTGTGTTTTCATTCCACTTTGAGTTTAGCATGCTGGTTGCTTTGGCAGCTCCTTTTAATTATAATTGGTGGATTTGTCTTTTGTTTTCAGACAGAAATCCAGGCTAGTTAATTGTTTAAACCCTAAAACTGGTTTGGGTAAAGATTACATTTTGTCTGAAGGCAATGCCCCCTTGTTCTACTACAATAATCCTTTTATGGCCTTTTGTTACATAATATTAGCATGATTACCATAGCTGAGTAAACATGTACTTATTTAAAGGTCGCTTACATCAAAGCAAACTACCACTGCATTATTATTGCAATTATTTTCAAAGCATTATTTCTGAGGCTTCTTTATCATATTTATGAGACATTATTCAAGTTTTGTGCAGTGGTGCCATGATTCGAAACCAAGAGATGTACTTCATTCAGCGCAAGTTAAAATTTTCAATGTACATGTGGTGATGCCATGATGTAAACAATGTCACTAAAAATGCGAGTGATGTACCAGCACTTATTTTTGTTGTTTTAGTACTGGTACCACATTTCAAAGATTTCGGTATTTCAATTTTCAAGTCAGAAAATTTAATTACTGGTGACGTTTGACAATTTTAATGCAATAATGCATAAACTGACAATAGTAAACTAGAGCCAAATGTGAGAAGTTACTGTACTATTAATATGGTTACAATATTGTGCTAATTGTTCAATGCTTGTCATCGCCTGATGAAATTAAACATATCTGAAATAGGTTAAAATGATAACAAGGGGAAAATTAAATATATTTTTTTTTGTTTATTTTTCCAACAAATTATATTAATTGATAAATTTCCATCTAATCATTTATAATGACAGTCCCTTAACAACTGCTGTCTTATTTTTTTTTTCAATAATGTTACAATCGATAAAATATGCAGAGCAATCAGTAGAAAAAAAGAATTTTTTTCAAAAGATGTCCCAAGACTTATGGTACATGAAAAAATTGCAATAATTTCGTGTCCCAACTTTTATAGGTCATAAAAAAATTGGTTTTGAAAATAATTAAGGGTGTCCCAAGACTTATAGTGTGACAACATTTACCGTCATTATGGTACCACCTGCTGTAGATACGTTATTAAGCACAAAATATCCAAATTTGATGATGGATGGTTGAAATTCAGGAGTATATTGAAGTGGATTTTTGGAAGGTCTCTGCACAATGTTGACTGATCAACAGCAAAAGTTTAAATCTAGCAACACCTGGCAGCATCAAGGGGGGGTAATGGGCATGCATTATATCCCTTTGTCTATATGTTATAGACAGAAAAACTTTTTTTTTGTTGTTGGGAGGGCTGGATTCAGGAGTTAGCAAGCTTATATTGCTAATGTTAATGTGATCAGGGAACATATTTGAAGCAGAAACACATTAGCTAACTGGAAAAAATATTCCTTTCAGAGGCTGTATTCTTCTGAAGTGAGTGTAGCTTCTAAATCGGGCAATTCATTGACTGGGCAGCTATCCTGACAATAGGTGTATTTTATAATTTATGTGGTGTTTAAATTGGACAGATTTCATTGTATAATGTACAATATGAAAAGCATTCATAATAAATTTTTTGAAAAATGTATTTGACATTGAGTTACATATATTCAATTGGTGACATTTTTACCACACAGGGCAGGAATTGATTTTCTAAGCTCAGGATTTGCATAAAGATGAATAATATACAAGTCATCGATATATATGTCAGACAATTTAAGTTTTCTACTTACCAGGCCCCTACATCTCCCCTGCTGTCCATTGTATAATCCTTCATGGCTGTCAAGTAGGCATCATACACCTGCCCCACATTGTCAGCACACAATACCTGCGATGGGTCCCCATCCCTTTCCACACCAACAGTGTTAATAATGCTGAAATGTAGGAAATAGTTACTTGTTTTGATGTTACAATACCTATGTACTAGCAAACAGAATTTAAAAAAATATGCAAAATTTTTGTTGTCAGGAAATATGCCTTACTTCCAACAATCTTTTCTGGAGACCTTCACAAAGCATGTGTTCAGCTGTGTGTGCCAAGCACTGAATGGATAAAGCAAAAAAATCACCAAAATTAATTTTCAAATTACATCTTCAGATATTAAATTATTTAGGTATTCCTGGGTCCATCATTTGCAAAAACATTTTTAAAAAACCTTATCTGATATCAACAGAACGGGCTTTCAATAAAAGTGACTATCGTATCGACACATAATGTACTGATTGTGTTTCTAGTACCAAACTGTCTGTCAAACTGTAAACACCTCAAAAAGAAGAGCCCAATAGGGTAGATAATTTCAGAAACTGGGTAACTTTACAGTTAAAGAAAAGTTAACAATTTGGTGAAATTGTCTACACTTTGAGAAACCTTCATCTCTCATACATATTTCTGCACATAACAGAAATACCTGGTGCAATATGTTCCTTACCCAGTGATCGCATTAAGTGCATCTCTGCGAGCTTCTGCAAATTTTTCCTCACTCTTGTCATCAAACTGTGTGACCTGTATCAAGCCTGCCAGTATCATTCTGAGCTTGCCTGACACCATAAACGGAGGTAGAACTCCAAGGGCTAGACAGTACCCCATTCTGAAATCATAAACTGAGGTAGAACTCCAAGGGCTAGACAGTACCCCATTCTGAAATCATAAACTCAGGTAGAACTCCAAGGGCTAGACAGCAACCCATTCCGAAATCATAAACTGAGGTATAACTCCAAGGGCTAGACAGTACCCCATTCTGAAATCATGAAAACATTTGGTAGATGCAATTTATTTGATAGTATAATTTCCCATTTTGATTGTTAGACTGCCAGTTCCTACATAAGTCACCACTTTTACATGTGATTAGTCTGGCTCACCACCTATAACTAACCAGTCTAATACATGTCCTGTGCAATCAACCTCAGGTAATGTTACAGATTGAGAAAAATGTGGACAAGAAAACAAATTTGGAATATGTAGTCTACAATAAAATTACTTTCAGTCAAACTACCATACATGCACATATGGCTAAGGCTTTATTAATATAAACTATCATAAGAAGAAAATGAAAGTTAAGGCTCTTTATCAATGAATCTGAGTCTATGCAATGTGTATAGAGATGATTTAGAGAACTCAAAACAATGAATTTCAGTGGTTGATCTGAGGTTAAAGCAGATGATGACTATTGACGGTTTTGTCAGACAGATCTAGATACCCTATTAAAAAAACCCACAAAGCTATTCTTTTTTAATAATTTCTTTTTAATCTGCCTTCACTAAACCTTCACCTTTTGACATCTTCTACCAATTATTCCCACTAAATTGATTTCTGCCCTCAATATCTAAGGCAACCAAATTATTGGGGCTTAAAAACCTAAAATCTGAAATGACTACTAAAATTTTCACACAGGACACTCTATGGCTAGTAAAGTTTGATAGGCAATTGGTATGATGAATCCTGCATGTTATGTTAGCATTTTGCTACATGTAACATAAAGCATTTCTCCATGATAGTATCATCTATAGATAGTACAGTAAAACCTGTCCTGCGTGACCTCTGCTATCAGCAACCACCTGCTCATGACCACAGTACAGTTCAGTACCACCACAATCATAAAGCATACATAAATTTTATTATATAAATGCATTGTTACGAGTGACCACCTGCAAAACACAACCAGTGACCATGACTTTTTGGCAAACTATGCATTTTGATACAGCTATAAATGACTGCACTGCAAAAACAGAAATCAACACCACTGACCTTGATTTATTCCTTTGTAACCATAACCACTTACAATGGTATGCATGCAAAGTGCCGATTATTCTAAAACACTCTGCTATTAATGACTGTATCGTGAGAACAGAGACAAACACCACTGATCTTTATTTAATCCTTTGTAATCACGACCGCTTAAAAAGTAAAGACTATTCTAAAAAGTTAAAAATAAAATATTAGGCTGATTACTGGTTTCCCCAATTTAACAGGCCATGCATGTAATGTCATTTGTTATAGATTGTAAACCAGACTAAAGTACATGTCACTAACTGCCATTGTAGTGCTGAAGTCATGTGAATACCCATTACGAATAACCATTCTTTCTTTTAAAGGGAATAATCATGGATGTACATAGTCAATTCAATGGTTTGTATTGTTTCTTTACCTTTAATGAAAACCTGCACAATGCTGATAATATCATATTGAGAAATCTTTTTGCAGGGATTCAATGTAGCAGCCAAGTATATTGTTTGTCTTTGGACTTAATCTGTAATGCCTAGGTGAATGAGGTCTTTGTCTTTGTCTTTAATACTAGTAAGTGAGAAATCATTTTCCGTTAAAGGGTTGTGTTGTTTGTTTCTTTTTTTTTATGTTACAGTGATTACAACCCACATACCAAGTCATCATCTATTCACCTTGGTACCGACAGTTACAACATTGGTTTATTGAGTTAATCCTTTTATGTACTACTTATTCTAGTACCATATGGTCCAACATGATCAAATTATATACTACTTATTCTAGTACCATATGGTCCAGCACTCCAAATTTGTATCCTACTTATGCTAGTACCATATGGTCCAGCACTCCCAATATTTATACTACTTATGCTAGTACCATATGGTCCAGCACTCCCAATTTTTATCCTACTTATGCTAGTACCCTGTGGTCCAGCACTCCCAATTTTTATACTACTTATGCTAGTGCCATATGGTCCAGCACTCCCAATTTGTATACTACTTATTCTAGTACCCTGTGGTCCAGCACTCGCAATTTTTATACTACTTATTCTAGTACCCTTGTCCAGCACTCGCAATTTTTATACTACTTATGCTAGTACCCTGTGGTCCAGCACTCTCCATATATATACTATGTATGGTACACTTTGTTATATGGTAACTTTTAAAATACTGAATGAAGAAAACTGTAAGTATCAAAAGGCACTTCTATGCAACTGGCTTGACATGCATACCACGTTTGGCTAAACTACCTTGAATGGTGTAAAGAGTTATGCTCCAGAATAAAAAGTCTTTAAGGACAGACTGACAAATGAGCATAGTGATAGCTACATGTATATCCATGTGTATTGCATACCAGTGAACAAAAACTGATCATCAACAACTACAATAACAATAAGAACCCTTGGTTTTCAAGGAATTGCATCGCTGTAGGTAAAAAGTATAATTTTCACAAGTAACTAAGCTGAGTATAGAAATGTACATATAGTACATCAAGCTTATAGTGAAAGATAAATTGAGAAAATATTGAACACTTACCTGGATGCCTCATTATTACTTCTCAATACTTTAAGATAATTTTCTATTACTTGCGCTGAAAAAGAAAATTCAAAATTGATTGATTCATGCCCCATTGCATAAGATCAATAAGACACTGACCACTTTATTAGCTAGGGGTGGTGGTGAGGGTAGGAGTGTGCAGGAATGTTCTTCATGCAGAAAATTGCTTTTTGTTTCCTCCTCGAAGACATTAATTTTTTAACCAAACAGCATGGAACATATGGTAAGACATGGTGGTGGTAGTGGTGGTGGTGGTGGTGGTGGTGGTGGGGGGGGGGGGTAGGAAGCATATTTTTTTTCTTTAGCAAAATGGAGATATTATTTTTTTTAAATCTCTGTCCCCTCTTCCACTCGAAGATAAGATGGTCCATACCTTATTCTGTTTAATGAAAAGTATCTTGCTTATAATATTTATATATTCATGATACAAGTCATACAAATCATGATACAAGTCATAAAAATCATGACACAAGTAAAAAAAAAGAGCACAAACAGAATTTCAAAACAAACCTCGGAATCTTATGAAATATTGGCAGCAAATGAAAAAATAGCTGACATTGTCTACATCAAGCAGTGTTTATTTTATGACATCTATAAGCTACACATTTACACTTACCTGACATCATATAAATCACATGGTTTTCTTGACTGGTATTCGAAAGGGACAGTGTATGTTTACTTTCTCATCACAGTTATGTCTGTGTAAACAACCATTTTTGTATCGAATTTTTGCTTAGTAAAGATGGAAAATAGTTTTTCTTTTACTGGAAATTCATATGGAAATGGTTTGAATGTCACAACTGATTTTCATGAACTTTAGATTTGACAGATGCTCTTTATGCTGGCTAACCAGATTTTATTCATGTCCATTGTTATGTACTAGTTAGATCTGAAGTGTAAATAACACTTTCTGATACTGGATTAAGGATGATTTCATAACATTCTTTCAGGATATAAAGATGCGACTATGTGCAATCAATATGAATAAAAAACATCCTGTCATATGACTGAGATGTAACATACACCCCAGTCCACGGTGTTTAGCTTTGTGTCCATTATTACACCTGCATCAGATTTTTAGATGTAAATAGCATTCTTTGCCATTAGTTTGGGGATCCTTTCATAAGAGTAATTATTACACGAAAATTACAAGATGACTGTCACTTAAGTAGCAACATCCTGTTGATATCATATTAGATAGCTGAGATGTAAAATGTTCCCATGTCCACAGTACCTTAGTATAGTGTCATTTGCTACATCTAGTGGTTGGAAATGAGAAAACCTATATGTATTACCAAGTGTTTGTGATAAAAATTGTTCAGATATGAAACATAAAATAATACTTCCATGTTGTTTTATAGTATATTTTGCATTTCTTCTAAAAAAAAACATGTGAATGATAATGACATATCTGTAAGAATAGTAAAAAAAAAGTTAAAAATGACACAGCTTACATTAATTGTATCAGAGACATGGTGTAATGAGGCAGTGGGTGGTTCCATTGACCAAAAAAGAAAGAAAAATCCTTGCCATGGAAGTAACAAAGGACATCAAAATTGTAATTACCCAAATTAAGAATAATAACCCATTAAAACTGCAAGACAATGATGTAAGAAAATCCTGCCAACTTAAATGTTTCAAGTTGATGATTATTCATTTGGAGCATCATCTAATATGCTTCATTGTCTTTAGTGAAAAAGCAAACATAGCATCCTGTTTTATCTCCAATGAATGATTACTGTTTTCATATACTGATCTTAATGTTCAATACAACAAGATTGATTCTTTGGTGTCTCTGTTATCACACAATCACAACATAAGTTGGATATTTTCAATGATATTGTTGAAATTCTACAGCAAAGATCTCTTTGGTGTATTACGTTACATCTTTTTCTGAACCAAAAAAGGTTATGTTTTTACACAATCTCTATGAGGAACTATCTCCATTCATATGGAAATAAACTGCCGCTACTCTGGTTTGAAAATTAAGTAACAAAGGCAACTTATAATAACTATGACATTTGTGTAAAGCTTTGAATTTTATGGCATCAAATTCTGTATCACACAGTAGCTAAAACAGAAGGTAAATGATCTGAACCAATAAAAATTGAAGAAAAGTAGCTGAGCTGAATAGGGTGAGGGTGCATTGTAGTAATGCATGATAACAATGAATATCAAAATATCATGGTATGAACCTGTCAATACAAATATTGCAGTATTAATTCATTATATTGATTTAACATGATATTGAGATAACATCTGAAAAATGTTCTTATGAAACTATTATTTTTGTAAAATTAAATATTAGCAATGTCTTTCCATGTGATACACTTTCCAGCTGAGATTGGACTATTCTGAATAAAGGTAATGGAAACTCCATAATGTTGAATCTCCATCACTGAGAAACTTCCATTATTTAGATGTTAATGAATAAGCACTTTGTTAACAATGATCATTGTTTGATCTTGACTTTAAGCTACAAGGTAACAAGTTTGACAAGCATGGGCAAGTATGATCACAGGGACCTGAGGATACTGTCTTAGTGCCTATGAGTATCCTATAATACAAAATGACTCAAATCATATTGATCTGGCTTGTCCAAAGCAAGTACCAAGAAGGACATTTAGCATCTTATGATCTTTTGCTTCCTGATAGCAATCATTTTAATTATTTTATTAGTGTCTGCTATTATTTAATTTCAACAAAATAAGAACAATCTGTCGTTTCTTCTTAAATCAATATATCACAATAAAATTTTAATATTTCATTCAGTATTGCAATATATCACAATATAATTTTCAATTCAAAATCCACCCCCAGTGACTTCATTAACTAGGTGCTACTACTTTAATCTACTATTTATTTTCACCTTGTTGGCTATCCCATTACAAACATATTTAGCAGTAAGGGAAATAGCTCAAATTGCAAGAACTTGTATCCCAACTTTTTTGCCAACTCCACCAAAATTGAGAAAATTAAATATTAGTTTAATACCAAGTTTATACTAATTAAATAAAGTTTTGACAGAGCATGCAATCATGTGGTGGTGATTAATTCATCATATTATATTATTCAAAACATACAGTCAAACCTGTCACTAGTGGCCGCTCATGAAAAAGGCAAAACTGGCCGTTGCACACAGGTGACCGCTGTACACAGGTTCACCTTTTAAAATTGGTTTTTGAATGAATACCATGCACTGAATATCGTTATTGTTCTTCTTCTTAATTATTATTTTGATTTTTATTATTATTATTACATTATCAAGATTGTTTTATGTACACTGTACAACAAAATCATAATTCTGGGTATATTTTGTTCTCTCCCAAATTTATGTTCCACACAAGATTACTATATCCTGCTCACTTTAACCCATCCTATAAATGAAATCATCACCGACTTAAAAATATACACCGATCTTAGTTTGTTCACACTATAAAAACAATATCTGGATCAGTCAGTTGCTCAACTCACCAAGATCAAAAGACAGTTGGCATATGTGAGAATCCTGTGATGAACAGAAAATCAAAAGAGGCAGTATATGGTTATTTGTTGCGACTCATGAACCAAAACTTCACCTGCCTTTACAGACATGTTTTGAATATTGAATGACCCCTGACCCTAATGAAAAGAGATGTAACTCGTATCTCTTCTCAAAGACGAACTTTTTTCTTCAGAGATAGCTTTAATTCACAGGCAAATAGATGAAGATATCTAACTATACCTGTCACACTGGCACAAAATGTGACTTCAATTTCTGCTGTGATAACACAACTACTTTTCCCACCATCCAGCAAACAAATTGTTTTGACCCTCTACCCTAATGATAAAAACTGCTTCGCTTTCAAATTTGACATATTGACACCTTTTAGTTACGCTGTCAATATGACTGTAGTTACGAGTACAAGAGAGATAAGAAATGTTTGCACATCGATTCACATGATATTCCTTTATCTAAACAATGCCTTCCTCATGAAGCAAACATTCAGTTTGCATAGACTGAACAGTCAATGTAGATATGCTCTAGTGATCGCTTAAGGCAGGGAGAAACCAATGGTTAGGAAACACCTTGCTGCTGACCGTGGAAGGCAGGTGACCATTACATACAGGACATTTATATAGGAAATTTGCCGGGGGGGCCGTTGCGAACAGGTAACCATTGAGGAAAGGTGACCATTAGGACAGGATTGACTATATTATACTAATGATGATGAGAACATGTTCTATTCTGTCAATGTGTTATATGATTGATATCTCAGCACAGATGAATGTTCCTCATGTAATCTAACTTGTTCTATCTGCTAACTTGCAACAAAAATATACATATAACTTTTACGCAGATCATGTTGAAATACATGTACATAAAACCTTGTTAGAGTGGTGTACTTTATCAAAACTGAAAAGCATAATTCTGAGTTTGTGATTTAAGGTCTTTCAGTGCTAATAATAAAACTCCCATGTGGGTTTCTTTTTTTTGTGTGTGCCCCACTTACTAAAACAGACATAATGCTGTATGTTTATAATAAAAAGCGTATGTGCACATGCATTTTATTGAGTTATTTTTAACTGTATAAAAATATTAAGAAGAGGCCCAAGTGGACCTGATATTGCTCACCTGTGTAGTTGGCATATGTCAGCTATGAATGCAAATTCCCACATGTATTGAAAGTGTGAAGGGAAAGACAAGCTTGGAGGACGTTGTTGCTTCATTGTTTATTAATGTTGGTGTGATTTATCTTCTTTCCTAAACAAATATATAGGGTTACTTTCTCAGCATAAAAAGGAGAAGTCAATTATATAACCAGCATTGTCACCCAGATCTCTCCCTGACCCTGGGGACTTGGCCTTAATTTATAACTTAGAAGCTGTTCATAGCCACCCTTAAAGTATACACTTACATTGCTACCTGCTTTCCATCAAATTTGGTCAACTTCTGTTATGTGGTTTTTGAGAAGTCATTTAAAGATTTTTCCATTTTTAGTAATGATGACCATATTTGACAGTGTATCAGCATAATTTTAAAAAATATGAAAGACCTTCATGCCAGGATATTTTTTTGCAAAATTTAGTATAATTCTGACACATAGTTTTTAAGAAGTTGTTTAAAGGTTTTTCTGTTTTCAGTAATGGCAGCCATATTTGATTGTGGATCAGAATCATGTAAACAAATTTTAAAGACCTTCATCCCAGGATGCTTTTTGTCCAATTTGGTCAAATTCCGTTGAGTGGTTTATTAGAAGTCATGTAAAGGTTTTTCTATTTTTAGTAATGGCAGACATATTTGATGGTGGATCAGCATCATCTGAACAAATTTGGAAGAGCTTCATGCCAGGATGTTTTCTTTCAAATTTGGTCAAATGAGGTTGAGCAGTTTTTGAGAAGTGGTAATAGCAATTGTAAATGGGTAACGCATGATGCACTACACATGACAGACGAAGGACCGTACCATAAGTTCACTTGGTCTTATGACCAGGTGGTCTAAAACCTCTAATAAAATCATGTAATAAATAAGGATTCCATCTCACAATGAGTAAATGCTGTTTTCTAGATGCATTCTATTTTTACAAATTGATTGAAAACAATGAAGAATATACTTGTACAAGAAATAAGTAACATAAGTAACTTAATGGAATTTACGACTATAGTATTCCCACATAGAAATAGTTTTCATTGCTAGTAATTATAAAAATAGAACCACCTAAAAAGAGTAGGTTTCTAATCCAAATTTGATGACAGTCTTGTCAGAATGAAAGTGTTGCAGAGGATGCAATGATGACAGAACAGCAGAGTTTACTAAGATTTTCAATGTAAAGTAAAAGTCTGTTGGTGATTAATAAATAGTGCTGTAATGCACTAGAATTCATTGTAAAAGTCCATTGGTGATTAATTAATAGTGCTGTAATGCACTAGAATTCATTGTAAAAGTCCATTGGTGATTAATGGTGCTGCAATGCACTAGAATTCATTGTAAAAGTCCATTGGTGATTAATAGTGCTGTAATGCACTAGAATTCATTGTTCAATTGCCTTTTACTAAATGGTATCATTTTATTTACGGTGTTAAAAGACACCAGTTGTTAAGTTAATAGATTTGTGACTTCACGAAGTGCTGGCATCCATGTGCATATTTAGTCCAGTCATTAAAGTACTTCAGTTGCCACTCTAGGAGTATTTTTCATGCCTCTGCATGCCTTTGTGGCTTAAACTAAAACCCAGTACCATATTCAATTGCTGGATGAGAAGCTTCTTGGATACATCACCAGAGAAATTTTAAAATTATTTGTAAAAATATAATAAAGAATATTTTAACTACATTAGCACTGATTAGTCAAAATAAACTCTAAATTAATAATTTAAACTACTGACTTTCAATAGGTATTGACTGAAAGTATACTGTAAATGTGAATAGTGCAACCTAAAACTTGTATCTTGGTGAACTTTCTGACTTTGTGTTCAGAACCTATTTCTGTAAAAATTCTGAGAGACTGTTTTCTTTTTTTCTTCTTTTTTTCAAAGGGTTAAATTTAACCTTGCATTTAAATTTAGTATGAACATTTTTTTCACACTTTTTAAAAAGATAATATACTTTGCAGGCATTGATGTTTATTTTTAGTTTCCTAAAGTAGTCAGATTTAAAAAAAATTAGCAAAAACAAATCTGATTTGCAGCAAACTGAACAATGCTGTTAAGATGTCAGAATGTGTTAGAATGCACCATTTTACTTCCAAAATTGCACAATTTTCCCAGGGAGCATGCCCCCAGAATCCTCTAGCACTGATGGGCATTCGATACAATTTCACCCTCAACTGCATGTTTTCCTATATTAGTCACCTGTTTGAAAAATCAGAGATAGTCCTAAGAAAGTATATGGTAAAACAATCAAAACCCTTTCCAACATGAATTCAAATAACTATGGTTAAAACAAAATAACATTCCCTTCTACAAAAAGAGCTTCAGTCTTAAACTTGTAACACTGGAAACAAATGAGAATTGTTCTTATATTTTTTAATTTCCTAGGCAAATTTAACATTTAAATATCAAACAGTGTTCCCCAAAACATATCTAAATTGCTATATTCACTGTCATCTTCTACTTAAAAAATCCACTGATATCCCAATCAATGTCATCTTCTTCTTCCTAAATCCACTGATATCCCAATCAATGTCATCTTCTACTTCCTAAATCCACTGATATCCCAATCAATGTCATCTTCTACTTCCTAAATCCACTGATATCCCAATATAATGTCATCTTCTACTTCCTAAATCCACTGATATCCCAATCAATGACATCTCCTACTTCCAAAATCCACTGATATCCCAATCAATGTCATTCCTACTTCCAAAATCCACTGATATCCCAATCAATGACATCTCCTACTTCCAAAATCCACTAACATCCCAATCAATGACATCTCCTACTTCCAAAATCCACTAATATCCCAATCATGCATACATGTGATTCTACCGGCGGTAGGTCAAAAATACCGTTTTAAAGGCCATCTACCGCACATACCGTTTAGTAGTTGAAATCTACCGCTTTTGAAAATTTAAAAAAAACAAAAAAAAAAACCGGTATTTTTACACGTTCCATTAACACATTAGAAAACCAGCCAGAACCAGTCAACAGGGGACTGGAAATGTTCCACCAGTACAATGACCGGTGCAATGATACGTGACAGAGCAATAAGATTAGAACTGTTAAAGAACAGCTGACATGTGTACACAGTAATCTGCTAATTGTTTACCTTATTGTTGGAATTGGAGGAGTTTAAGGCCAAATGCGTGATTTTTTGGAGGTGTTATAAGTAATAAAGGGATAAAAGGTGGTCCATGATGTCTTCTGAGCTTTTGATGAAAATCGTCCGACCCTTAGCGGAGGGGAGATAAAATTAAAAGACCGACCCTAAAAAATGATTTTGGCAGAGACACTAGAGTAAGTATTTTGATTTTTGTCTTGTTTAATTGTTAATGTATTGTTCAAAATGTTTTAAGAGGACAACTCTTACATTTTTTGTTCAATTCATGTCAAAATGCTGAAACGTGTGCTTTCTCCCAATGCTAAGAAACCACCAGCTAAGAAATATTACAAGTTCAACAATGCTTGGATATCAGAGTTTAAGTGTGTGCGGGCGAGTAGCAAAGGTCCTGAGTTTGTATTGTGTGTTTCAAAGGTATGCATCTTTTGTATTACATAAACTATTTGAAGTTTTCATGCACATAAATTAAGTTCAAGTCCTAGATAAGATATATCAGTTAAAAACAACATATTACAAGATAATTAATTTTAAAATTTGGATAAATTATTCATAAAAGCATAAATACATCATGTATTTTTTTTTTCTTTCATTTTTCTTTCAAGTCTAAATCAATCTTTTTTTTTTAAAATTTATAGTGGTGAAACTTGCCAACAGATTTTTAGATCTGAGCCATGAAGAGGAAGAAGCCTTTGAGAATGAGGCTCAGGAATACATCCCAAGTCCAAGTCAGGAACTTCCTCCTCAGGGTGAACATAGCTCGGAGGAGTATTGGAGAGTAGTCAGCAACCTTACAAAATCAGCAGCAGGAAAACTGAAGTCAGAACTTTTTTGCAGGCTGAATGTCGTTGTCCTGTCATTACAATATTCTAATGCTGATATAGAGAGGACATTCTCCATTCTTCACAAAATACAAGTGATTCAAGGGGAAATCTGGACCAGAGAACTATTGAGAGCCTGTTAAGTGTGAACTTTAATAATTACAATGAATGTCATTAGTGGTCACTGGACAGTGATCTTGCCAATGAAACTAAAAATGCTATTTGATTTTATAAAAGAAAATTCTTTGCAGTGAACTATCAGATAAACAACTTTTCCTATTTCATTATTTGACCGTATACTGACTCGTATTAATTATTATTGTAACATTTTCCATCAAAATCTGAATCTGATTCATGTTTAAACTTGCTGTGTTATTATAGTATGAAGAGAATACATATTATGGCACAAAAAAACTCCACTTGTTTTGTTTTCCATCCCCCCAAAACATAAAATTTATGCCGATAACAAATCTACTGGTTTAGAGGCCAATCTACTGATCAAAATTTGTAAATTTACTGGTTTGAAATCCTAGTCCTGTCACATGTATGATCATGTCATCTTCTACTTCCACAATCCACTGATATCCCAATCAATGTCATGTCCAACTTCTAAAATCCAATAATATCCCAATCATGTCATCTTCTACTTCCACAGTCCACTGATATCCCAAATCAATGTCAAGTCCAACTTCTAAAATCCACTAATATCCCAATCATGCCATCTTCTACTTCCACAATCCACTGATATCCCAAATCAATGTCATGTCCAACTTCTAAAATCCACTAATATCCCAATCATGTCATCTTCTACTTCCACAATCCACTGATATCCCAAATCAATGTCATGTCCAACTTCTAAAATCCACTGATATCCCAAGTTGAGTATGAAACTACTAAAACCTACCCTGTTTATCTGCTTTGACTGATCCATCTTCCTGCCTGTAGTACTCAGTGAAGAAAGCTGGAATAGCAGATGTGGCTGCTGACTGAAATATACATTTTTAGCAATTTGAATGTACTGATGTGTAAAAAACATTTTGAAAACAAAATATAAGATTTTTGAAACTTTTAACATCATCATTATAGTTTTTGTTGTTAAAAGTATCATCATTATCATTGCTGTTGTAATCACATATAAATTTGACATTGTGACATTATGTACAACTGTGACCTACACATACCATCACAAATACAGAATAGTATGTGTCTGAGTACAGTAAAACACCAACAGGTTCTTCTTTCCCCACTGATTGTGCCACACCCATTCTCTTAAAACCCCTCATGAAGCAGCTGCAATGGCTCAATGGTTAATATGCTGGACTCTTACTCAAAAGGGTGTAGGTTCAAATTCTACCATGGATCAGCCCAGGTTGGCTACCAGAGTGTGTCCTATTGCAAGGTACTTTACTCCAAATGCTTCAGCACTAAACAACCTACTTGTGCTGCTGTGCCTTGGAACTAAACCAAACCATTTTCATGGCTGTGGTTTTGCAGTATGGTAAATATGTATCTCAGATTATAATAAATTCAACTTATAATAAGCATGTGACCTATTACTTAACATGGTAATTATTACTAACATACTTGCTGTCGTCAATTTTCTTACCTGCACATCTTTTTCCACATGATGTAAACAGTCATCAAGAACTTCTTGCCACAGATCTGAAAGGAAACATGAAAATCTTACCAATATCAGTTACTGTCATGGATTTACATGCTTTCTTTTGCTGAGTAATATTCTGTCACAGAATCTTCTCTATAGCAGTGTGATCTAAACAACTCCAAAAAATACTGAAGTAGCATATTTAAAAAACTGTCTGTCACTGTAATACTCTGTAGGAACCTGTTACACATCATGGAACTTTCTAGAATGAGTTCCACATCAGTAAAATGTAATCAAAATCTGTTGTTTTCATTATGGTTAACAAAGGTTCTTGAGGAACAGAGTTTGTGAATGTCATTATGAGGACACAGCTTTTAGCTTAATTTATTTTTCTCTGAGAATACTTACTCGATCACATTACTTTAAAACCCTCCTAATCTCCTCATCATGTGAGCATTCTCACTGATATATTGCTCACCTTAAAACTAGTGACACCTGGTGGTGGTAAGGGGGGGGGGGGGGTAATGGGCAAGAGTTACTGCCTTCATCTATATGATACAGATTGAAAAGGTGATTTTCATCTTTTTGGGAGGGCTGGATTCAGGAGGTAGCAAGCTTATTTTCCTAATGTTAATGTGATCGGTGAATGTATTTGAAAGAGAAATGTTACAGTTCTCACCTGAGATGAGGATAGATGAACATGATCCCTCATTTCTCCAAAGCAAATTTAATAAAGTCTCATTGTGGATGAATTTTATATTGCTAGTTGGTTAGATATGAAAAGGTTGTTTGGTATTGGCTATTTCTTTCTGACATGTGCAGAGGGGTACAATTGGAGCTTTTCTTTTTTGCATTTTTGTCTAAGATTTCAGCTGCCTGGCCCCCCTCTTCTGGGCAAATGTCAAACTTATCCTAACTTTTGCAAAGTTTAATCTTTCTAGCTGCTACTTTGACAGAACTGATTTAGAACTAATGAGAGAATGATTAAGATCCTAATCTAAGATCCATACCCAGTACTGGCAATTATTTTACTCAGAAAAATTGGGTCTCAAAATTTTTGTTGTCAGATTGAACTTTGTAAACTAAAGAGAAAATTTACATAATTTATAGCTTGGTCTTTGCTCTGTTTGCTAAGTCCTTACATATAGGTGTATAATACATAGAGTTATCACCTAAAGTTGAATGAACTAAGCAGGTGAGATAGGAAACCCTAGCATACCACAATATAAAATTTTGATGTGTCATACTGTTATATCAAAGCTTCAGCTGAATGCAGCAACTCATGTATAAAATAGCAGATTTTTTAGTAAATTATATTTCTCCAAGAATAATTACCCAATCACATTAACATCAAGAAAGAAGCTCCATTCCCTCTTGAATCCAGCAAATTTCATCTTTCCCATCTATATAACATAAAGACAAAGGAAAAAAACTCTTAACCATTACCTCCATGACCTTTGCTAGGTGGCTACAATTGTTTACTCAGTTTTAGCATAAGCAATACATCAACAAGGATGATTGCATTTGTGGGGAGGTGTGGGAGGGTTTAATAGTAATGTGATCAGGTAAGTGTTCTCAGATATTCATAATTTATTTAAAAATGTGCTTTCTCCTTTGAATACATTCACCAATCACATTAATATTAAGAGAATAGGTAAATGGATGAGGCAATGCTGATCATCCTAACTCTACCATGGTCTCCCTGTGAGGGAAAGAGACTGTATTCCCTGTATGACAATAAACCACATTCCTTACATGAAACCAGCACGACTTATGGTCATGTAAGCTGTGAAAACTGTACCCAGATAAGAGAAAAGAAAGAAAAAGACTTTTTCTTACGGAGTAAACATTTTCTGGCAAATCCAGTGAATGCACTATTCTATGCACATGGCAAGATTGTGCTGACTTTAACTGGTCTGGTGATCTGGGCTGCAGTCACTGGACTTACCAGATTCAATTCTTGTCTCTGTGAAGCTATATCATGCAGATAACAGCTTAAAAAGGATGGCTTCTTTTATGTCTTGGATTGAAACATTTCATTTGAATGTGAGCCCTGCTGAGAGAGCTCTTATGTCATGAGCTGAGATCTTCACGAGTTGTATCTGATCTTTTGAAAACTCAGGTTATGCTGAACGTATTACCCATTTTTTTGCTAGATTGAGCAGCAATCATTCAACTAGGACTTGTCATACCTAAGAGGGGCTATCAGAGTCAATTTGCGTTTGTGACCCCACATTATCTTTATTATTTTTTGTACCAGAACCATGATGGTGGGAATAGGCATCAAACCCATCCCAACTGACTGGAAGTGCATCCACAGCCCATGTTTATAGGTCCGGAATTGGAGAGATGAAGGTGGGAAGTTTGTGATTCCACCTTGTCACAAACAGATCTATCACTTGATGCCCTTAAAGTGCACAAATCAATAATCTAAGTTATGTGTATCTGAGGGAGGCAAACAAGGTTGAGGTTGGTAAAAACTTCCATGCCCAGGTGGACTAATTCTAAGGTGATCCGAGGTCTGACTTGTCCTAACTGACTAGAAACTATTCTTGACTCAAAATGGGCACGTTGTTTATGCTCTTCACCAAAGATAAACATACCATGTGTTTTTGGAGGATTTCACCAAGATATGCCAGAGTCGCTCTTGACAATTTCAAATGGAAGAGAATGAAAATACAGTTGATGACCTTAGTGAACACTCATGGTTTGATGTTGAGACTGAATGGGAAAACGCAAAATCGGTATATAGTTTTTTGGAATGCAAAACTGAAGGAACTTGTGCGAGGACATGTGTATACAAGGCATGAAAGTACGCATCTGTTAGGTCTAACTGACCACAAATTTGTTCCTTTTTACAGAAAGTCTGACTGATCTTGCCATCTCCATTTTGAACCTTGGCTTGGATATGTACTTGTTGAGTCTGCTGAGGTTTATGACTGGCCTGAGATTTCTGTTGGCTTTGGGCATTGTACACAGCCTGAAGTAAAAGGCCTGAGATTTCTGTTGGCTTTGGGCACTGTACACAGCCTGAAGTAAAAGGCCTGAGATTTCTGTTGGCTTTGGGCACTGTACACAGCCTGAAGTAAAAGGCCTGAGATTTCTGTTGGCTTTGGGCATTGTACACAGCCTGAAGTAAAAGGCCTGAGATTTCTGTTGGCTTTGGGCACTGTACACAGCCTGAAGTAAAAGGCCTGAGATTTCTGTTGGCTTTGGGCACTGTACACAGCCTGAAGTAAAACTCCTGAGATTTCTGTTGGCTTTGGGCACTGTACACAGCCTGAAGTAAAAGGCCTGAGATTTCTGTTGGCTTTGGGCATTGTACACAGCCTGAAGTAAAAGGCCTGAGATTTCTGTTGGCTTTGGGCATTGTACACAGCCTGAAGTAAAAGGCCTGAGATTTCTGTTGGCTTTGGGCACTGTACACAGCCTGAAGTAAAAGGCCTGAGATTTCTGTTGGCTTTGGGCACTGTACACAGCCTGAAGTAAAACTCCTGAGATTTCTGTTGGCTTTGGGCACTGTACACAGCCTGAAGTAAAAGGCCTGAGATTTCTGTTGGCTTTGGGCACCGTACACAGCCTAGCCTGAGATTTCTGTTGGCTTTGGGCATTGTACACAGCCTGAAGTAAAAGGCCTGAGATTTCTGTTGGCTTTGGGCACTGTACACAGCCTGAAGTAAAAGGCCTGAGATTTCTGTTGGCTTTGGGCACTGTACACAGCCTGAAGTAAAACTCCTGAGATTTCTGTTGGCTTTGGGCACTGTACACAGCCTGAAGTAAAAGGCCTGAGATTTCTGTTGGCTTTGGGCACTGTACACAGCCTGAAGTAAAACTCCTGAGATTTCTGTTGGCTTTGGGCATTGTACACAGCCTGAAGTAAAAGGCCTGAGATTTCTGTTGGCTTTGGGCACTGTACACAGCCTGAAGTAAAAGTCCCTGAGATTTCTGTTGGCTTTGGGCACTGTACACAGCCTGAAGTAAAAGTCCCTAAAAGTTACTGTTGGCTTTGGGCACTGTACACAGCCTGAAGTAAAACTCCTGAGAGTTCTGTTGGCTTTGGGCACTGTACACAGCCTGAAGAAAAAGTCCTGTGAGTACTGTTGGCTTTGGGCACTGTACACAGCCTGAAGTCCTGAGAGTTCTGTTGGCTTTGGGCACTGTACACAGCCTGAAGTAAAAGTCCAGAGAGTTCAGCATGCAAATTATCTTTACTTCCCACTTATTGAGTAATGACCATATTTCCTTCTGCAAAATTTCCACCTTCTCCTGATCGGATGGCAAGTCTGTCATGGAATGGGGAGTTGAAAGAGGATTTGGTTGGATAAATGAAACCTGAATCCCTCCAAAACAGCTTTGCATCTCCCATTCATTTTCTGGAAACAGATTGATCCATGTGCCATGAAAATGAAGGAATCTAGTGCCAACCAGCAGTCTATCTGTCAGCGGTCAGGTGGCAAGTCAATGACAGCTGTTAGGAGACTTGGGGAAGGACAAACACAGACAGACGTCTCGTCTTACTAGATGCAGATGTGCTGAAGTCATCAGTGTGTAAGTAATCATGTGGTGTGCTGCCTTGTTAATAACCTTGGCAATCCTAGCCATGGATTTGCATGCATGGTCAGTACATGATTTTTCAGCCAGTCGGAAAATCACTAGAGATGGCAGGTCTAGCATAGATGAAGCAGAGATCATGTTTCACGCTAACTTGTTGGTGGCATGTAAGATTTTGGTATCCATCTTATAAAACAGCAGGTTGGTCATATGAACTGCCACAATGTTCTTTTCCAAGGACAGTAGTTCAGTGCTAAACACCAAAGATTGTGAATGATACCAGCATGATGAAAATGATGCTGACAGATGGCTCTCAGAAAAGCCTTGGAGTTGCCTGGATCTTGTATTTAGTCTGTCAGTTGGATACTTCCTTGACCTATGCTGATTGAGGTAGTAGGCAGAAAGAGGGTTGATCATCATCATCTTCCATGTCTACCAAGGCCCTCACCTTCTATGCTTGGCTTGCAACTGGCAGGGGTGGGCACTTGGAAATTGTCAAGACCATAGATTTCCTCCATGGCTGCCTGAAAGCTAACCTCCATCGGCTCCATTGTGAGCTTAGAGAATGCTATGTTCTTACAGTTATCCCTGCACTCACTGAGGGGGTTGTTCTCCTCAGGCATTGCATCCATATCAGAGAATAATATTCCTAGAGGAAGGAATGATTTAGTGCCATTGTCCCTGTGTATGGCATGGTATTTCCCCCAAAAGGTATTCCATAAATTGACTTGGCAGTTCCACGCGCAGCCAGGCAAGTGTCATGACTTGTCTTGCCGGTTTGTATTGCTGGAAAGTGTGCTAGTCAGTCAGTTTGGTAAGCACCTGGGTGGTATGTGTGGCCAAATGGACGAATCAACTTACTGGATCCCCGTATAACTCTGCATACCAGGATCAGTCATGAACCTGTATGGCTGGCTGAGCTGGCTAGACAGTCGGCAGCTGAAACAGTGTGTACAGCCCAGACAGATGGCAAATGGGATTGTTAACGTCTGAAATATATCCCATTTGCCTGGACTTACAGGCCCTAAGGCCAATCTCAGACATATGGAGGGACTCACACCCAATGGGCTGCCTAAATAAAGGAGGAGAGTCTACCGTTAGCTTCAAGCTATTATTAAAGAATTGTGAGGAATGCTGCGGCACAAATTCACCAAGAGGCCAGCAACTGTGTTATCACCTCTTGCACTAGATGCCTCATCTGCAACTCCATCAATGCCTGTGAACAATGTGGGGCTGGCAACTCCACAACCTGTTATTCTTCTATCTCAAGCTGACGCGATGTAAAGATTGCCATTGGCATTGTTTGCATCACTTTTGGTTGGGGGTGGGGACGAGTGGGGAGAGAGACTATCATGATGTCCAGTGATGACATTTTAGGCTTCAGGATGCAGACTCCACATGTTACATTCGATCGTACTGGACTTGCCACAGTTCTCTTTGCTCTTAAGACCCTTTCTCTATACTGTGGACAAGGTTCCTTCTGACCACAATACACAAACACTGCATGCCACATGTGAGGAACATTTAAGCTAGGTACATCTCATGTGTGTCCTTGATGCCTTTAATATATTTCACTGTCATCGCCTATCAATTTCTGAAAAGACAAGAACAACCAAAAGTTCTGAAAGTAAGAACCCAAAAGTGTTAACCTACACAAATTATGAATGCTTATTACTTAAATAAGCAAGAAAATACAGCCATGTGTGCAAAAACAACCAACAAAAAATTTAAAATAATGATTGCAACATGTAGTAAATACCTTAACACTCAATACTATACTGACCTATCTGATGGACTGATAACCCTCATGATATTTCTTGTTTTTTGAGAGGCACAGGATACGATGTTGATTCTATCAAGCGTAAACTAAAATTGAGTAAATAAAATAGTTTCCCAGCAGTGGTCAGGGGAGGTAATGGGTAAGAGTTTCTTACCTTTGTCTATATGTTCAACAGCTAGGAAAGACCCAATTTTTTTTTTTTATAATTTTTTTCTGCTTTCAAGAGGTAGCAGAACTTCTTTCCTAATGTTAATATGATTGGGAAATGTATTCAAAGGAGAAATATGACTTTCAAAAACTTTAACACAGGCTCTTAATGTCAACACAGCCAATGCTGATGTTGCAAGCAAGACAGAAATATCAGAAGAGAAACTTCACACATTTAGTAATAGTATACAAATTTTAGTTTAATACAGCAACTGACGTAGAAGATATAAGAATTTCAAAAACTGTAAAGAAAAATCTTTATACTGATAATGCCACCACTGGAAAAGTAATACCAATGTACTGGCATACCCTGGTGAGACAATAGTATTCTAAAAGTAACAGAAATGTTCCATAGGACATGGATGCCCCCTTTCTTAGAGTTTTTGTTAAAGGGACATAATTCTGCAAAGATTCATAGCATCTATTTGACTGGACAATATGGGTATCTGTAGATCCTGATGTCCACCAAATTTCAGCATGATCCTAGTAAAGCTACAAAAGCATTTGTCCACAAATGATCTAGAGGTAGACTGACAGACCAACAGTCACACCGAAAGACAGACTGGTAAACAAGCATGACAAACGCCATATGTCTCTAGCCATATTTAAGATCAATCTACAAAAAAGCAGAGAAATCTCACTAAAATCTATGTGTTGTAGACATTTTGTTATGTATGATGTTTATTTAATATTATAGATATTTTAGGAAATTATAAATGTTTCTTGACTTTAATATTTGCTTAAATCTTAATGTTGTTTATCAGGAAAAATATGTTTAACTAGTGTCCTTGAATTAGATTGTTTACTTCAGATTTGAGCTAAAGGATAGTTTTTATAAACAAAATGTTTACTGAATTTGAGGTCAAGGTTGATTTTGTTTACATATAAAACTGGAAAATCCTTTGAGTTATGTGTAAAAAGTCATGTCCATACAAGTAAAATTCCATTAAGATGACACATATTCTAGAACATTCTGTCATGTGACCAATCTTTATATATACCATGTTTAGTGGACAGTTTTTCAGTTTCGACATTTGTATCAGTCTTGTAAAGAGCTATTACAGTTGTGAAAAGTAATTCAAAATTCTGAGAGAGGAATTATTTAAAATATTCATTGGATTGTAACAGTGCTCATAAACTTTTGGATTTTTAATTGATGATTTTGGAATTTATGTGAAACTTATTCAGAGATATTTTGGAGTACTTCATTTTGACATCAGCATATTAAATACTAGTACATCAGGACTTTGAAGACCATTGGCACATCATAACATTCAAGGATACAGCCGCGAATTTGGAATATTCTATATTTAGGACTTGTGATTAGAACACTAATTCTTATTGGATTATTTGGATTTTAATACACATTACTGTAAGTGTCTTTTTGATTTTTCATTTTGATTATCTAGAAATAAATTGCTTGTTGATTTTTACTTGATTTGTTGGTTTCACTTTCTTTCTGTTACATTTTTTTTTAGACCATAGAGTCGTAACAATTTGTACCAACCCTCTCAAAGTGGTATGTTAGAAAATTAGTTCTTCATTATCAGAATATAATCACAACCTTGAAAGAGAAAAATGTCTCCACAGATTCTGTGAAGAAGCACATGACAACCTGGGTGGGAAATGCACAAACTAACTGAAAACATTGTTCTTTTCAGAGGCTGTTTTCTTCTGAAGTGACTATACCTTCTAAACAGGCCATGTGCATGAATTGGCAGCTATCTTGAGATTGGGTGTGTCAACAACTCACCTATTATGGGATCATTATGGTATGGCAGCTTAGATAGAGACACTTTGTTGACCAGGGTACACACTGGAAAGAGACAAGAAAAACACAAGAAAATTAGTATGCATAATGATAACTATGGATTTAAATTTGATAACAAAGCCTTATCAAAAATGGTAAAATCATTATGAAAATTAACTATTTGTTTTGACTTTTTAAAATTACGAATGGTGGGTAGATTCCCTATTTGCTATACTCAAAACAAATCACAATTACTCTCAATTACAAATTGAACATATCAGGAAAATATGCTGAAAAGTATTTCTATCAAACTGACACTGAAAGTAAAGTCTGATTTGCAATATATATTTCTTGGCTTTATTATGATCAGAAAGGAAATCCCAAACAAATCAAGACAACAACAAAAAAACAGGAAAAAAATAATGCTAATCAATCAATCAATAAAGTCATTCTCACCTGCCTTCCTCATCAGCTCTCCTCCAAGTCCTCTGAACAACTTGGCTTCATGAAGCTGAGTTAAAAATGGCAACATAAATGAATACTATATTGTAACTAAAGTAAAAAAACTTTTTCATGTACAAAGTTTGTAAGTGTTATGGTACAAGCTCACAATTATTGGTTTAGCTATGTTCTGAACTTCACAGTTCACTGCCATATTTGCTAAATTTTATTTTGTGTGATTCAGTCCAGATAGAAATTCTGTCCTGTCAGATGTACAGTGCATGCACAATATGACTGAAAGGTGTTCACAAATACCATAAAAACTTGTGTATAACTTGCATCCAACTGCAAACATAGACCCTGATCTGCCATGGCATAATATGCTGGTAGATCAGGGTCGATGTTGTTGTTCTAATAATCAGCTCATTAATCCTACCAAACTGCACAGACCAGATATGCCATTTAATAATGTGGTGGCAGATTATGATCTATTGTTTGTTCTACTGATTAGTCATAACAAACTGCAAAGACCCTGATCTGCTGGCACATTATGTGATGGCAGATCTGGGTCAATGCTGGTTGCACTTGGCTGCAACATGTATGCAAGTATAATCATGCAGTAGGTAAGAATCTTTCTTTTGCAAGTGTGGGATATAAGACTTTATTATATAAACAATGTACCATAACATGTGAACACTGTACCATATAGTGATAAAACTTTATTATGTAAACACTGTACCATCATATCATGTGAACACTACAACACAGTGATAAGACTTTACTTGACAACACTGTACCATCATATCATGTGAACACTACAATACAGTGATAACACTTTACTTGACTTATGGTCCATGGCTGTATTTGGCACATTTTGCATTTTCAAAGAACAGGTAGGGTCTAAGTGACACTGCCTGACTGTGCATGCATGCATATGTATCAGTGCATACCTCGATTCAGGATGCAACTCCTCTTACTTGTACACCATCTGAGACAGAGTCACAAAACTATAGGATGTACTATGATATGGTTGTCAAATTGATCTTGATCAATCCGGGTCTCCTGGGAGTTGGGCTGGGCTGGGGACGATGATGGAAGGAACAGAGTGGTAGTGATGGAATTGCATCTACACCTACAGTTGCATCCTGCAAAAGGACTTTGACCCATCTTGCATCATGACTAAAGATAACATTGTGACTATGCTTTTTTGTTTCTGAATTCCTTTTGTCTATTTGTCATTATCTGAATGGAAATTAGTTTCATGCATACAGTCTTCTAGATTTTTTCAACATGCATGATTTTGATATGAACTATTTGTTTGTGGATCATGATCTTGGTTTTGGCCTATTTTTCATTTTATTTGAATGGGAAATGTAAGATGGGATTTGGTTTCTTTGTATTATTTTTACTAGTACTTCTCTGCTTTTTTGTTTTGACTGTGTTTTTATATTGCTTTGTTTTTCAGTCCTGAAAAGAACTAACAGCTGATATATGTACATTATGTGGTGCAAGATTTAAAAACAGATCACATTCAAATTGATATCTGCAAGTTGATATGTCTTGAGGTCCCAATACAGTACTTTACAAAGTGTTCAAAAACCTCAGTTACCTTTTTAGCTATTCCCTGCAGACCACTGATAACTTCTGGGCTTATATATTCTCTCACACATCTGTCATTAGAGAATTTAAAATCTGTACATATATTTGCATGGTACATATATCATCAAAAGATACAATATGTACATTACTTTGGTAAATATTCTCATGAATTCACATACATATATTTACAACAGAATAATACTTCTTTTTTACTAATATGGTTACTTTCATAGACTTATTTTTCTAGCATTAAAAAAGAATTCTGATTTAAGAAAATGCTTCTTCCTCAAACATATATAGTTTACGATGAACCCGGTTTTGTTGTACTGGAAAATACTCAAAGTGTAAAACTTATTACATCAAACTAATGATCAACTGCAAGACAAGTACACATACCCCTGTTACTATGGAGACAAATGTGTTTATTTTTTATATTAGCTTGTTCTTAAAAATGTGCTTCATATAATATTTTTCAGAATTTCATGAGTAATTACTGGTAAAATAATTTCTCAGACAAAAAAATGTACCCACCTGCCCTGTTCTGCTGCCAGTATACTGAGAGCATGTGTTATTTCTGCAGCTGCTAGAATAGCACCATGTCTCAGGTGAAGATCAAGGCATGTTGCCATAGGAATCAAGCTGGGTAGGACTGAATGGTAAAGAATGAATATTCATTTACTATTTTATACTCATTACATAATAAGCTAGCAGATCATCATCTATCTTCTTTGTTCTATTGATCAGTCCTAACAAACTGCAAAGACCCAGATCTGCCATCACATAATGTACTGGCAGATAGATATAGTTTATGTTCTTTGTTTTACTGATTAATCCTAACAAACTGCAAAGACCCAGATCTGCCATCCCATAATGTACTGGCAGATAGATATAGTTTATGTTCTTTGTTTTACTGATTAATCCTAACAAACTGCAAAACCCAGATTTGATATCGTATAATGTGCTGGCAGATGATGGTCAATGTTGTTTGTTCTACTTATTAGTCCTAACAAACTGCAAAGACCCAGACCTGCCATCACATAATGTACTGGCAGATAGATATAGTTTATGTTCTTTGTTTTACTGATTAATCCTAACAAACTGCAAAACCCAGATCTGATATCATATAATGTGTTGGCAGATGATGGTCAATGTTGTTTGTTCTACTGATTAGTCCTAACAAACTGTATAGACACAGATCTGACTCCCTTTATGTGAGTCTACGCTATTTGCAGTTGGATCCGACTTATACTTGAGTCTATATGGTATATGACGGTTCCATGAAACAATTTGTCTGGCTAAGATGCATGTTAAATAAATTTCAAAAACTTGTCTTATTACCTGCTGCTTAAATCAAACAAGACAAAAATGTTAACTTCTGAAAGTTTGTGGAAAACTTACACTCCTTTTCCATATACAGTTTGGATTGGAACAAAAGAAATACATATAGACAAAAGTGGGTGACAAAACTCTTACAATAAAGGGACTGAGTCTCTACTGGCCAAAAAGAATTTCAGGAATCCATGATAAGTCTGTTTCTTCTGTAATTTTATTCTTTTTTAACTGCTTAACATTGAAACCATCTCATTTTTGCTTGAGATACTCCAACACACCAAATTTGGTAATGAAAATATGTTCTTATACGTTTCAATTAAGATGTTTGTAAGATAAGTGAAGTACAAAGTTCTTAGTCTAGTTGGTCCAGATCTGTTTGTCTAGTGGTCCTTGCACCTGACTGCAAGACAGATGAACCAGGTTCGATTCTCGACCATAACAGTTAGACTTTGTCTCCCCTCCTGTTTATACTGTATGAAGTGCTTCAGTGAAAACCCCATGTGAACATGACTACTGTTCAGGAGATGAGATAACAAGATATTCAACATGGCCACAGTGGCAACCAGTTTGTGAGATCAGATCAGCAACATTTTTATTTTGGACAAACTACATATCATAAGAAATGTTTCAGTGAAACAATGCTGCTCAATACAACCATGCTGGATGTCAAATTGCCACATTTCACATTGGGTCCATCTACTGATCATAAGAATTCCTTTAGTGAAAAATCCATCTCAATACAACCATCTATTTAGGAGATGTAGTGACAAGATTTTCAAGATGGCCATCCCTGGGGCCATGTTGAGGGGCAGATTGGCACCATTTTAGTCTGGTCCATCTACATATCATAATAAGTCTTTCAGTGAAAGCCCCATGTCGATATAACCATCAATTCAAGAGGGGTAGCAATAACAAGATTTCCAATAGTCCACCATGGCAGTCATACTGTATGTCCAAGGGGTACCATCTTGATTTAGGACCATCTAGACCTCAGGATAAAACTAGGTGCCAAGTAGTTCAGTCTGCGTAGTGATATCAAACAACTGCCAACAGATGATGGATGGATGATGCAGGATCATCACATAAGCTCATCTGGTCTTTGACCACGAGACCTAAAACTGTTCAGCAGCCCACAAAATAAATTCATCCTTGTATTACAACAAGACAATGATTAGAAAAGATTTCATAAGTACAAAATTTCATGTATTTTTGCATCCTCCTCTCTCTTCTAATTAGTGTAGGAAATTTGTTTTATATTTACAACAAATAGTAATAAACTGTATAATCCCTGATTTTCGATGACAATATCCATACAAATGTGTCAATACTAAAAGATTCCCTCAAAAATTTGTACTGATGAGGCAATGATAGAACAAATCAAAAAGAAAAAAGAAACAAAATTATGTGTCATTCTATATTTTCCATTTTTAAAAATCATTTTAGACTATATAATTGTTTCAACACGTTCATCAAGTTTTATACGCCAGTTTCTCAAAACAAAGGTGCTTTACTTTATCAAAAAGCTATAAAAAAAAACTACCTATATACAACTGTCCTTTAAAAATCTAGTGGTATTCATGTTGAATTCAAAGAGCAAAATATTCCTGGTAATTATTTCTCCAGTATTTCCCAAGATATAATGAGAAAACTACCTGTTTTTGCCATGTAGTCTGGTGCTTTTGCAGTTAGGTTATGTAATGCTTTTGCTGACAGTTCTCTTATGGCACTGGAAAAACATGAATAAATTTGGACAAGGAATTAGTTCAACTAATAACAGGGTATCACCAGCAAAAGTACATATAATGACAAAAAAGTGATAAAGATTTCAAAAGTTATGGAAAAAAGTCTGAAAATTTGATACAATTCTCTGCATAGGGCTGAAATTTATTTCATTCCATATTTCACACATGTAGACTGGTGGCTTATAATACTGCTGATGTAATATGCCTTTTTTTTAAATAATGACAAGAAATCAAACTCATTCTTTTAAAATTGAGTAAATAAATAAGTGTGGCAAAAGGTAAGTGTAGATGGCTTCAAAATATACATTTCAGATACTACTTAAAGGGTATTATCCTAAAATATACATTTCAGATACTACTTAAAGGGTATTATCCTAAAATATACATTTCAGATACTACTTAAAGGGTATTATCCTAAAATATACAGTTTATATAGTTTACACGAACTAATTCAGTGATATCAAATTTCAATAATGCATACAAATGCAGAACATCTGATACACATAAAATGCTAAAAAACAATCACTAGTTTACAATCATAATAGCATCAGAACCAATGCTGAAATTCTAGATAGCGATTTCACAATATTTAATTGCCAGTTTTATTGGGGATTACCTGTCCCAGTGGTTAATCTTAGCTTCAACAAGGTGGTCAATCAAAGCCTGGGTATACTCTGGAAACTGTGCTACATAGATGCTTAAAAAAATGAAAAAGAAACTGATCAACTGTTAAAATATTACTATTTTAGGACACAAGTTATGGCCATTAAAGATAGGAATTTGGTTGATTGAGTGGTTTAGGACACAAGTTATGACCACTAAAGATAGGGATTTGGTTGATTGAGTGGTGTTTAACAGCACCTCAACACATGATAGGTGTGGCAGAGTTTACTGATACATGCACAAACACAAGTCTATCTGCCCTGATGACTTATAAACCCTCTTTAGCTAATGCAGATGATTTAATTTTCTTTTTCATTGTCCTTCTAAGTGCAGTAACTATCTGCAGCCTTATATTACATATCAGATTGCTAGTCTAATGAGTTACCATCATTACTGTCTTTTCAGCACACACACACTTGCCAGTCAAGTTTTACAACCAAGGTGAGATACATGGATCTTCATCTGATTATATGGTAATTAATGACAAGTTTGTGTAACATGTTTACCTACCTTAGTTCTAAATAACAGGTGTAACATGTTTACCTACCTTTGTTCTAAATAACAGGTGTAACATGTTTACCTACCTTAGTTCTAAATAACAGTGAGTTCTGTTCCCAACAGCAAAGTAATCACATGTTGTTAGAATATCAATACCATGTGGAAATGTTCCCTGAAATATAAATCCTTCTCGTGAGTGACATTATATATTTACAGAATTTAGCGAGAGATTTATGTGTGCATGTTGTATGTTTTTACATGATTAGAATAGAAAATTAAAAAGAGAAAATAAACTTAGTATGTAAACTTCTTACCTACACAAAACTAAAGCAAAAAGTCGACTACTCTGAAAAGAATAACAAACTTGATCATTTAATACAATTTACATGTAATAAGATTCCTGGAGGACAAAATGTGATAAATTTGTATGTGTACAAATACATATGTAAACAAGATTAAACAACTGTCGACTGAAGTACTGTTTGAGCAAGCATAGCTTCATAAACACTGGTCATATTTTGCAAAAAATTATTCAGGGTCACCGCCCACAATGCAAAACCAAATAAAGGAATGGGGAAAAAAGGAAAACAAGGCACCCCCAATTTTGGGGTGCTAGATGGTGCTGCGAACATTGACAAATGTAAATCAAATTATTACTGAAAAACAAAATATGCCAAATCACACCTTTAAGGTAAACAAAAAGAAACTTGATATCAGTAAGGAAGAGTGTTGCAAGATAGTTTTTTTTCAATGTTAGCCTAATGCCATTTTTGAAGTCATGCACAGTGTGACATCATAATCTTGATGATGTCAAACACTTGTTAAATGGATGGAATCAAAATGTATCTGTTTGATACAATCCAAAAGGAGGCAATGTTTTGGACATATTTTCCACAAACTGAAATCTGCAATTCTCTGTGTGGTAGTCTGGGCAGGCTGAGACAAGCAAAAAATCTAATCCCGTGTAATGTGTGGCCCATTAACAAGCAAAAAATCTAATCCCTTGTATTGTGTGGCCCATTAACAAACAAAAAATCTAATCCCGTGTAATGTGTGGCCCATTAACAAGCAAAAAATCTAATCCCTTGTATTGTGTGGCCCATTAACAAGCAAAAAATCTAATCCTGTGTAATGTGTGGCCCATTAACAAGCAAAAAATCTAATCCCTTGTATTGTGTGGCCCATTAACACACAAAAAATCGAATCCCTTGTATTGAGTGGCCCATTAACAAGCAAAAAATCTAATCCCTTGTATTGTGTGGCCCATTAACAAGCAAAAAGCAACATATAGTTCTGGGTGCATGAAATGAAACCTCTTTTTCAGTCTTCTAGGCACACATACTAAGAAATGTACAGAATGTTACTAGCATCAGTTATTCAAGTGCACATATTTTTCACTAGTATTATTTCAAGTAAGAAAATCATTATCTTGGAGGACTGATTTAATAATAGATGGACTCCTGCCATTTTGTAATGAAATGATTTTGACTTAAAATCCACAGTGCTTTGTAATGCTGATGTCTTATCAAGACCTGGCCACAAGATTATGAAAACATTCTCACACTTATCCACTCAAGATTCTGACCATTGATTGGATAATGTAAAATCACAGTGCATGAGAATGGTCCTATAATGATTAGCTAATGTTAAATCACAGTGAATGAGAATGGTCCTATAATGATTCGATAATGTTAAATCACAGTGCATGAGAATGGTCCTATAATGATTAGCTAATGTTAAATCACAGCGCATAAGAATGGTCTTATAATGATTCGATAATGTTAAATCACAGTGCATGAGAATGGTCCTATAATGATTCGATAATGTTAAATCACAGCGCATAAGAATGGTCCTATAATGATTCGATAATGTTAAATCACAGTGCATGAGAATGGTCCTATAATGATTCGATAATGTCAGATCATAATGCATGAGAATGGTCCTATAATGATTCGATAATGTCAAATCGCAGAGCATGAGAATGGTCCTATAATTCAGGCCAAGAATTTCTTTTAGGTATTACAGGATCTTTTTGTGACTGGAAAAACTAATGCATTTATTATCATCCATCAAAATGGCATTAATCAAAACATTTGACTTAATCCTGTATCTTTCTACCTAACACAAACCTGTCTTCCAACATTCTCTTGAAAAGCTGCTGATGCTGCTCTTCGTACATTGACTTCTCTATCAAATATGGAAGCAATGATGAGTGCACTGAAAACAAAAAATATTTAATGATTTCCAACTGAATCATCAAAAACCACAGGACTTGTTTGATGATTATAGCAATACTAAAAGACCTGGACCTACATATTGAGCCCATGATCAAAGCACTGCTGTAAAGCAGGTTACCTTGACCCCAAGGTCATAAGGCTGAGCTAACAGTTGCAGAATTAATTGTCTTAGCTTCACAATGATTCAAGGTCATTAGAGTGAGCGATTGTTTTGCCAAATTATTTGTTTTAGCCTCATAATGATTCGTCTGATGATGAAGAGAATCCATCAAGGGTTTAAGAAATATATACAATTGAAAAACTTTAACCAAAACCTTAACATTAATTTTTTATCATTGTAACCACTACCCCAAGGTCAGATCAGCACCAATTCCATTTAGCACCAACTAGACATCATAAGAAGTCTTTTAGTAAAAACTCCATGTTGATACGACCATCCATTCAGAAGTAGTAATAACAAGATTTTCATGATGGCCAGTGTGGTGGCCATATTGGATGTCCAAGTGGCACCCTTTCATTAGGGAACAACCAGACCATTTGATAAATGTGTGTGTTAAGTTTCATGGCAATCATACAAGTAGTTTAAGAGCAGTAGTGATAACAAACTTGTGCTAATGGAAGGAGAACAGACCATCCCATAAACTCTTCTGGTTTATAAGTTTGAAGTGATTGAAGAAAGTGTAAAATATCCAACTATATCAGACAGTTGAAAAAGGATCTATATTTCAATGAGATGAAGCTATCACCTCTAAGGAATTATTTTTTTGTTTAATTGTCTCACCTGGCAAGTTTGTTCACATAGGGAGTCATTTCTTTTGATTCATAAGCTCTGGCAAAAGCCCAGCACACATAACAAGCAGCATCCCTCACATGGGCTCCAACAGAGAAGTTCCCTCTCTTCTCATCAAAGATCAACGCCTTCAACACTATTGGGACAACTTCAAAATACAAAAAAGCAAATTTTTCAGTAAATTATGTTTCTCCAATAATACTTGCCTGATCACATTAACATTAGGAAAGAAGCCCTGCTACCTCTTGAATCCAGCAATTGCAAAAAGATGAAAATTGTCATCTTTCCTGTCTATATAACATAAAGAGAAAGGGAAGAAACTCTTACCCATTACATTCCCTGACCACTGCTACGTGGCTATAGTTCTTTACTCAGATTTAGCTTGTGTGATACATCAACATGGATGCTTGCATTTGTGGGGATGTGTGGGAGGGTTTTGTAGTAATGTGATTGGGAAAGTATTCTTTGAGAGAAAAATTTGCTTTCTACTTTCAATACATTAACAGGAGGAGGCAATGGTTAGCATTCTACCTCTGCCATGGTCACCCTTCAAGGAAAAAAGACTTTATTTCCTATATCAGGATAAACTGCACTCCTAATATGAGACCAGCACAACCGACAGTCACGTAAGCCATGACAACTGTACCCAGAAAAAAGAGAAGGTTCAAAATGGAGACAGCAAGGTACGTCAGACTTTCTGTAAAAAGGGATGAACTTGTGGTCAGTTTAGACCTAACCGATGCACACTTTCATATCCCAATACACACATCCTCACACAAGTTCCTTCGGTTCGGATTTCAAGGAACTATATAAAACTTTTGTGCTCTCCCATTCAGTCTCCACATCAGCCTATAGGTGTTCACCAAGATCATCAGATGTGTCGTCCCTCTTTTTCAGTCAACCTCGTCAACAGCAACTGCATCATATCTTGATGGCATCCTCCAAAACACATGGTAAATTCCCACCCTGTTCTGATCGGAGAGCAAGTCTGTCATGGAAGAGGAATTCATAAGAGAGGGGGTTGGATAAACAAAATCCAAAGTCGCCCACCCACCTCACACCAAAACAACTTGGATGGCCCATTTGTTTTCTAGAAACAGATTGATCCACATGCCATGAAAATGAAGGAGTCTAGAGCCAACCAGCAGGCTGTCTGTGGTTGTTCAGGGTGGCAAGTCAACGATGGCTGTTAGGAGGCTTGGGGATGGAGAAACCTTGTTTCCTATCCCCTTTATTACACTGCCTCTGGAATTCAAGAGCCTATTGCCACCTAGGTTGAACTGAGGTTGAAACTGTTGCCTTTGTGTAGTGTTTGGCTGCTAATCTTTTATGCAGATGATCATCTCTCCATTGCAGTTGAGACTGATTTGGCCTGAAATCTGGTGTAGATAGCAAGGCAAGTTGGAGAAGCAGTTCTTGTGATGCTTGCTTTTGTACCTCCTCTATTATACCTCCAAACAGCTATGGCATGCTGAAGGGTGCAGACTGGACAGCCAAGGAATGATGTGGCTTTAGTGCGGATGAGCTCAGACATGCATCTTGTCTTACTAGATCCAGATTTGCTGAAGCTGCCAGGATGTTAGCCATTGCGATGTGTGGAACTGTTAATAACCTTGGCAATCCTAGCTGTGGGCTCCCATGCAGAGTTGCCAACTTATTTTTCACTTAGTAAAAAAATTGGTAGAGGTGCCACGTCTAGCACAGATGAAGTAGCAACCGTGTTTTGCACTAACTTGGGAGTGGCATGTAAGACATTCCTATCCACCTTATAAAATAGTGGGCTGGTTATATTAACCACCACAATGTTATAATCCAATGATGGTAGCACAGTGCTAAATGTTGAAGAGTGCGAATGATACCAGCATGATGAAAATGGCACTGGTAGCTGGTTTTTGGCAAAGAAAGCCTTGGAGTTGCCCAGACTTTTTCTGTTAGGCATTGGATATTTCCTTGGTCTTTGCTATCTGAGGCAGTAGACAGAAAGAGGACTGATTGTCATTATCTTCCATGTCTACTGAGGCCCTCACCTCATAGGCTTGGCTTGCCACTGGTTGGGGATAGCACTCTGAAATTGGCAAGATTATAGATTTCCTCCACTGCTGCCTTAATGCTAAACTCCATCCACTCCATTGTGGGGTCAGAATATGCTATGTCCTCAAGGTTATCCCCACACTCACTGTGGGGGTTGTCCTCTGCAGGGATTGCATCTACATCAGAGTAGAACATTCCAGGGGCAGGAATGAGGCAGTGTCATCATCCCTGTGTAAGACTGGTATCTCCCCAATGGGTACACTGCAAAGAATTGACTCTGCGGCTGCATCGCTGGCTGTGAAAGTGCCATGGCTTGTCCTTCCTGGTATATATTGCTAGGAAGTGTGCTGGTCGGTCTGCTTGGCTACTGGCTGGATGGACTGCCAGGTTATCAGCTGGCTGGTTGGCTGGGTAGTAAGTGTGGTGAAACGGATCAACTAATCAGATCCCTGTATACTCTGTGTACCATGGAGCATGTGGCATGGCTAGCCGAAATTATGGATGGCCAGATATCTGGGTTGGCTGACTGGCTGGATGTTCAGCAACCAGAAAAGTGGTGTACAGTCTGGACAGATGGCAAAATGGATTGTCAAAGTCTGAAAAAACTATAACCCATGACCTGGACTTATGGGTGCTATGGCCATGCTCAGATATGCAACGTGATCTATGCTCACTTGGCTGCCTAATAAATGGCGGACAGTCTCCTGTTAATTCTAAGCCATCATTGGAGAACTGTGAGGGGCAAATTCACCCCAGGCCAGTAACTATGTCATCATCTCTTGCACTAGTCACCTCATCTACGACTCCATGAATGTCTGTAAAGAATGCGAGGCTGGCAACTTTGTAACCCCTCGTTCATCTATCTTTAGCTGACCCTATGTCAAAGTTGCCGTCAGCATTGTTTGCCTCACTTTCGATGTGGGGGGGGGGGACCATCATGACATCCCCATTACACTTGCCAGAGACGACGTTTTAAGATGCCAACTCAGAATGTTACATTCTGGTGTTCTGGACTTGTCATGCCTCTCTTTGTTCTTAAGATCTTTTCCCAGAACTGTGGACCAGATTCCTTCTGACCACAAAACACAAACACTGCATGTTGAATTTGAGGAACACTTGGTACAAGTTAGGCACGTCTCATGAGTGTTGTTTATGGCATTAAATCTCTTGCATTTAATGCATTTCACCATCATCGTCTACCACTTTCTGAAAAGACAAGACCGACTGAAAATTTGGAAAATAATAACATGAAAGTGTTAAAATATGCAAATAATCAATGCTTGCTACTTAAATTAGCAAGAAAATACAGGCAGTGTGCATGAAAAACAACCAACAATTTGTATCAAGGCTAACATGTTGGAGCAAAAGGTCAGAATAAAAACAATGTCCAAAACTGAAAAAAATTCACATAATTATCAACAAATTTAATAAAAAATAATGATCGCAACATGTAATAAATATATTTAGTCAATACCATACCGACTTTGTCGATGGATAATTGAAAACCCTCATGATATTCCTTGGGTTTTTAGAGGCACTGCACTCAAACTCAACTCAACTCACCTACTGTTAGTTGGGGAAGGTAATGGGTAAGAGTTTCTTCCCTTTGTCTATATGTTATATAACTGAAAAGACAACATTTTTCATCTTTTCACGATTGCTGGATTTGAGAGGTAGTAGAACTTCTTTCCTTATGCTAATCTGATTGGGGAATGTATTCAAAGGAGAAATTATATTTCAGCATATGCCTTATGTTGACCATTTCTTTGCTATAGCATAAAACAAACTTATTTCCTTCATTTCATTATCATTATTAATTTCATCATTACTAGGTTATTATTTTTATTAATATCATCATCATCATTGTTGTTGTCATTAACATTTATATTTAACTGACACACTTCATACACTCATTACAAAGAACAGCTGTAGATAACAATTCAGATATCTATACACCCCTTTTCTCATTCTGTTCTCTTTATGCTTGGCAAAAGATTCAGCCTAGCACAAAATACACCATAAATCCAACGAAACAAAGAAATACAACCTTACATATACAGCAGAAATTAAAAGCTCGAACACCAAAGGGACTTAGGAAATCAGTTTGAGAGATCCTACTGCAAGTGAACAATGTTTAATATAAATTTTGTCAGGTCTTAAAAACAAGTTTCAATTATCAAGGGTGTTCAAGCCAAGTATATTTGAGCCGACAAGATGCTACTATATTTACACATTTTTATTGGTTTTGTAACAAGAATTTAGATTGGTTTACATTGCATCATGTGATTAAAATCACATCATGTGATGTAGAAAACTACAGGTTATTAGTTTATAACACCAGAAAAATCAGATTTATACGTGGGTATATACAGTATTCAGACATGACTTCATGACTCTATGAATTCTGTTATATATGAAGTTCAATTCTTAAGTATTTCTAAAGACTCTGATAACAAACATATAGATATGGGTAAAGTAAAATATTTATGTTGCTGAAGAATATTTGTAAATGTTAAATTCTGGACAATAAATATAATTATTTTTCTGATTCAAGGAGATTGTATTTTGCAGTTATACTTAAGTCACAAAAGCTGTTACAGGTAAAACTGAAAATTCCTGGTCTGTGGAACTGTAAATGCCATTTTGTACTATCTGATACAAGAGGCAACAATTCCAATTTTGACCTACTAGCTCAGCAAGGATGATGCTGGGAAAAAATAGTTTTCAAATTTTCATTTTGTTCTTTTTACTATGTATAAATTGGGCTACTTGCATGAAATTTCACTTGCCCAACAATGATATTTAGTTGCCCAGGCAAGTTGGGCTAGGGAATTGTTGCCCCTGAGATAAATCAGAAACTTCACCTATCTGTAACTCAATTATTGCATATTCATTATTCCAATCAACTGCTACCAATGCTATTACTGGTCATGTATCACAACTGAATTGTTTTCAAAGCATGTTAAAATGTTAAAGCACAGCTCTGACAAGTAGCTGCATTCAGGGCGTGGGTTCAAATACCACCAGATTAGGCAGGGTCAGCTATTGTGCTGTTTCCTTGGGCAAGGTACAAACTGCAATTGCCCTAGCACTAAATAACAAAATATAACGCCGTGATAAAACACCAAATCTAAGGTCAAAGTGGGTTATTATATTCAGGGGGGGGGGGGAGAATGGAAGAACAACGGACAGTCAGTCTGTTTCTTAATAGTATAATCAATGGTAAATTAATCTGAGTTGTCTGTTGGCTGGAGTAGAAACAAGGATACTCCATGCCCTTTAAACAGGGAGCTTGCTAGTTCAGTATAGAACATCAAAGTGCAATGTGTAAACTACTCTTAGTTTGTTCCTTGCACTGGAATGGTTCTGGTCCCTTTAACTCTTTATTCACACCATCAATTACAGCAATTTATGAATTCAACTAATAATTATGAAACCATTTAATATATTATTCAATTTATGTACCAGTATCAATGATTGGGAGTTCCTGGAAAGGAAGCAACTTTTACTCTGGATATTATCCATTGTCATTGTTGAGTATGCAAAGTACAGAGAATAATGAGATCTATTCATTAAAGAAAATGGAAAGCTGTATTGTTGTATTTCATTTCAAAGTTTCAAGAAACAGTAAAAATTGTGGCCACATATATTTGAGCAAATAATAAATTATAATGGGATTTATTTTTGCAATCTCAGTTGCATTCCACTAAATCACTAAACTTTCTCCACCACAAAAATAACCAGCTATAAGGTATATCACATATTGCATAACCCCAATAATCTGCTATAAGGTATATCACATATTACATAACTCTAAAAACCCACTATAAGGTATATCACATATTACATAACTCTAATAACCCACTATAAGGTATATCACATATTACATAACTCTAATAACCCACTATAAGGTATATCACATATTATATAACTCTAATAACCCACTATAAGGTATATCACATATTACATAACTCTAATAACCCATTATAAGGTATATCACATATTACATAACTCTAATAACCCACTATAAGGTATATCACATATTACAAAACCTTAATAACTCACTATAATGAATATTACATATTACAAAACCCTAATGACCAGCTATAAGGGCACAGACAACCAATTAAATTCCCACAGACCATAACATTAATATTTGGCCAAATTATTATTTTGTGGTAAGGTCAGCAAATCATGCTTACATGTTATGAATGATCTATCCATGACAAAACGTTCAAAACTATGGAAATGATATGCTGTGTACCTCGTTTTTGATAGAAATTCTCTTGCAGATGCACACTATAAAAATCCAGCCTGGTGAGATCTCCCCATTTATATCCAGTAGTACATGTGGGGTGACAGCGAGAAAATAAAAATGGTTTTAGGTTCAAGCCTACTAATACGTACAATTTACCCATACATTGGCTTCTTCTGAAAAATGATGTTATTTTTGGGGGGTAATTATTTTCAGCCAATCAGTGACATTCATCATCGTAAATACAGTATTTCATATACCAACACATAAACTGGTTCTGTAGCTCATAAAATAATTAGTTGCCTGTGACCATAAGGTATATCATATATTACAATACCCTAATAACCCACTATAAGGTATATCACATATTATAAATAACTCACTATAAGGTACATCACATATTACAAAAGTCAATATAAGGTACATCACATATTACAAAAGTCAATATAAGGTATATCACATATTACAAAAGTCAATATAAGGTATATCACATATTACAAAAGTCAATATAAGGTACATCACATATTACAAAAGTCAATATAAGGTACATCACATATTACAAAAGTCAATATAAGGTACATCACATATTACAAAAGTCAATATAAGGTACATCACATATTACAATAGTCAATATAAGGTACATCACATATTACAAAAGTCAATATAAGGTACATCACATATTACAAAAGTCAATATAAGGTACATCACATATTACAAAAGTCAATATAAGGTACATCACATATTACAAAAGTCAATATAAGGTACATCACATATTACAAAAGTCAATATAAGGTACATCACATATTACAAAAGTCAATATAAGGTATATCACATATTATAAATAACTCACTATAAGGTATATCACATATTACAAAAGCCAATATAAGGTACATCACATATTACAAAAGTCAATATAAGGTACATCACATATTACAAAAGTCAATATAAGGTACATCACATATTACAAAAGTCAATATAAGGTACATCACATATTACAAAAGTCAATATAAGGTACATCACATATTACAAAAGTCAATATAAGGTAGATCACATATTACAAAAGTCAATATAAGGTAGATCACATATTACAAAAGTCAATATAAGGTACATCACATATTACAAAAGTCAATATAAGGTATATCACATATTACAAAAGTCAATATAAGGTACATCACATATTACAAAAGTCAATATAAGGTACATCACATATTACAAAAGTCAATATAAGGTACATCACATATTACAAAAGTCAATATAAGGTACATCACATATTACAAAAGTCAATATAAGGTACATCACATATTACAAAAGTCAATATAAGGTACATCACATATTACAAAAGCCAATATAAGGTACATCACATATTACAAAACTCTAAAAACCCACTATAAGGTGTATCAGAGAGCACATAATGTACCCTAACCTGCTACAAGGTATATCACATATTACATAATATACCATAACTTTCTATAATGTATATCACATATTACATAACATACCATAACCTGCTATAAGGTATAGCGCAGATCACATAACATACCATACCTTGCTATAAGGTATAGCACAGATCACATAATGTACCCTAACCCACTATAAGGTATATCATATATTGCATAACATACCCTAACCCACTATAAGGTATATCACATATTGCATAACATAAATTGCTATAGGTATAACACACATTACATAACATACCCTAACCCACTATAAGGTATATCACATATTGCATAACATAAATTGCTATAGGTATAACACACATTACATAACATACCCTAACCCAATATAAGGTATATCACACATTACATAACATACTCTAACCCACTATAATTCAACAAAACCATAAAAGAGATATATACTTTGCTCTTTCCCGAAGTTATGTTCCACACATAATAACTGTATCCTGATCACTTCAGTCCATCCAATAAATTAAATAATCACAGATACTTAAAAGAAAGAAGAAAAAAACTGCTGTTCTTTGTATTGTGCACCATGACAAAACACAAATTTCACTACTATCTGACAGCTTACATATGATTGTGAAACAGAGGATTGACTCTTTCTTTGGCCAACTTGCACAATTGGACTTAGGAACAGGTGTTTACACAAAACAATATCTGGATTACAAAGTTGCTCAGCTCACTTAAATCAAAAGAGTCAGCTTATACTAGAGGCCTATGATCAATAACGGAATGAAAACAAGCTTAATGTGGCTATTGTTACTAACACATGAACCATAACTTCACCAGCCTTTACAGACAAGTTTTGTAAATACTAACTGACCTCTGACCATAACGAAATGGGATGAATTTGTATCTGTTCTCATAGATTAACTTTTTTATCAGATATAACAAATTAAGATTTCAAACAATACCTGACACACTGTCACAAAAGGCGACTCTCATTTCTGCTGCGACCATTGCTTTTTCCACCATCCAGCTAATGAACTGCTTTGACACTCTTTCTCTCTAATGAAAAAAATGGCCTCACTTTTGAATTTGACATATTGACATTTTTGAGTTACATTGAAAGTGGGACTAGAGTACGGTGAGTACAAGCGAGATAAATGTTTACACATCGATTCAAATGCTATTCCTTTATCTAAACAATGCCTTCCTCATCAAGCAAAAGTTTAATCTGCATGTACACAGCAGCCACTGTTGATACATTCCAGTGACCGCTTAAAACCATTATTTGGTTAGGAAACACCTGGTCGATGACCATGGAAAGCAGGCGATTGTTATATACACGAGTTTTATATAGGAAATTTGTTGGGGAGAAATTAGAATGACCCTTGTGACCAGATGACCATTAGGACAGGTTTGACTGTATTGTAACTCACCATCAGGAAGTCTTTGTGGCAAAAGCAGGCCTCTTCTTCCAAGTTCTGCAAGGGCCAGACAACCTATTAAACAATTAAATACATACGTCAGTATTTGCTTTTAGATGGAATTAGTGTTAGTGTATTGATTAGTGTTTACTGATTAGTGCTTTTTTATTTTTTAAAACAATGTAGATATGTAAGTAAAATAACTAATAAAAAGTGAATGGGGATGTATAAGCACCTATGAATATCACTGTAAAAAGAAATTATGAAATAAAATAATTGAAATATAAGAATCTTATTAAGTGTCTGAACCAACCTGTTAATATATGACATTTTACTCATTAAAACAATGAGGTGTAGAAATATACATGCATACATACCCCCATGCCATGCACCATCTGTTTCCTGAAGACTAAATAACTCAAACACTGATCCTAAAACTTCATCAGCTAACTCCTTTGGTAGTCGACCTGTTATACGACCAACACTGGAAATGAAAGAGTGAAGGATCAAACCTTGAAAGTTATTTAACATCAATATTTGAAGGTCATATGCTGAATTGTTCAATGTGGTGACTAATCTAGAAAGTGTAAAGCACAAGTTCTGTTGTATATAGTGCAAACAAAACATTCACCAATGAATTTTAAAAATCTAACAGTAAAGTATACATCCTTTTTTTCTGTTAAAAGACTGGTAACCTTGTGTCAGGACCATTTTTCATTCAGTGGACAATCTTACCTCTATAGTTTAGCTGATTTATGTCAGATATAAACAAAAAAAAAAAAAGAGAAAATAATTTGAGCTTTCAATAACATCTGTTCCCAAGCATAAACATGTGATTATAAAAAATAATATTCTGTACACTGCTATGAGACTTCTTACCCTTTTGCTGCTGACCACCTGACTATGGTGTCTTTATCCCTTAAACCATTCAAAAATTGTTCTGAAAGACAATAAAGCACATATATTTAAGAATTTTTGAAACAGCAAATAATTTGTCTAACATATATTGTATGTACTTGCTTATAAGTCAAGTCCAACTGCAAACAACATAGACCCTGATCTGCTGTTGCATAATGCATTGGCAGATCAGAATCTATGTTGTTTGTTCTGATTACTCCTAACAAACTGCATAGCCCTAAATCAGATGGCTTGTTATACGACAGCAGATCTGGGTCTGTGCAGTTTGCAGTTGGACTCAACTAATAGGTGAGTATATATGGTAAACTGAAGAAAAAATAAATAAAAGAAATTTGTGCAGTCGGTTTTCTCTATTATTGTTTTTATTTGTTAAAGATGCGTATCAGTTCAGTACTTAAACACATGCTATTCTTGCATGTACCTATAGATAGTCTAAAACGATATAACAATGGCAATTTAATGTAGAAAAGTTTTTGCCCCATCTTATTTTGATTCTTTTGTAGTACAGAGTTGTGCATCATTAGGAAGATATTTCATCTGGATGTAGTTGATATGTAATGCCATAAACTAAACAACTTGAACAATATTAAGATGCCTGGTTTTGGACATTAGTAACAATTTCCAGTGAAAACAATTGAGATAATTTTTTACCAACATTAATGTTCGATCATGTCATGTCTAATAAATGTTTCTGAGATTTAAAACTAGAAAATATTAAATGAATCATGAATGCCCCACAACAGAACCTGAAAACCGACTGAAACACAAAAAGCAGATAAGGGTAACACATACGATCAACCCATGTTGTGGACAGTGTGCATGTATGTGAGTGGCCAGGGGAATAAGAGAAATGCATTTAAGCTGTTCTAGCAGTGTTGCACTTTTGAGTACAGGATTGCAGGTTTCCTGCAATATTTGGCCACATGTCTCATAAATCTCGACCCCTTGGGCACTGTCATTTCTCCCCAAACCATGAAAATTTATAAACACAAAAAGCAAATATTTTAGTAAATTATGTGTGTCCAAGAATATTTACCCGATCACATTAATGTTAGGAAAGAAGCTCTGCTACCTCTAGAATCCAGTAATTGCAGAATTACAAAAAATTGGTTGTCTTTCTGGTCTATATATACCATGCAGATGAAGTGAAGAAACTCTTTACAACCCTTAGCATTACCTCCCCTTACCGCCATCAGGTGGCTACAGTTGAGCTCAATACCTCAATGAGGATGCTCGCATTGGCAGGGAGATATGGGAGGGATTTTTAGTAATGTGATCAAGGAAGTATTCTCTTACAAACATAATTTACTAAAATATTTGATTTCTCCTTTGAATACATTGTCTGAACACATTAACGTTAGAAGAATAGGTAATAGGAGGAGGAAATGCTGAGCATCCTATCTCTACCACAGGCACCCTTCGAGGGAAGAATGGTTAGATTCCTATATGAAGATTTATATACACAAAAATAATGAATTGACAGTACAAAATCATATCATACAAGGTAGCCCTATAATTCATAGGTTATCATATCAAACAAGGTAGCCCTCTAATACATAGGTTATCATATCATACAATGTGTCCCTCTGATTCACAGGTAAACTTATCACTAAAGGTGGACCTCTGATTTCAGAGGTAATCATATCACACAAGGTGACCCTATGATTCATAGGTAATTATATCATACAAGGTGGTCTGCTGATTCATAGGTAATTATATCACACAAGGTGGTCCTCTGATTCATAGGTAATCATATCATACAAGGTGGTCTGCTGATTCATATGTAATCATATCATACAAGGTGGCCCTCTGATTCATAGGTAATTATATCATACAAGGTGGTCTGCTGATTCATAGGTAATTATATCACACAAGGTGGTCCTCTGATTCATAGGTAATCATATCATACAAGGTGGTCTGCTGATTCATATGTAATCATATCATACAAGGTGGCCCTCTGATTCATAGGTAATTATATCATACAAGGTGGCCCTATGATTCATAGGTAGTTATATCATACAAGGTGGTCCTCTGATTCATAGGTAATTATATCATACAAGGTGGTCCTCTGATTCAAAGGTAATCATATCATACAAGGTGGTCTGCTGATTATTATGTAATCATATCATACAAGGTGGCCCTCTGATTCATAGGTAATTATATCATACAAGGTGGTTCTCTGAGTCATAGGTAATTATATCATACAAGGTGGTTCTCTGATTCATAGGTAATTATATCATACAAGGTGGTTCTCTGATTCATAGGTAATTATATCATACAAGGTGGTCTGCTGATTCATAGGTAATCATATCATACAAGGCAGCCCTATGATTCATAGGTAATTATATCATACAAGGTGGTCCTCTGATTCATAGGTAATCATATTATACAAGGTTGCCCTCTCATTTCACATGCAATCATATCATATAAGGCAGCCCTCTGATTCATAGATAAGCTTGTACTCTACACACACAAAAAACCCAACATGAATTAGGTAAAATCTATGAATGAATGCAGCTTGATGTCATGACATCATGGCACATTGTGATGCATGATGGCATGCATACATGATGCATATTCTCAGACCCTTGAGAGCAAGCACAAGGCATCACATTGAATATTTAAATCACTATTGACAATATTTGTTTTTAAAAATAGAGAATATTGTACAATAAAATATTAGATGAGCCGATTGAATTATCATTTTCCTTAAGAAACCTAACATGAGATTTTTTCGTTCCTTTCCATAATAATACATGCACAAAATAACAGAAGATAACGGCAGTGACTACTTCCAATGCAACTGTTTTGAAACTTCAAGGGTACAGATATCAACTCCTTCATACATATATGCATTATCTAAAGATATATGCATTATCTAAAGATATATGCATTATCTAAAGATATATGCATTATCTGAAGAGCTGATTAAGTGAGTGGGGCTGACAGCCCTGCTTAAGCTGCACTAACTATTATATTCTAATAAATTAAAATACTTGAATGGGTGCATGCATTTCCAAATTTGGTCAAATCCTATGAATTTAAACAGTACAAGATGTAGTGTTAGTGATTTTGTTGCCATGAAAATTTACCAGGAACTCAAGACATTCTTTCATGTCAGCACCAGTATGTGATTTAAGCATATTAACATCACTGGAAATCATTCAGTTGATATTTTCATTTCATTTGTGTCAAGATGAAAATCAATTTTAAAGTGATAACATCGTGTTTTGATTCCGATTTGAATAACGGTTGTTTTCATGTGGTCAAACTGTTTTTGCGGTGAGCAACAAGTTCAGTCAAAACAATTTGTTCACGTAAGTATTTTTGAGTAAAAATTCAATAATCAATTTATACCCCTGTGTATGGATTCTCCATTAAAGTATATGTGTAATAGGACAAACTCATCCAGAAAACAGGTTGGATGGGAAGAATTGCATATTATTACCCAGAGAGAGTTAACTCTAACTTTGTGTTGGGCTTGAAAAATGTATCTTACCTTAGGGAAAGATAACTTCATGTGCAATCTGTGATGTCATTTGCCATAAGTCACTGCCACACATATAACCATTCAAAATATATAGAGACTTTTCATTTGTTACAAATTTGTGATCAGAAAATGGAAGATTTGATGGAGACACAAATGAGTCTTCCTTCTGTGTGTGTGTGTGTGTGGAAAGGATAAACAAAAATGAATGCCCTGGCAAACTTACAAGGAATTGTACCGCTGATCTAAATACCTGTGATAAGATCTCTCTATCCTTCCTGTACTCTATCTACTGCTTATCAGTATAGCATAAGCAAGTGGGAACTAAAAACTACCTATGACATCCTCAATTTCATCTGGTATATCATACTCCTCCTCTTCCTCCTCCTCTCTGACCACTGCTCCTCCTATCTGCCCCTGTTGACCTCCCACTTCCTGTTTCTTCAGATTCTCTGCTAGAGACCGGCTGCCTCTCTGATACCTTGAATGTTAAATTATGCAGAAATTACACTAAGCCAAATTATTTATGGCATATCAAGAATGCAGTGACATTGGTAAATCTGGCTTTACAGGACAATTTTTTGAAATTATTTTTCAATGTTGTATACCATTTTAAAAAGCATAAAATTTTCCTTAAGGTCATATATTTTTTGACTGAAAATTTTTAGACGAAAAACTTCAGTTGAAAGAAAAGTTATGTAAGCAAAAAAACATGCTTTACATTTTTTTTTAAATAACTTACTTTCAATGCTATTTTCGTATCTGCAATATTCATTTTACCTCCTATATGTAAATGTATGAAATGAGGGGAATTTTATGCCATTTAAGAAGGTGACAAAATAATAAAAATCCATCAAGAATATCGAAAGTTATTACAATTTTATTAAATTTGCTCGCATGAGAATTGGAGAATAAACAGAATAATCCTTACTGGTGAGTCGACAAAGCTTTTCATTTTGGTTCAGTGTTTTTATTCCACAATAAATTTTAATGTAATAATATCAGAGTTTTGTTGGGTATATTTTGGTCCATTTCCAGAGATGCAGTAAATTTTCATAATATTATGCACACACCCAACATCGGTATATGTGAGAACTTTATGAGAAGTGAAGTTCTCAAAATGTCCAGTTAGCTTGAAAAGCATCCACATCTTCATCATTGTCAATATCCGAGTCAAAAATACCAATTAACTATTTATCATCTGCTCAGTTCATTTGATGCAACCAAGATCACGATCCCCACTGCCTAAAATATAAATTTCCCCCACAAAATTGTCTATATTTTCATCAAAATTGGTATCAACATCACTGTCGCTTCAGTACTGTCTGCCATTTTGAATTACATGCGTTAAAATTCAGTTTTGAAATAAAATTTTCTACTAACCAGTTATCATCATCTCCATTAATTTTGTCAAAGTCAAGCTCATGATCTGCACTGCCTAAAACATAAATTTTCCCCACAAAATGATCTATATTTTCATCAAAATCAGCATCCACATCACTGCCGTAACTTGCTGTTTCAGCACTGTCCTCCATGTTGATCTCCACACATTAAAAGTCATGTTTGAAATCAAATTTCAAATAACCAGTTATCATCAGCTCCGTTCATTTTGAAGAAGTAAAGATGGTGATCCCCACTGCCTAGAATGTCAATTTTCCTCACGAAATGGTCTTTATTATCAACTAATTCAGCAAGCACATAACTGTCTTCACTTCCCTCTTCAGAATATGACTGGCATTTTTTATCTCCGCACGTTAAAACTCGATTTTGAAATTGAATTTTTGCCAGCTTTAGCGTCTTTTAAACACAATCTGGTAATGTTATATGTACCTTCTACCTTTATTTCCTTCTTTTCAAAAGAGTACATGTAAATTGATGACATTTTATACAGTTAAAATCACATTTCTGCAAAGTTGGTAACGGAATATAGTGAACATACGACTAGAGTCGTATCCCGCTGGCAAAGGTAAAGTGCGACTGGAGTTGTATCCTGCTGCAAAAGGGTTAAGGCTTCCAGATCGGCAACAAGCTCAGCCAATCAGCTGCAAGATCACCTCAGAAGTATGCATGGATCTCAGTCATTATAAGAACTGAACTTATCTGAGAGCTTAATGATATAAGTATATATTCCAAGTTTGATAACAATCGGATCAGAAATATGGCCTCAAGACTGGTGACAAGCTCACCTAATCAGATGCAAGATCAGCACATTACACCACTCCCTCGATAACTTGTGATCCCGCTTATAACAAGGGGTCAGGCATGGATCCCATTTTTGTAACAAAAATTGGCCCCTAACAAAGAACATTCTCAGTACACTGTAAATAACAATATTGGACAAAATTTCGATCAATGAAAATGTCACTAATGCCTACTGGTGGCAACACTTTAATAAATAAATACCAATTAAATAAGTTTTGTAAAGTGAAATTCGTGTTATAGTTCTATCTTTTAATTCAGTTTCAGTGTAATCATCATAAATGCAAGATGCCCTCTTGTATTTAAATGTGAAAAATGTAAATCTACCAAATCAGCTATGTCTGTGAGCATTTATGTGAGAACCTAATTCTAATTAGGCGCCAACCGTGTTTTGATTTCCGACTTGCATAAGTATTTGTTGTATTGTTACCCTCAATTAAAAGCGGACCTGCTTTGTATTAACACTTTAAGTATGTCTTTTTGTATCAAATCAAATAAAGGGGATGGAATAAAAGAAAAGTTAAAAGGCATGCAAATCCTAAATGCTTAAGAGCTAGCGGTCACAGTTGTGTCAGGTCAACTCATTTCAATTGATCAATCGAACACTGTTATAAATAGTATTATATAAGTAATATAATTAAACTACCTTAAATTAGCCTACTCATTCACAAATGTGATCAAAGAAAGCAAGGCAACCAAGTGAAATGAGTACTTGGTGAATAAAAAGCTTTGTTTCACAGATATGGTTCATTATGGAAGCCAGTTCGAGAGTTTGTAGTGAACTTAAAATTCCTTAATTGGCACTCAGAGATTTCCTCAATGCTGAGAAGAAGTTTCACTATTACTTGCAATGAAATCACTGCATCAATATATTACTAATAGAACAATTTTAAAAAATCGGGTTTCGACGTTGACGGTTGTTTCATGAAATAAATATCCCTAGTTTTTGAAAAAAATTAATCTAGTTTTTTTGTTTTACAATAACAAAAAAAAACGTAATACACAATGTTTTCACATACATGTGTGGTTGTTGAAACATCATGGATAATGTTGTTTACGATCTTTCAGAGGTTGAGTATCTTGAAATAAAGGTAATTTATACAAAAAAGTGAACAACTTCATTAGAAAAAGCTCTTTATTGACAATTATTCCAAACGTGATTATAAAATGAGTATTCAGCCATTAAACAGCACTGTTCCCCCCTCCTTTTCTTGAGGTCCAGAGAGGATGGCATCCCCTTAATTTTTTAAAGGTCCCTCTGTAACTCGTGCCCTCGCTTATAGCGTTGTCTATGTTTTTGGACCCCGTTGTGCGCAAGTTATCTAGGGAGAGGTGTAATATGTTGTATGCATGGATCTTGCCCATTAATGAACTTGTCCGAGATCCTAATAATATAAGCATATATTCCAAGTTTGATCAAAATAGGATCAGAAATATGACCTCCATAGTGGTAACAAGCTTGGCCAAACAGGTGCAAGATCACCTCATTATTATCTATGGATCTTGCTCAATATCTAACTATTCTGAGATTTTGATGATATAAACCCATATTCCAAGGTTGATTTAAACTGGATCAGAAATATGGACTCCAGTGTGGTAACAAGCAATTGCTGATGTACACACAACGCTCGTTGTAAGCTGGGCAACATGTGATACTTGATGGATGCAAGGCCATTCCAAAAGCTCACTCGGCCTTATGGTCATGTATACTAATTATGACATAAAATACAAGGGTTTAAATCTCTCACTGCTTATAGGGAGATAAGTGACATTATCCAAACAGGTATGCACTAAACATACAAACAGCAGGAGAAAAGGAGTCAGAGCTTTATTATATGACCTGTACAAGGACAATAAGTGAAGTAATATTTCTTAATCAAAGCTGAGAATTTTGGATGATTAGTACCTCCATGAAGTCACACGGCACTTGAGGAAGGTGAGGCCCAGTCTCTGTACCACCTTCATCCCCAGCTTACGCAGCAGGGTGTTGTTACTCTCCTTCAGGTTCAGTTCTCGCACCTTCTCCAGAATCACTGGGGCTGACATAAAATGAGTAACAACTCTAATGGCATATTAAAACATGAGGCCCAATTGAGTCCAGTAACACTTACTCCACTTACATAATTGAACAGCTGACCATTTCATTATTAAGCAGGTTTATGTAGCATTAGGTAGTATTGAAAGTAAACTATCTCGTAACTTTTAAATCTGATGTTACATATTTGACTATAGTCTGATAAAAGAATTCTTCCAAAGATAAAGGCATAATTATTATGCTTAGTTCATGCTCTTGATCCAAGATCTTTAAGATATAAACCTTATTACCAAGTCTTAAAAAGAACTGTTGAGAAATATAGTCTCTAGAGAGGTAACAAGCTCAGCCAATCAAATGCAATATTGCCTTAATAATATACACAGATCTCAAGTATTACAGAACATGTCTAAGACCATGATGATATGTTGGTGGTCAAATGTGCACCATTTTCATTCAGAACCAATTATATATAGCACAAAGTGTTTTTTTTTTTAGTGAAACCTCCAGTTTAATGCCACCATTCATTCAGAATGAGCAGAGATAACAAGATTTTTGTGATGGTCACAATGGTGCCATGTTGGAGGTCGGATGAGCATCATTTTCAAACAGAACAAGCTACATATTCCTTAAGTTTAGTGAAAATTCCATGTTGATATGACCATATGTTCAGAAGCAGCCATACAAAGATTTGTCAAAATGGCTGTCAAGGCATCCATTTTAATGGTAGGTTCAGTATATTGTTTATATAGGAACAACTAAATATTGCAAATAAGGTTTTTTTATAAAAAAAAAACAAAAAAAAAAACAATAAACAAGAAAAGCACAAAATCTTGGTATGACCATCTGGTGAGATGTAGCTGTAACATGATTTTTCACACTGTGGTGGCCATTTTGGGAAGTCATATAGGCATCATTTTCATTTAAGACCAACTACATATAGTGAGAGGTATTTTAGTTTAAAAAATTATGTCAAGAAGAATATCTTTTCAGGAAGAGTAGCAATAAGATTTTCAACATGGCCACCATGTTGGATGTATGATCAGCACCATTTTCATTTAAGAGCAACTACATATCTTAGTTACTGAGTGAAAACCACATGTTGATATGACCATTCAAGAAGGATGCCATGGTGGCCATGCTGGATATCAGATTGGCACCATTTTCATTTAGGACTAACTAGACATCATAAGAAATCTTTCAGTGAATACCCCATACTGATACAATCATACATTCAGGAGAGAAGTAGTGATATGTTTTTCAAGGTGGCTCCTATGGTGGCTGTATCAGATGCCCAAAGAACACCATTTTTATTTAGAAGCAACTAGACCCTGAAATGAATGTGTGTATAAAGTTTCATGATAAAAATTTGTGATAACTGACAGCTGGATGACAGGTCATCATATAAGCTCTTCTGCTCTTTGACAAGTACAGCTAATAAAACATATCTCGACTATACAAAAACCCAACATAAAACATTTTGGGGGTATTAGCCAAGTTATGACTGGCATTTGCTTGAAATACCTTAACAGACACTGAAATGGGTAATTTTACCAGTAAAATGAAAACAGAATGCAGACTGAATGCAAATGAAACATGGAATGAATGGAAATGAAATGATGAATGCAATTTTTGAAGGAAATGGGGAATGCAAATGCAAAATGCAGCACGATGAATGATCAGTGAAAATAAAATGAAATGTGAATCATAGTTCATACAGACATTTCATTAGAAAATTCAAGTACTTTTCTAAACTTACCCACAGTAGGACTGAAGACTACTTTCCACCTGATGCACCCATTCTTTTTGGGGCAGTTTTCAACAATATTTACGGTACAAAATGTGTATATCTGCATTTGAATCCGTCACTTTTCAAAAGAGACCCACACTCCAACATTGCCTGCTTTCTTCTTTTTTAACAATGGATTCACTTTTCCTCTGTTCTGTCTTTTTCTATTCTCTCCAAGCATGCCTCATACTTCTGTCTGGCTCCTGCAGCACTGACCAAAAGCTGATTTGTAATTGGTACATTATTCCTCCAGCATGTCTGACATGATCACATATAAAATTCTATGTGCTGTTAGAATTTTCATATTTTCACATTCTATTTCTTTGATGACTGAAAACCTTTGCTCAACTGTGGCTTGACCATGAAATAGTACTAACAGGAGCTTAACAGTCTAAAGCAACTTTTCATACTTAGGATATGATATATGCTCACACAAAATTGGTCAAGTCTATCCACGTACTGATCAAGTAATCAAGAAATGCATCATATTGCTGAAGGATGAGTTCAGCACCTCACTTGAATCCTTCTCTACACTGATTCATATCTATAAGCATTTCTTTTGGATTTAGTGAATCCAGATTTCTAACCATAAACTATGTGGTGGAGCATTTCAATGCAATCTACTTCAAACTTTCTTTCAGAAAGACTTTACATTATAGTCCATACTTCATAACTTCCTTGTCAGCAGGGATTCAGAAATCCACTTGCCTGATGCCTAGGACAAAGCTCAAATTTGACTTGGGACAGCTCAAGTTTGCAAGGTACATGCCTGTGTGCATATCCAAAAAATTGAGAGAGAATGTGACAGATTGTGTTTCAGATCATAATGCTTTATGCTCTGCAAGTTTATACTCTGCAACCTTGCCACAGTACATATATCAGCACCTTTATTTCTTGTTTTTATGTACTGCATTCTTCAATTACATAAATGTATGCAGTTTTTTTTCCATCTACTTATCATTTATTTCACACGATATAGTCATTTCCATCTTGTAGTCAATGTCAAGGTCAGTCTCGCGTTTTCTTGCACAGACATAATAATATGAATATTTACCATTTAAAGCAAGTTTTAACAAAAAGGAAATAAATATTAATATTTTAACTGAATATTTGTATGTACACAGGATTTGCTGACTTTCAAGTCCACACCTTGCCATGGGCAGCAGAAATGTGCCAAGATTGCTTTTAAATAATCGGCTTGTCAAAGATTGTTTTGATGCATGTCACTGATTTCCAAGTGACTAGGTGATAATTTTTAATAATACAAATCATGAGATTTCTTTGACAGGCATGTTGGGAAATAAAATACACTTGTCTCTAACAATTAGCCACCTGTAAATCTAGCACCCACAAGTGGTGTTTATCATCTATTGTTTACATGATTATTACAGGAGATTGATGCATACTTACTGTTTGGCAAATTATTAAATGGACAAAAATAACTGTTATCAAATCATTCTCAAAGTTGACTTGTCAAAGATTGTTTAGATGCATGTTGCTATTTTCAAGGTGAAAATAGGATGATGTGGAAGTGGAAGCAGACATGTGAGTGGACACAACACTTCCCAGAAAAAAGCAAAGTGTGAATTCATTGATATTGGAATATTTCAGTGAGGGACTCAGTTTTACCTTGTTTACATACTGGATGTGATATTTTGTTATCAAGTTTTGGGGTAAGCTCAAAATCCCTGAAAGACAACTTCAATTTTCCAGTCAGCTTGCCCTGGGAAAGCTGACTTTTATCAAATATGTAAAACTTCGGTCAGCTGCATGAACACTTTTGAGTTTCTGTTCTTCTGCCAATCTCTGTTTGCTTGTAACTTGCATGATTTTCCTTCTCATTGAAGTCAAATACCCTATTATTCCATTTAATTACTGCATATAGGTCAGATGCTAATAATGGAACCATTGACTATCAGTCTGAAAACTGGACAAGAAGGACTGCAGTACTGATAAAATTGAACAAAAAACTCCAATTTGCACAAACGAGTTTGTCTTTCACTGCTCCACTTACCATGGTGTATGATTATTTATTTCTTTCGAATCAATTTTTCACATACTGCTCAACAGAACCCGATATCTGTAGAGCTCATGAACATACTGGACCAAATTCTAACCACTGATGATCAAGAAATTGTATTGGCATTAGAGACGACCCCGTAACCTAAATGCAGTCCTCGCTCCAACTTGGTGAATCTTTAAACAAGTAATACAAACTGCTTATGAGTAAAAAAAATTCCCCATCATATGTAGTCCACTGGATTTATTATTTAATAATGAGGACCATAAATTTTCAAATTTTTTTAAAACTGAAAACAAACAGTGAATTATTCCAACAACCACCAATGATGTGATAACATCATCACCGACAGTTGTATTTTTATTTTTTTTATTTCAATGAAACAAAAAAAGATATAAAATTTGCTGACAAATACTTTACAACTACACTTCAACATTTATTGGAGTTGCGCTTATATTTTTATTTACCATCACTTCAATATTGTCTTTTTAATTTTATACAGTCCCTATTTTATAAAAGCACACTTTCAATAAGACAAGATACAAAGGCAACAGTTCTCTACTGAATACATAAACGTATTCCAGATGAATGAAAATAAATGTAAATTATGAATGGAAGTGATAAATGCAAAATCAGAATGCATTTCTGAGTGCATAAATGATAAACGAGATGATAGCTGAAACGAAAACATTAATAGAGTGCAAACAGAATGCAAATGAAATGCAGAATGAATGCTAATGAAACTCAAACAAAACACAGATTTTGCAAAATTACCCATTTCAAGGTCTGAAAAGAAGCATATATAAAACCATTTAAAATGAAGATTTACCATACTCCAGCAGGTCTTCCCTCTTTCCATGCTTAAAGATCAAGGACACAGTGTATAGGACACCTGTAAGTTTCTGTGCCTCCATTATCTTGGTCACTGAAAACAAGCATCATATAGATATTGATCAAAAAAGAATTTCACAAGAAAAGGCTTAAAAATGTATAACTTTGGCCCCGATATACAAGCAAGGTAACTCTTACATTCTTTATTTAATCTGTTGTCTATTTTGTAATATCATTATATTTTCATATTGTAAATATCTCTGATAAAGAGACCCTTGTGGGCCTGAGATTGTTCACCTGGGTTAAATCTGCATACCCAACAGATGAATGCAAGAGTAGTTGGATAAGAAAACTGGTTAGTTGGATGCTTTTTATAAAAATATCTTCAAATTCTGATCATGAAACTCATTTGTTTGAAGGGTTTTTTGGTATCATTATTTGCTGACAGATCAGCATCATTTTTATAAAACTGAAAGGTCTTTATGCTGGGATGCTGTCCAATTTTGTTACATTTTGTTGAGCAGGTTTTTTTTAGGAGTTGTTGAAAGATTTCTCTCATTCAGTAAGTGACCACACTGGCTGATAGATCAGCATAATTTTTCACAAAATAGAAAGAAATTCATGCCATGATACTTTCTGTCAAATTCTGCCAAGCAGTTTGTTAGAAGTTATGTAAAGATTTGGTAACAGCGACCCTATTTAAAGGAAGAGCAGCATCAGTTGTAAAAAGTTTTAAGGCCTTTATGCCAGGATGCTTTCTGTCAAATTTAGTCAAATCTGTTGCTGTAATATATATATATATATATATATATATATATATATATATATATATATATATATATATATATATATATATATATATATATATATATATATAAAATGGTTTCAACCTATAAATCAATGTCACTATATGTGTGACAATCAATCACATACTGCATCATACTTGCTGATAATTCGATAAATTTCATACATTGATCATACCTGTTGATAGATCCATACATCAATCATATCTGTTGATAAATTCCATTCATTAATCTTATCTGTTGATAGATCCATATATCAGTCATATTTGTTGATAAGTTCCATATATTGATCATATCCATTGACACACAAGGTCATTTTAGATTATTTGTTGAAATTCCATGTTTTGATCATACCCATTTAGGAACGATATCATTTTATTATATTCATTGTTGAACTTTGTGTGCATGAGTAAGGTGTCAGATTAATTCATCATTTATTTGCATTATAAATAAACATCTCATTCATGTGATTGTGTGGAGTATTTTCACTAATCCCTGCTGGTTTCATCTTGTTACACTCTGACAGTGTGCATATGTGTGTTTCTAAGCCTGTTGCTGTAAGTATATGTGACTGTATGCAGTTATATGTATGTTTCTCCATGTCTATCTAGGCCTTACTATCAGCTGTCGTTATGATCTTCAGGGTCCAGTCAAGGAACTCAGGAAGCTTTTGTTTCTTGACATCTGGACGTGTCATGAATCTTGACATGAGATAAGCTGCTGCATCCCTAGACTTGTCTGTCATTGTCAGGTATGTCTGAGAGAGAATTAAAAGATATTACTAATCAAAGAAACCTGTATTACTATGAAAAATTCATATCGTTGCATATCTGACCCCCATATAAAATCAGTTTTATCAAAGACAGCTGACAGTATCCCTTGAATTGTTCACCCAGCTCTTCAAGTTGGATCTAAAAAAAAAGTAACTTTTACAACTGATTTATCTTGACTCAGCACAAGATGAATATAATTACAAAACCATATACAGATTAATGGCACAAAAATTTACTTCCCACAGAGTAAAACTTCTTATCCATTTAGGACTAATGGAGCCAAGGAATAACTTGACTGGTGTAACTGGAATTAATGCATTCAAGATGGTTTCTCGTCCCACCAAAAGGCTAGAAAGGTTAAATGAATTGCTACATTTGTATATTTGCTACAAACCTTCCCAATATCTAGTATTCTATCCATTACAGGTTTTTTCCTCTCCCCTGTCTCCAGAAGAATGTTGCTGTCCAGCCGAGATAGATCAAAGGGAATCATACATGCCATAGACAACCACAGTAAGAGAACATACCGTATCTCCCAGGTCTGAAAACAGAAGAATCAGAGGGAAAAACTAACATTACATAACACTGATGTTTCCATTCTATAGTGATTATAAACAAATGCAACTCCAATATTGCTGTGGATAATCTGAATCATGTTTTTAGGAGAATTTTCTTTCCTTCATCTCTCAATAAAGACTTTAAAATAAGATCTATTTAAAACTATTTCAAAGACATTTTTTTGTAATTACAGTTTTTTGTCTACAGTAAGGTCCAATTTGTTTAACCTCATGCATGAATTTTCAGTTATGTCCCTTGACATTAAATTTTATCAGCTTATGAAAATAAAAAGATATTATTATTATTAGAAACACCAATATCTTTAGTACCAGAATAGGTGGTGTGCCATAGGCTTTGGTTGGTTGGTTTAAACAGCACTTTCAATACATTATTGGCTATATCATGACAAGGAAATGGAGCTAAGTATATTTCCCAACACCACACTGAGGCAATCCAACCTGGGCTTGCCTGGGTGGATATTGAACCTACGACCCTTAAATTATGAGTCGAACACTCTACCAACACACCTACTGTAGCTCCCAGCAGACTTTGGAGGAACTGAAATCTCTTCATGCCAAAAACAATTATGGTAAAAATTAATCATAAATTTGAGCTGAGTAAAGGCCATAACTCTGCAAAGCAAGAAAGGCAATTAAGAAAAACAAAAATGGCACATGTACATGTATGTACTGAATGCATGCAAGGTTATTCGCAGATTTAGAAGTATTTTTTTGTACAATAATATAAAACTTGCAACTACAATTTGTTGGTGGCAGGCATTTTTAAAAAAAAGTGCTTTCAATTCACCCAATGCCTTCGAAAAACTAAATCCCCTAGGCAAAACACCTTAAAGCAGGCTTAGCCAAACCAAACCAAAATGTTGTGGTGCATCTCTGATGCACATTAATATTTTTTTCATTTATTCTGGAACAGGTCTGACATATATTAGAGAGTTTACACATCAAAATATGTTAATTGACTGCAGAGCTATGATTGTTAAATGAAACTGGCAGCTGTCAAATTAAAAGTTTCATGATTAAGATATAAGACTACTCAAATTGCTTACATCTAGAAATTAGACTCAATAAACTGATGACTGGAATACAGTATGGATGTCCCAAAAAATTTTTTTATTGGGGCTCATTGAGACAGTTTTGTCACAATGGACATCTTTTTAATACAACCTTGCTAACTTTATTTTATGGAAGACATAATGGGTATTTTCCCTGGATGAGACTTTTTACAACATTTTATTCATTTCTAAAATCTATATTTTTCTAACACATTGCAAATATCTCTTGAATGGCATCATCTTTTGAAAAATGAAATAAAATTCATCTGACACCATGCCTGAAATAAACTTCAGCAACATTTCTTATGCAGAACATGAAAAAAATAGACTGAAAGAAACTTAGGTACTGAGACTCAGGTCAGAATATTTGCTTAATTTTGCATAGAGTTTTCTGTGTTGCAATGACATATTAGTCTGAAAGCCATGTTAGACCATTTGAAGGCAAGTCATAAAATAACCTGCTAAACTTAGAATCATATTTACTACATTATTTGAATTTGTATAAATAATATGATATATAGCAAGCATATTTACTACATTATTTGAATTGTATAAATAATATGGTATATAGCAAGCATATTTTAGAACAAAAACAAGGCTGACACTATATGCACTTATCACATTCATTGTAAGACATAACACCCCCCCCCCCCACACACACACACACATACACTAACATCATGCTGTGTTGAAAAGATAAAGATGCCTCTCATTTTTGCATGAAAAATAACTCAATGACATGCATTTCTGAGCACATTTTGTCGCTGGCTGTTCTGTACATCACATTCTACCTCCAGTATGAGCATTTTTGTAATAACATACATGTGTGTATTTGGGATTCCTGTGAATAGCAGCCACTCATGGGAAAAGGCTAAACTCTCCTGTGTATATACATGACCTTTGAATGTAGGTTCACATTTCAAACATGGTTCATGAGCAAATACCATGCACCAAATACCATTATTATTATTATACATTTTATTTCTTCAGACAATTGGCATAATTACCTATTCAAAGAATCCATTGTATAAATTTATTGCATACATTTTTGTGGAAAAAGGTTTCATTCATTTTTTCAAGCTTTTCCCTGTCTATTTTTCATGTAGTACATTTTTGCTTATATATACAGCAATGGTAAGGAGGTAGCTCAGCTGCTTGCATAATGCACCTTGAGTCGGCTGTCTCCGAAGTAACAGACCTAGGCCAAATATAGAAAGTGTCATACCAATGACTGACAGGTCACCTTTATTCAAAGGTCTTTTTGCTGAAACGTTGTTCCCATCCCGTATTTACAACCAAATGCACATAACTTTTGCCCCCAGTTCTGTGATCTTTCAGAATTTGGCATAGCGTTCCTTGACAATTCTGAACCAACAGAATATCTTATATGAAATAGTGACTGTAGTGTTGGTCCATTATCTATTCTTGGATTAAAAAGAGTAACCTAATGATTATATGCCTTTTATCATTTTCATCTCAAATATGGATGGATATTTAATAAAGATACATTGTTACTATCTGTTTGTTTCTCTTGGACCACAATGTATATTGCACATACAGATTGATGCTGACTTTTCCATACTGTTATAATACTTCAGCTGTTTTGTTTGTTTTTAATTACAATAATTACAATCCACTTATCCAATAGAAATGAACAGTGTTTGAAAGCGGAATTTGATTTTTTGCAATTGAAATAACAAGCTGGAAGAACAAAATCTTTATCTCCAAATTATTAAACAGGTCAAATTTGATAAACTAAAGCAAACATTCAGGATAAAATTAGTTCTCTATTAATCTTTTCTAAATACATTTAGCACAGTAATCAGTCCACCCCACAACCTCCAGGGCTGGGGGGAAGAAGGCTATAAAAAAGATGATTTACCTAAAGATTTCCCAAACAAAGAGTTTCTAAGCAATAGCATTGCCTTATTCAAGTTCTTAAAATAACAAATCGAGAGACTGGCCAAATTAAAGTTATGCTGAGACTTGTGTATGGTAAATATAAGCAAAAAAGGCATGTTTACACATCAATTCACATGACATGTCTTTACCTAAACAATGCCTTTCTTGGGAAAATAAACGGATCAAGTGCATGATTGACGCACTCGAGTGACTGCTTTAAGCAGTAAAAACCAATGTTTGATTAGGAAACGTCTGGCTGTTGAATGCAGAAAGCAGGTTACCATTACTTTTACAGAGAAAATTTCACAGGGGGAGGAGCAATGGGATTGGCCATTGAGACAAAGATGACCACTATTTACAGTGACCATTAGGAAAGGTTGACTGTATTTAGACCATCTGAAAACACATACCTCAAAGTTTGTAGGATCTTGTTGATTTATAAGAGCTAGGAGTGGTTCTACATCAACTACCTCATGGGGAAACAGACGGACCACCACCTTTGGTCCTCGCATCTGAAAATTACATCAATGGTCAGTGGTTTGTTGGTTGTCAAGTTAAAATGCTATTTCATTTAATGGCCTGTAGATAAAATTTAGTAAACATTATGTTCTTATTGAAGAAACAAATCTGTAATATATATGCTCTCATAACTTATTCCAGTCTTCCGTATTACAGGTTACAAGAAACCAGGAATAGCTCTGAATACTCAAAATAACCCTAAGTTAAGAGTTTAGGTTTGATAAAATAATTTGTCATTATGGTTTGATATAATAATTTGTCATTATGGTTTCCTTCATCAAAATTGCAGACACTTAAAATCAATGATCATCAGGACAATTACATATAAAGAGAGTAATGTCAAAATAATCTACAGCCAATATTCAAAACATGTAAGGAAACTTTATCTATATCAATTTGTTTTATACAATAAACATACCTATTAACAATATACATTTCCTAATTAATTTGGTGGATGAACACAGACAGGCAGACAGAGTAAGTGGCAGATATGTACGTATGAACTCAGGTTACCTTGGTGATTAGGTACAGGTACTTGAAGGCCTGGTTCTGTAGTTCAGGTGGTGACTTAGCATCTCTTCCTATTCCCAAGAGTTGATTTAACAAGGATTCTGTTTAATTATAAACCAAAAGATAAAATATCTAGATGTCAACTCAAATAAGACCATGTTCAGATGAAGACAGCAACTAATTTTGAAGTTAGAATGGGTGAGCATTTTTCAGTTTAGGAAAGAAAATGTTGTCAAGATTATATTTAGAAAAATACAGGAAAATAAAGAGGTCTTCCAGCATACAATAAAGAGATAGATTCTATTGTGTAATCAACTCTAACACAAAAAGAAAAACGAATAAAATAGTTCACAATACACAAAACATATGATTATAATGCCCAAAATAAGTCTTGGATCAATCCGATGCTTACCGTCTTTACTCGCGTATAATCTGGATCCAAATGCAAACAACACAGACCTTGATCTGCCGTCGCATAATGTGCCAACAGATCAGGGTCTATGTTGTTTGTTCTACTGATTAGTCCTTACAAACTGCATAGACCCAGATCTGCCGATGCATTATGTGACGGCAGATCTATGTCTATGCAGGTGGTATTGGCTTATACGTGAGTACATATGGTAGTTCACTACAAGAAAAAGTGCATACATCTGAGGGTAGTATCTGAATGCAGAATAACATCTTCACCAGGTAGACATCAACCTAGAGACAAATTTATATCAAATGTACTTACACTTGACATGAATCCAGTGAATAGTTTAACAGTGGCCAGTAAAGCTATTATTAGAGTTGTTTCTGACCCAAAGGGTTAAAATGCTTTTTCTTTCAGTAGTTGACTGAAGATTACTACACTGTTGATAGAATGAACCGTGTTTAACTGCACATCAACATATTAAAGGTTACACTGTGCTGAGGCAATTGGAGTAAATGCATTGCCCAGATACACACCATGATGGCAAATGCAGCCTGGTTATGGCAGGATCCGAACCTGCAAGTCCCAAACTATAACCATGAAAGTCCCGAACTATAACCATGAAACCACAGCAGCTCCTAAATTAGTATACAGGGTAACTTAACATTTTTTTCTTTTAATCTTTGCATCCCTTATTTGTATTTTGTGTAATATATACAGCATGTTTCTTAGCAAAATGAAATAACATGTCTTACCTAGATGGGGGTCTATCAAATGGGGCTGCTCCTGATACTGGTCAATTATATCTGTGAATAGGAAACAAATTTAAAGGTTCATGAAGTCGTGGTATTGTACCACCCCCACCCCCCCAAAAAACCCAATTACCAATGCTACTGCAACAACTGTTTAGATGAATACATACTTCTCATGATGGTTTACCTCACCTAGGTAAGCTAACACCATGTAATACCTGTGAACAGCCACATGTAGTCTGGTTCCTTCCAAACAATCTTCTGATGTACACACTATCTGAGGCTTTTTGAGGCATGGGGTCCCTCTTTGAAATTAAAAATTAGTCTTGATTTTTCTATATTACATGTGTGTCAATGCCTAACTAAACCACTGTTCATGGAGGAGGTTTCAATGAATGCAAGAACAACAAAGTAGGATCCAGTAAAGCTGATTCTGAGTTTGAGTTCTCTTTGTTGTCTTCACTTGTGATCTCACTCTGTTTTTTGCCTTTTATTAGCATTAGTGTTGTTTTCATTACAAGTCCATTTCCCAAAAAATGAAAACAGATTTTGCGGACTCATTATTATTAGTCAAAGTACTTTTATGCACTCTTTAAAAATGTGTCCACTGATACTGTAGTGCCCTAGTTTTAATCACATGAACTAAAGTAGCAGTTATTATTATTATTATTATTATGGCATATTAATGATTTGACAGTATTGTCCAACTCAAACTCTGAGAAAGCTTTGATTACTTTCATGATTTATATACATGCAGGGATGGTGCTTGCTTTAAAAAAGTTGTTGCCAAAAAAATCGCAAATCTCAATATTTTGTCGCCAATTTTCAAAAAGTGTTGCCAAGCAAGGAGTAGGTATTTTTCCATGTCTATGATGTCGTAGGCATCGAAAATTGAAAAAGATGGAGTATTTATTACTTTATTGACAGCAAACAATACAATACCACAATATAACAGAATAAATCATTGCATGACTGTTTTGTATGCTTATTTATAATGTTTTGCACTATTAAAATGTTGTTTCATAAAAATAATAAAATAGAATGTCACATGAGTATGCGTCGTGATTTTACGGCTGCCCACTTGCTGAATGCAGTTTCAAAGTTGAAGTCTCCTTCACATTCATACGTGCTGATTCTTATTAGATTCTATCTCTTTGATGTACTTCAGACAAATTGGGTTGTTCCACTTAGTGTACTTTACCTATGCAAATTAGCCTAATGGGCTCTCCCTCAGCAGTGCTCAAAGGATTTGACTTGACACATCACCCTAGCTATTCTGAGCCAATTCAATAAATCTCTGACAGGTGTCTGTTTATCTCTTGACCGCCTTACCTTTTAATTGTCTTTAAACAGTTGTATAAACTGACCGACTTTTTATCATATTAAATGATACACTGTATCCAGTTTATTACAGACTCAGTATTTGTAAATTTCTTGTGTCGGCTGAACAGTAGAATGTTAAGCTGCCTGTCTTAGCTAGACTAGAACCGTGTATATTTCAGTGTCATAGGGTCACAGGGGTGTGATTGATACATCCTGTCGTGTGCCTCAAAGCTTTATTATGTACATGTTTCAATATAGTTTTCTAAAGTTTCTGAAGACTACCGTTCAAGACTAGTTTTCTTTATAATATTTTCTTCTTTTATTTTTTTGCCCGCACTGACACACAGATAATCAGCACACGGAAAATCGAGAGTATGCCTCCTATGTGTATAGGATTTATTGAAAATAGTTGACCTCTTATAGGGCAAGAAAGCCTTATACATGAATACATTTGCGTAAAATCAGTTTATGTATGAGAATAAACGGTAACCTTGGAAATATTCAATCAGGATGGACCTAATCGTTTGAATGTAAAATTCTTGAAGATTGTCCGAAAAGTATGAAACACATATCACAGAACATCAGATTTAATTTTCTATCATATCTCAGCCACGGACGCCCAAATATCCAACTGCCAAGAAATTTTCGGGATTTCGGCATCCGTTCATCATGATGTGGTGTTGTACTTAAAGCATTACTACAAGCTGCACTACAAGTAGATGATGTTGGACTGTCAGGTATAACATCTGTTTCAGTTACTGGGTTGTCGGATGCACTTGCATCTTAATCCAAATGCTGTTAATTTTGTTAACTTAATCTTTTTATTTGTGATCAATCCTTTGTCTGTCCCAGCATATATGGCTGGTTAGAACTTTGAAATTGGCCCCTCATAAAAAGCCATTTGAAAAAGTCAGTCAACTTAATCTTAGGATGAGATGATGAACACGAAAAGTCTAACTTACGTTTACCCATTACAGTATATAGTTCTGATTGAGACTGAATTTTATTTTTCATTTACTTCGTATTTATACAGAACGATTGGGGCTTCAAAGATAATCAGTTTTCTTTGAAGTTTCAGCAATTTTTTTTTATTTTTATTTTTTCTGGTACATTTTTCCAAAAAAAAAAAAAAAAAAAAAAGGATTAGCGGTCGTTTGGTCGATTGTAGCTAGTCCGGTAGCATGACTATTGGAGTGTATCACCGCATACAGTACTCAGGCCAGATGTCAGCATAAGCGGTCAATATGAACAATGGATTTGTTTATGTAACAATAGATAGATTCTGGTGCATTGTATACCCAAGTTTGCGGCTTCCTTTCATGGTGCCTTTGAATTCCTCCACTCCAAACCCAAGATTGTATATACAAGTTTTAACAGCCAAAAATGTTGTCGCCAAAAAAATCACCAGATGGTATATTTTGTCGCCAATCAGGAAAAAAAATCGAAATTTGCGACATTGGCGATGCACAGGGCGATCCCTGTACATGTCATCACCAATTTAAACACCCTTAAAACAACAAAGGGCATTGTTTATTTGCCAAACAATCGCAGGTGCTTACATACACATTCAACAGAACATCAGTTTCTTTGAAGTCATCAGATCAGAGAGGAATATAATGTTAATTAGTTACACTGGCTTCATGCCTGTTTACCTAAGTCTAGCCATTAGTTATTCCACAGATTGGCCATGGCTGACCAAAAATATAAAAGGGACTGCATAACAGGGAAAATGAGGTGCATCACAGGAAAGCATTACACAGAGAAAAGGTATGCCATCTGAGAATTTCACTCATTGTTGACGTTGCAGCTTGGGTCCCTGAGAGCACTGATCCTGCAGAAAATTTCCCTCTTTTGACTCACTAAACAAATAAATTTATACCATATATATTAAGGCAGACTGTTTTTTTTTCTTCTGCAAACTTTTATTTCATTTGTTTCTACAAAGCAAGGATCAATCATGTAGTGTGTGGCAGGGGTCATGCTACCAGGCGAAGTCGCCGAAAAAATGTAAACTTCACCTTTTTCTATTAGAAAAGTGAAAACGACTTCACCCTGTCATTTTCTTTACATCTACGCCATGTGCCAGTAGTTTACGGCTTTTGAGATGCTCCCTCAACTCAGCCAAGCAGTGTTTGACCCAAGGCGAAATAGATCGCATTTTGCCTTAGCAGGTATTCATATCAACTGTGCAGACAAAACAAACTCTTGCACATTCACAGGCATGTGTTTTAATAGCTGACTGACAATTAATTCTTTCCCCCCCTGCAAGATATCGCTGCCCGATTTCCGCAAATTATCATGTGATGATGAAAACTTAACTGTATTTCGAAACTAAAGCATCTACATGTAAATAACAATTTGTTTTAAGAACAGAATTTGTGAAAGCACTTTCTAAATGTACATTTTGAAGATTTTAACTGACGCGCTTGCATTATTTTCTTCATAAAATATTGTTATTATGAGTACGTAGACAAATATTACAACTATACATTTTCAATTCGATCTAGGGATTTTTGTAATGAAGCTAGAAAGTTAGTGGTCATATGAAGAAAATACCTGTTTCTAAAAATAGATGCATCTACATGGCATGTATCGCACCATATTTTCATATTTGTACTTGGCTGTGTACTGTGATTCAGGTACTTTAATGCTTCAGTTTATCATTGATGGATAGCTAAAGTAGTGTTTCAACTAGATTACATCATTGTAATTATAAATAGGTATAAATAGTTAGTCAACTGCAACTAGAACAAACAATTTAAATTTTACTCTTTTAAAAACTTTACCAAAAAAATGAGTCTAATGATTCACATTTAATTTAGAATCAACTCCCTCAACATGCAGTTGTAAAGTTGAGATTACTCATCAGTGACCACTGTGGTTTGAATGGATGAACACTATGATGTTGTAAATACATGTACATGTGCTCTCATATACATGTTATAGGGGTTGTTTCAAACTAGTTTAGAAATGTTGTTGACTGCTATTTTCTAGTAAAGAAACTAACAAAAATTAAATTTGTTGTTTAAGTATTTTTACCTTTCTGTAATTACATTACTGTAATCTAGGTACTCCTGTCAGTTTCTGCTATGCTTTTTTGAAGTCGTATGGCCAAAATACATTGCATATTTCTCTCCATCTCAACATACACACTTTCAAGTATGAATATACTCAAATGAGTATGATACATTCACACACTTACAAAGTGTGTTCAAAATTTACATACAATATCGAGAATTTTCTACTTGAAGATAAAGTATTGCTTAAAACAAATGTTAAATCCAAATACCCATAATGAGAAATACAGGACACAGTTCAAATAAGAGAACCAGAGCACACACACACACACACATATATATATATATATATATATATATATATAGCTTTTCTTGGTTTGCTGCCACTTCTCCCTGTTCAGCTCTCACTTCTCCCTATTCTGTCCAAAGGAGAAGTCACTTCTCCCTAAAATTCAAGTCTAGCTTGACCCCTGGTGTGGACTATCAAACAAAGTTCAAGTGATTGTAAAGGGATTTAGGTGAAACCACATAGGTTAGATCTTAGCAGACAAGGAGATTAAGACACCTGTTAATCGATTGCCAGTACATAATGATTGTTTGATCAAGAAGACACCCCGCTGTGATAAGCATCATTCAGCACACTTCGAATACTTCATATTTTAAATACTTCCACAATGTTTGGAACACTTGCATTTTAATATATACAGTATTTGGTAAAAATAGTGCCAAGATTTTGAGACTTATTTTGATAATCGCCATAATGCATCCGTTTTTTATAAAGAAAACAGAACGCCAAAGTGATTGAGAGATTCATGGAATGAATCATGGAATATGACCGTCCAATGGGCTGCAGAATGAGAAAACATTTCAACATTGTTAGCTTTATGCACTCAGACTTATTTCCAGACAGTATTGTAATTACAAATCGGTACACATATTTAATCAACTGCCACTTAAACAAGCAATTTAATATTTTTAAGTTTCTAAAACTTCAGCAGAAAATGAAAAAGTCAAAAACATTTCAAAAAAATTGTGACACTACCCCCCATAAATGTACATGGAGCACATGCACAGGTGTCTTCACACCATAGTGTTCATCTATTCAAACCATAGCGGTCACTGATGTTCCGCATGAGTAACGTCAAGTTTTACTACTACATGTTTAGGGGTTAATTCAAAAGAAAATATGGATCTTTTGGACTTGGTTAACGTTTGGAGAAGTTTTGAAAACTACAAAAAAATTAATTGCTTGTTCTAGTGGCACGCATAATGATCTCAATTATTGCAAGGGAAAAAAAGAATTGCTATTAGGACTCCTATTTTTAGGTCTGGGACTGCAACTTATTTCAAGGAAGGAGTCCTGGACTGCAACTTTCAAAATCCTATGGAGAACCCTATACAGTGAAACCCCTTGGGGTCTTTTTCTACCCACTTATGTGATGAGAGAGAGAGAGAATGTAATTGATACATCAGTATCTGTGTAAGAGTGCACAAAGTTAAGAAAGCTGTTTTTTTTTTAAAAATATTTAACTACATGTATTTAATTAAAAAATTAGCTGAGCAACATATGTTCAGTCCTAAAATCACATCCTGTCACACGAACAAATACAGAAATACAACCCTTCTTACAAGAAACATTTGAGGAAAGATATACTTTTATAACTTTACAATAAATCCATTTGAATTATGAATGATACTCCAAAATATTTAAATACTCTGTATAATTCATAATGGTCACAGTTCATGAGCCAATTGAGTGAATCTGACTTTTAGAATACTGCTTTGTTGGTCGCCATAGGTAAAGCATTGAAAGTGAGGCCACATGCCTGCTTAATTAAGCCCTGACATTTAAATAAAAGAGCAAACAAAAAATGTTCTATTGATCATGTATACAAATAAACAACATCAATAACAATTAGGCAGATACACATAATCTTTCTTAAATGGCTTACCTACAAGCATTTAATTAATAATTTGCCTTAAAAGCTGGTTCTTTTTTATGGTTCAAAGACTTCAGATTAGCCTGTTGTCAGCCCTAATCTGTGTTGGCGCTCGTGACAAGTATTGTTTTAACTTCATGTGCCCTTGCGACATTTTCCAGGTCTTTGTCTCACAGATAAGCCTACAACAGTACATGCTAACTGTAACTAATCTGTTCCAGTGTGTGTCAGGAAATTAGCAGCTAAAATACATTTCCATGTTTGAACTGAGTTTCAGTTTTAAGGTTTTTTTTCAAGTGTAAAATTTAACTTTGGTGCTGAAATTCGTTCTGGTATTTGGAGTTGAGGGGTTTCGGTTTACTGGGGTAAAAATGATATTAAAATATAAAAAAATTGCGACAAAAAAAAAAGTTGTCTTGAGGGGATTCCAGTATACTCAGGGTTCGGTTTTGAGGAGTTTCAATGTGTGTGTGTGTGTGTATATATATATATATATATATATATATATATATATATATATATATATATATGACAAAAGTTGTTGGATGATTTTGATTATGGCAATCTTGGTGGCAACTGCAGTAATTTACTTAATTTTAACATTTTGTGTAGTGGATGACTACGTCAGTGTTATGGCCAACGTCGTGAAATATGTTGTTTCTACGCATGCAATAGCCTTAGTCGTCGGAAACAGGTGATAATTGAAATTAAGTTATCATAAAATACGCCTCAATCTTTTCACTTCTCGTTAAACATCAGAACTCCCACCCCCACCCACCCCAATTTTGCTATCTCATTTGGATTCGAATCTAGTACTGATGTGGTCCTAAATATTGGAATGATTGATAACCCCAACCTAATCATAAATTTGACAGCTTACAGAGAAAACGTTCGTAAGAAGTTTCAACAGCCACTTGGTCTTTGAAAATATCAGGAAGACTGTTTAGAAGATTTCTGACTTCATCAATCTCTTTAAATCCTTCGTGTATACTCCCACAGCCAATTGTTTCACCTTCATCCAGCTCGTTCCCCAAACCTGCCGCCATGCCTAAACAATGTGGTATGTTTATGTTGGCGACAGTTTGGAATAAGCTCTTTCTTGAGAAATTGTGCGCTCTTTCTCGAGAAATTCCATGGCGAGGTTTTCAGCGTGCTTTAAAGTCAAACTTTATCAGAAAGCTTCTTTATAGATTTTCGTTGGTGTACATGTATAATTTATACCTAAAAGGTGATAAATTTATAGCATTAAGTGCGTGAAAATGTTTATATTTTTGCGATTTTGTAGGGCAAGCCCACGGCGATCGTTTGTCCCATTGGAAGGCAAAATTTGGCCGGTTACAAAATGTCAATATCCTCAGCGTGTTTTAAATTTATATATATATATATATATATATATATATATATATATATATATATATATATATATATATATATATGCTGCATACTTTGAGTATACATTAAGTATAAGGACAGAGAAGCTTTTCAAACAAAATTCTTATTTAGTAGCCATCTGAATGCAGTCGTCATTAAGAAATAGTGTGACCTATATGAAGCAACTCTAATGGCCAAACCAGAATCGCTTGGCCGTCACGGAAAATACACGAAATAAAGCAGAAAGAAGGGCTGTCAATCATAAACAATATTCCATTCATACTGTTGAAACTTAGTATTTATCTCTACTCACAAATTCTTTCATATTTGTTTTCAAAGATAATCAAACTTATTTGATTATTTATTCATTTAATCTCCTTTTACCACTTAAAGACATACATTTTTTTAAAAATATTTGCTTCAAGTAACAAAATTTTATCATTGGCTCAGTAAAAGCACTATAAAATAATAATATGTATGGGTAAATATATTTGAGATATATTGAAATAATTTAATATATTCATTATTATAATATATTTCAAGTTTGATTAATTTATTTAAAATTCTTTCTTTATTTAATGATTTATTTGTTCAGTTGCATTAGTTATATTTAACCATTAATGTTATATTTATTGTATTATATTTCTAATAAGTGCAGATCTCTGTATGTTACTGGCAAATACTGAATCAACTAGATAGTTACTGAGGACAACATTTACTGGGGCAGGGGCATATTTCACTATAATGAAGTCTACTCCAAGCTGTTACATGATGCCTGAAGGCAAGTTTCAGAATTTAGGCCTAAAAGAATATTTTGAAGGTAGGAAAGATTTAAAGGGACTGTTACTATCGCCCCATGGACTCATGTTTCATATATATGAAGCCTATTTTACTTTTCTTTCTTTCTTTTTTTCATCTTCAGCTGCATTAGTTATTTTAAATCATTTAGGCCTAAAAATATATTATGGAGGTATAAAAGGTGTATAGGGATTGTTATTATCGGCCTGTGGAGCCATATTTTATAGTTATGAAGCCTATTCCAAGTTATTGCATGATGCCTGCATGACCTTTTTTGGAATTAAAAGATTACTGCAAAGGAAGACAAGGTCTCAAAGAGACTATTACTATGTCCCTGTTGAGTCATATTTAGATTTGTTTGGAATCAGTCTGATGTATAAGCAGATTTCGAGAGATAGACATTTGTATATAAACCCTCCTTACATGACTTGGCAACTATGAGTATCTTAATGTTAGTGAAAAGCATGATTTGTCAAATGCTTTTAAAGAAATCTTACACTGGAGTAACAGTAAGTATTGTCATTTAATATGTGGTACAAAAGATATATATAAAAAAATAGGGGCACCTTTAAGTTGACGAAAAAAGCTGCTTTAAGTTATTTTATAAAACTTGAAAAGGTGATATAAGTTGTCCATGTACTTAATTCTATATATATGCCAAGAAGTACAGTGTGTGCTTCTTTGTAAGAGTAACCATACACTTTCCTTAAGCAGTAAGGAAGGTATTGTAAATTCTTTTAAAAACTATTGAGATGACATCAACCTTTATTTAAATAATAAAGGTAATAGTTAACATAACAATCTTGTGGATATTTGTTTCTTAACATGTAATATTAATATGTATTGGTTTCCCTTTACAGACAGGATGTCCAAGTGACGAAGGCCATGGGAAGTTTAGAATTCTGGACTGACTACAGGCTCATAGTCTCCAAGCTAAATATCCAGATTCAGCATAGAAGTCGTTCACAAGGCAAAAAAGTGCACAGACAGCTCAATGTCTCCAAATTGATACAGGAGAATTTGAAACATGCATTTTTGGAAGAACTGTGCAGCCAACGAAAAACAATTGGTGCGAACTCCAAGAATGTAGAGGAAAACTGGGCATCCTTCAGAGACTCTGTGTGTTCAGCTGCATCCAAAACCCTCGGTCTCACCACACATAAACATCAAAATTGCTTTCATGAGAACGATGCTGCCATACAGAGACTACTGAATGAGAAACATCAGCTACAGACGGCCTGTTTAGAAGACAGCACTTCATCATCTAAGAAGGCAGCCTTCAACAACATCAAGAGGACTGTCCAATGCAAACTCAGAGAGTTGCAAGACCCATGACTGAGCAACAAGACAGACGAGATTCAGTCTTACGCAGACAGGAATGACATAAGAACTTCTATGATACTTTGAAGACAATCTACAACCCACATTCACCAGGAACAGCTCAAATCCTGAGTGCTGATAACACCATACTGCTCACTGACAAAGAAAAGATACAACAAAGATGGGCAGAACACCTTACCAACATCCTCAATCAACAATCATCTATCAGCGAAGAGGCAATTGATAAACTGCCCCAAGAGGAAATCAACACATCACTTGCTGATCCTCCAGAGCTGACCGAAACTGAGAAAGCAACTGACCTGCTGTCAAATGTCAAAGCACCTGGAGCGGATGCTATACCAGCAGAAGTCTACAAAAGCAGAGGATCGCACATGGCACAGAAACTGACTGATTTCTTCCTGTCAATGTGGACTGAAGGAACTATACCCCAGGAGTACAAGGATGCATCCATTGTCCACTTGTACAAGCGGAAAAGCAACAGACAATCCTGTGACAACCATCGGGGCTTCTTCTTGCTGTCATTAGCTGGCAAAATCTTCACCAGAATTCTGCTGAATCACCTTGTGTATCACATTGATCACAGACTCCTGCCTGAGGAAAGGATGAGGGACCACACACATGGTGTTTGCAGCTCATGAACTCTAGGAGAAATGCCAGGAAGAGAACTCCAACCTGTACACGACATTCATCGACCTGACAAAAGCCTCTGACACAGTCAGTCGTGTGGAACTCTCAAAGATCATGGCAAAATTCGATTGCCCAGAGAAATTCGTCGTAATGGTTCGGCAATTCCATGACGGCATGCATGCTCGTGTCGTGGACGACGGTAAGTTATCTGAACTATTCCGAGTCACCAATGGAGTCAAGCAAAGCTGCTTGATGGCCCCAACCCTCTTCAGTATGATCTTCTCCGCCATGCTTTCTGATGGCTTCCGTGATTATGACACTAGGATTGACATCAGATACCGGACTGATGGCAAGATCTTCAATCAGAGGATACTACGGGCGAAGACGAAATTACAGGAAGTGACTGTTCGGGATCTCCTATTTGCTGACGACTGTTCCCTCGATGTCAAATATGAGTCTGACATGCAACAGAGTATGGACCATTTCTCTTCAGCTTGTGACAATTTCGGACTCACAATCAGTATCAAGAAACCAGGAAAGCCTTACGTAGATCCTACCATCACAGTAAATGGCCAAACCCTCCTGGCAGTGGACAAGATCTCCTATCTTGCAGTACACTGTCACGTGCAGTCCACATCGATGATGAAACCAACGCCAGAATTGCTAAAGTAGGTGTTACCTTTGGCAGACTACGTGCAAATGTTTTGGAGCGTAGAAGCATCAGTCTGCAAACAAAACTGAAGAAGCTGGGCTGCCTGAAGAAACTGATGATGATAAGATGGCAGGACAGGGTCTCAGACACTGAGGTTCTCACTCTGGCTGGCATTCCAAGTTTACACACTCTGCTGATGAAATCACAGATGAGATGGGCACGCCACGTCACCAGTGTATCAGAAGAGCTACTACCAAAGAAGATCTTCTACAGCGAGCAGAAGAAGGGAAAGCGATTTCAGGGTGGTCAGATGAAACGCTTCAAAGGTTCCCTCAAGTCATCCTTGAAACACTTCAACATTGACACTGAGTCTCGGGAAGATCTCACACAGAATTGCTCCACCTGGTGCAGTCTCATCCATACTGGAGCTACAGACTTTGAACTGAAGAGAATTGCAGAGGCAGTGCAGAAGCGCAAGCAACGCAAATATCAGAACTGAAACACGTTCTCTATTAATCAAGCGACCCCAAGCGGCATCTCCTGTCCAGTGTGTCGCAGAGAGTTCAGAGCACAAATTGGCCTAATCATCCATTTACGTACTCACAGAAACCAAACCAGTTAGTGATGTCATGGTCATCTTCGAACTCGAAGGAACAACAACATAACATAGCATTATCTATAGCACATCTGGTCTAGGTAACAAGAATGTATATTTTTCTTGTGATTCACAGTCCATAAAGTGTTGTAGCATCTTATAGTACACCTAGTATTACGGAATATTATAATATAACTGGGTTCATGTGTAAAATTGTGAAACTGTTGATATGAATTGATTGTGAATGAAAACATTTAGTCTAGACCATTGTATCAAAAATAGGTTTCAAAGACATAATATTTCAACCTAAATCTTTATATGAACGTGGTGACTGTGTTAAGGGGTTAATGTGTCATTCACATTTGCTGTCACATCATTTATATCAAACTCATAATATTTTCACTGTTATTTGCATACATCCTATTATGCGGTCTCATCATTTTTCTTATTGTCAGTATTCTTACCAATGGTTCATTTTATTTTCTCGTGTGATGTTTTTCTCTTTTTTAATTTCCAAAATTTTACACTAAATTAGTATCAACATCAGCATGAAAGACTTTTCAATTTCACAATTAATAAACATAACTATCTACGAGACGCATTATTCACTCTGTTAAAATAATGATAAATTATTAAATGCCCATTGTTAGAGAAAACAAATTCTGAAATTAGTTCCACAATTTTACATCTAATCTGTAAAATGGAAGGGTGTTTAGACGATTATACAAATATGAGCAATACTAGAAAAAAGATTAATTATGTAGCTGGCAGTAAATGTACAATATTTTAATTAACCAGAATGTAAATAGATATTTTAAAAAATAATGATAAACACAAAGACAACACAACAATTTCTAAATTCTTATTATTTATTTTTATAAATTATATATCAACATTCAATATTTTCCAGTATTTTAAGTATAAAAAGTTATTGCAGCCTATTTTCCCTGTCTTTGTGTGCCTTCGCGCGCATGCGTATGTCTTTCTGCGTCTTTGTGTGTCTTTCCACGATATTTAGTAGAACCGGTGACAAAATTTCGGAATTCCAAAATGTGGCGTTATTCCAAGTTGTCGCCTAGCATAGTCGCTACTACCACACATAGGTACCGGACGCAAACTTCATACTAAAATGGGTGAAAAATCATGAAATATTGTATGTTCTTAGAGAAGACAGCGGTTTAAAATCCTTCTAGTACATGCATACATGTGACAGAAAAGACTGGTCGGGTCTGAAAATTTGATTAGGAGTTTTTACCTGAAAAGAGGGATGATTTTCATCGACCCGATTTGTAACATGCAAATGGATCAAAGTTACAACTACTGAACCAATTTACATTTTTTAAATATTACAGTATGGACATCAAATCAGCCATTTCACAATAACTTGTGGCCTTTCATACCCTCCTTATTTACCATAAGCATTTTTAGCATTTCTTAGATCATTGCCTGGATTATATTACTGACAGTCCTCATCATTGTTGATCACTACTGCCTGCCAGAACTGCCAAAGATTGGTACTGTCTGGGTCTAATGTTGTTTTAATCGCAGTAAGATTCTCCACATGAATCACAGATGCATACATTATATGATCACACCCTCTATAACTTTGAGCCTAATTTTCAGACACCTTTGTTGTCATCATATTTCATCACTATCACCACTCTTTAATAATGACAACCAATTCCAGAAAACACTTAGGTACAAGGAAACTATTCTTCCCTTAAGATAAACAAGTGGAGAAAAGATTATATAAGCTAAGGCAGCAAACCTTTCTTGTTAGATTTAAAACAAATGATATAAATGAATGTAATACACTGGAAAATACAGAGGATAAATATTGCACCTAGAAACCACCATTAGTACACTTTACATGACCTCTTGGGTGTACCACCAAGAGTACACTTTACATGTCCTCTTGATCGAGGTGTGCTACCATGAGTACACTTCACATGCCCTTGTGATCAAAGTGTACCACCAGGAGGATACTTTACATGCCCTCTTGATCAAGGTGTACTACTTGGAGTACACTTTACATGTCCTCTTGATCAAGGTGTATCACCATTAGTACACTTTACATATCTTGTTGATCAGGGTGTATTACCATTAGTACACTTTACATGTCCTCTTGATCAAGGTGTATCACCATTAGTACACTTTACACAATCTCTTGATCAAAGTGTACCACTAGGAGTACACTTTACATGTCCTTTGATCAAAGTGTACCACCATGAGAATACTTTACATGTCCTTTATCAAAGTGTATCACTAAATACATTTTACATGCCCTCTTGATCAAAGTGTACCACCATTTGTACACTTTACATGTCCTCTTGATCAAGGTGTACCACCATTTGTACACTTTACATGTCCTCTTGATCAAGGTGTACCAGCATTAGTACAATTTACATGCCGTCTTGATCAAGGTGTCCCAGCATTAGTACACTTTACTTGTCCTCTTGATCAAGGTGCACCACCAGGAGTACGCTTGACATGCCCTCTTGATCAAGGTGTATCACCTGGAGTACACTTTACATGTCTACTTTGAATAAGCTGTACCACCAGAAGTACACTTTACATATCTTGATGAAGGTGTACACTTTACATATCTTGATAAAGGTGTATCACCATGAGTACACTTTACATGCCCCCTTGATCAATGTGCATTCTGTTTCTGTAGGAAGTGTTCAACAGACAGAGGGCTCTACTGGACTTGTATGCCAGCATCACCTGTATATGCTTATAACTTCATTTGTAACTGTGTCACATTATTACATAAAGTTTACTAGTGCTGCTGATTCTTACTGTTCATGTTTGTTTTTTTAAGAACTTGAAAATGCACCAACTTAATGATATGCTTTGTATGTACCATTTGAATGACAAGTTTTTTATGCTTGTCAGTGTTGTGAAATGAGTTGAATCTTCTGTCTTGGGGTCTTAATAAATTTTAAAATCTGCATTTTAAGTATGATAAATGGATGGTACAATACAACTTGCAAATATCTGGAATTAAAATGATATTATACTTAATGAAAATACTAGCTTAATAATAAGTATGAGCATATGCATGCTTATTTATCTTTTTTTGTTTCAGATTTCATCATTTTGAACAAAGAAATGACCAATTCACAAGGGAGATCTAAAATGAAACTGAGGATATACTGCTTTTCCACTATCAAGTTTCAGTAGGAACTTCCAGCAATGAAGGAAGATGTATTGATTTACTGATTAGATCTGTTGACTACTTTTTTCTGGTTAAGCTGAAAATGATTCTAGATAATCAATGTATGTTTTAAACTCTCTGGAGAATGCAATCATTAGAATGGTATGACAGTTTTTATGGTCCACTCTACCCACTTAATTTAAAGGACTATTTAGATAACCAGAGACTTTGTAAACAAGTCAAGTCTCTAGTCAAACTTGCTGCCTGTAACATCATCAAAGATGCAACAGTAACAAGCAGAGCTATCTCTGTGCTGCCCAAAGAACTGTTTGTGCCACTAATACAAGAAGCAATTGAGAATGGCCGAGATCGTGCGATAGATGTTCTTGTATCACAGTGGCCATTTAGATCTCTTGGATTGATGAATTTGGCAGCACCTCCATTCCAATCTTTAAATCTTCTCCATGATCAAAATTTGCTAAAAAACACAGTCAAGAAAAGCTTACAGTACACAACTTCCATTGTACATTCCTTTTTTGAAAGTCTGAAGAAGAAATTACCAACAAAGTTACGTTTTTTGGATTTGTCTGGGCACCCAACAGGTAGGTTTATACTGGTATTTCTTTTTTCCTTTGATAAATATATTACCTGATCACATTAACATTACAAATGAACTTCCTCTACTTTGAGAATCAAGCCCTTCTGGAAAGACGAAAAATTTGTCTTTCCCATCTATATACCAGATGGACTAAAAACAATAATATCTAAGAGAAAAAAACTAAAACAAGATGCCAATATAATTACCTTCCCTGTCATCCTTAGGTGGCTACCCACACACAGAATGTTCCTTAGTTTAATCTTTCGCTCAGCACAGGTAACATCAAATCTATCGACTTTATGAAATCTGTTGGGTTTCTCTGGAAATATCATCCTTCCACTTACAAAGTTGGTACATAATATTATTTTATTGATTTATCTTTCCTTCAAATATTTGTGACTTTATTTTTTTTCATCCCTAATTTTTTTTTTTTTCACCATTGTGTATACCTTAATAACATTTTTTTATAGCAGGTGCTGTTGAACTTTGCTTTAATGTAGCCTTTTATGTCTTTCAATACTATGTTTTGCTAGTTTGGACATTTTGTCTATTTTATTACTTAGTCGCTTTTCATTATCTTTGGTTAGGTAGAGCTGAAACAAATATCTAATTTTTCTATTCAAATATTCATTGAAGGTATTTGGATAGGATTCAGATAATCATCAATATTAATTAAGGTATCAAATCCATACTATTTTCCTTGCCTGATTCCTTGTCATCCTCCACTCTGTGCCAAGCCACATTGAAAAGACATCTAAATCTAATTAACTACCATTTTTTAGGGGTCTTGAGTAAATTTTTGGAGGATTAAAACTAAAACTCGAATGTAGGTGTTATTTTGTCAGTTTATCATCAAACTCAGTACAACCATAAATGTTTCTTGGATGCTTAATACAGATGGTAAAGAAGGCCAGAAACCTGATAACCTGTTAAGTTAAATGCAGGGATTATCTAACAAATGTATCTGGAAAGTGATTTGTTCGCAGTCAAGCTTGCACTGACATGTGGCCAATTTAATTTCATTAAATTTAAATATGTTGATTGCAGGTCTTCAGAATAAGCATACTAGTAATATTCTGGACATGTCCAACAGGACTGACTTTTTGACTGACTAAAAAGACATTGGGAGTTTTTGCTAATCTATAAGAAACTCATATTCAGACTTGATAAATAATTCTTTTAACTGAAACCCATAAATCGATATTGACCTCGTCTTATACATAAGATGTACGTTGTAATGAAATGGCCTTGTGGCTTCTGTAAGCAGTGTATTGTAACCTCTGGTGGCGCTCTCCAGTTTCGTACTTTGCATAGGGTTAGAAATTTAAAGAAAAAGAATTACCGAGGGTTTCCTCACTGGCTGTTCTGGCTATTTAAAAAGATCTTGTATTGTTAAAAGAACTTTGAATTCCCTTTATTTTGGTGTATGATTGATGGGTGAAATTTGGGTTATAGAGTATACAGCTTGGTCTTACTTAAGATGTGCACCTCTCAAAAAACTGCTAGCTCCACTTAGTCATTTTCACTTCCTGGACTTCAAAGGTAAATTTAAAAAAAAAGAGCCAATAACTTTTTTTACTTTTTAGATATTTTGTAATTTATTCATAGTACTTTCAGAGGCTGGTATTGTCTGCTCTGGCAAAATTCGTGTCCCTATTTTAATAACTCCTGAAAATAGTGCACTTTTGACTAATTCAGGCTGATTTTTCGAGTACTTTAGAGCGGCCATTTTGTCTGCTGTGTGCTTAGATCATGTCCAGTGTCCACAAGTACAATATGTAAAGAAAAGAAATTTCAGCCACAGTACATGAAAGTAACATAGAGGTATGCCAACATTCTCTCCATTGTGCATGTTGCAAATGCAAAATACTTCATCTTACACCTGTCACTCTCTCAGAAGCATGTATTATCTGTAGAGCGCCCCCTCTACCAGGGGCCAGGTACCTTCGAACTTGTTACCTGCCTCAACCAAATTTGGGAGTAGACGTTTTGGTTTCATGAGAACAGAGAGATTCCTAACAAACTGGTCATTTTCAAAAAGGCATAGGAAGGAAAAAGTGAAATAATCTGTGCACAAATTAAAATATATGCTGCTAACTATGACTTTGAACTAATGCACAGCAAAAACAGAGAGTTGCAGGCTTTATTATAACAACAAACTCTTGACCACTACAACTTAAATGGTTCTGTTCCAAAGTCATGTCAATTTGCCCATGCAATCTCAGTGATTTCAAGCTGACATTTGCATTACTGACTTTCAGGAAAATAAAGAAAAGTGTATTGCCATATTGGTAATTCCAGAGCTGTGCATGTGTAAGGACTTATAAACTTGACTAAAAGACCAAATGTGGAAATATATTGAAGTGTACCTTCTTAGGTAAGATGATCTGGTGGGGTTGGGGATGGTGGTAATAGTTGGCAGGATTGATTATAACTGGTTCTGACAGAACAGATGTCCAAAAACAGTTCACAAATTTTTTGTTGATTGATATGTAAGGCTTTGTTGACTTTCATATGACCCCTGTTCTGTACCATGTTCTTCATCAACCTGCTGTACTATACATTACCTTTTCAAGAGTATAATGAATAGAAATGTCAAAGTTGTAAGCAATGTGACTATGCAGAATTTTTACATTGTGATTACCTTACGAGTTGGAGTTTGAATTTCAGGTGATTTAGCAGGTTTGAAGTTGTTCTCTTGTAAACTAATTCAGTAGTGCATAGTTTACATTTTTCCTTGTTTGTTTCTGTTACAGAATGCTGCCAAACTCACTAGGTAAACATATAAATATTTGAATACCAATTGTCAATTCAGATATTCACAAAAAAAGTATTCTGATTCAGTTGTTAAGATATTTGTTTCAGCTCTTGTTGTAGGTACACAATGGGAACTGAATGCACCAAAAGCAAGAAATTCAAGTTCTCAGAGGACACTCACAAGACATGCCTCAGGTGTACAAAGTGTACTTTGTCCAATGCTTGCAGTATTTGTGCAAACATATGTCCCCCTTTATGCCTAAACAGGGCCTTAGTGCCTGTTAGTCTCAGTGCATGTATTGTCATTCGACTCTCTGGGGTGTTCCGACAACCACACCCACCATCCATGCAATCTACTGGCATCCTGATCACATTACTATCGATCCCCCCCATCTTCCCTGAAAATGTGAACATGCTGTTGTATTTTTTGCTCAAGCTTAAACTGGTATACATCTGGTATATGGGTGGTCATCTAGTGGGGGCAAGGGAGTTAATGTGTAAGAGTTACTTCCCTTCATCTATACTATATAGATGGAAAAATGTATCTTCATCTTGCTGAGAGGGCTGGATTTGGAGGTAGTGGAGGTTATTTGCTAATGTTAATGTGATCAGGCAATTATTGTTGGAGAAACATCTTTTAGGAGAAAATTTACTTTTTTTTTTGCAAAACCACAGAAATTGATACCCATGAAAATTAATGAATTCACAATATATGATGATTCCTGTATGTCCAGCCAGTCTCACAGCTTTTGATGAATTGACCTGAAACTTTACAGACATTTGTGACAAGAGGTCAATATGCCATGTCATTCTATAATCGTGTTTTAATTTGTATTTCCAGAGTTATGTCCCTTTTTATGATAATTCTTGTGTGTACAACTTTTTCAATTGACTTTGAACTTAGCTGACATTATTAACACTAGGTCAACATGTGCATATCCTTGTGTTGTCATGCTCACTAGGTCAACATGTGCATATCCTTGTGTTGTCATGCTCACTAGGTCAACATGTGCATATCCTTGTGTTGTCATGCTTAGATACATTTTTCCAGAGTTATACTCAATTTTGGTTTTAAATATATATATTATATTCGATAAATCTAGTGTGCAACTAGTTCCACAATTTTTAATTTATTGTCTTGAACTTGGCAGACATTTTTTACATGGGTTCAAAGTGAACATATTGTTCTGTTGTATCATGCTTTGATGCATTTTTCCTAAGAGTTATGCCCCTTTTTGGTGTTATATGTACATCCTGGATGTGATAATTTTTGTGTGTGCAAGTAGTCCTACAACTTTTGATGAATTGCTCAGAAACTATTGTCACAAGGTAAACATGTACATGTGGTTCTGCCATTGACACTCTGATGAGTTTTTTTAGAGTTATGCCCATGTTTGGTGTTAAATGTATATGCCATATACAGAGCTTGAAATTAGAGATAGTCCGCTAGCCCAAAGCCAGAACATTTCCTGTCAGACTAGTTGTTTTCATAATTTTAATCGTCTGATGGATAGTAAAGTTTCAGTGGTCACCAGTCAGTGTTTATTTATGATATCATAGGTAATTTTTTAAAATCTGAATGGTTGGACAATAACTAAATTCTCTCCGAGTTAATTGTGTAAATCCCTGATATTCAGTTGCTTCCTAGAGGGTTAGATCAATTTGGATTTGACTTATCATGTTTCAAAATGAGGCTCTATAAATCTTTACCAGTTTTGTTAGATTTATAAGTAAAGTTGCATGTCAGAGACTAAACCAGTCTTATGTAATTCTCTGACCGTCGTTGTAGTGCCATGGTCATCAAAATCACTATTATGATTAACCATTCCATCTTTAAAAGATTAGCAGTCATGGAGACACATATTCTGTTCAAAAGTTCGTATCTGTTGTGAAAACCTGCACAATACCGATAGTGTCATAATGAGATATCTACTCATCCTGCTTTCACTGTAGCATGATGTGTACTACCTTAAATTGTCTCTCTATGGAGTTACAATACGTAATGACCAGGGTTAATGAGGTCTTTGTCTTTTTTCTTATCAAGTTTTTTTTCTTTTTCTAGATGACAAAGCCCTAAAAAATGTTTACTCAGTCATCTAATTTTATAATTCATTTCTGGAGAATCATTTATTGTTTTTCTTTTGAACTTGTAGTGAATATTTTCAAGTAACCTTTGTGGTTTTCTAAAAAGCAAGATTTGTACTTCGGAATTATGAATGATGGTGATATTTTAGAAATAAATAATGTTGTTAATCTAGATCTGTGCCTAACATTGTTTTGTGGGAAGGACTAGTGAAGATTCAGCAGGACTAGTAAATTTCTCAACCCTCTAGTCTTTCTAGCTACAAAAAATTTATGTTAAATTATAGGCCTGATATTTGAGAATTATTGCAAGGGTAACTAGACATACAGCTTTTGATGAATGTCTCTGAAAGTTGGCAGGCATTATTGACATCAGGTGAACATGTTCTGCTGTAAAGCTGTGATGATACTTTTAGAGTTATGCCCCTTTTGTCACCCATTTTAAATTTTCATTTGCGTGCTTATACCTACATGCCAGAATTAGTGCTCTTATTAACTTGGACCACTCATTTAAGCAAGGTGGATGGGTCATTCATGTCTTATGGACACATATATCTTGCTTATATTAAATTTTGATTATACATCGCATCACCTCCTTCATTTCATTGGAAACATTTTAAATATGTATTAAAAAAATTTGAAAATAGGATCGGACATATACTTTTAATCATAGTCATATCAATTTCAGTTAGGAAGCCCAATCATGACTAACAGTATTCAATTGCATGTTTCACTAGCTCAGTAATACTACTGGTAGATACAGTAAAATCTCACTAATAAGACCTCTCACAATTTACAATACCAGTAAGTCTACTGTATACAAATAAGTGAACAATTCGGCCTTTTGAATTTGTGATTGTTTTTTTGGGGTGGTCTTATATGCATAGTGGTTTTTAGTTTGGGTAGGGTTTTAATGTATACCAATATTTACAACTGCTTTCATGATCAAATTCTATTAAATGTCAAATTTACAACTACTTTTATGACCAAATTCTATCAGTGTCAGGCTACTTTTCAGCTAATACTTCATCTTATTACAAGATCATCTGTCTTTCCAGCGGAGGTGATTGCCTTGTACTTAGCCACACACTGTATGCTGGTTCACAATGAGGCACAACAAAAATCTATGATCGACATGTACAATGACACTCAGCAAAAGATCTGCCAACATTGTTCACAGGCTTCTGGTCAGGAGTATGAGACGTTTGAAGTGGATCAGACTTTTCCAGACGATACATGTATTTATAAACTTTTTCATGTACAGTGTTTCTCTTTGGATCAGCCCTGAGAGACTGACTATTTTTTTTTTTTTTAAATTTGGAAAGGGATTAATATTGAGAAAAGCTTCTCTAAAAAAATAAATGTGCTAAATTTTCCGAAAAGTAAAGAATTGGTCAACCAACAAGGCCGGGCTTATCATAGAGAATCTTTATTTGATATCTCCAATAGAGCTGGCTTTTCATTTCCAAACAGACAGCTGTGGAAAGACTGTTACCAATAATGTGACCCAATCTGAAGCAATCTGCATGACTGATAGTAACATGTGTCATCTACTATGTACTTCCAAAGGTCCTGATTACCAATCCATTGCTGAGTGTACAATATTAGGGCTTGTAAAGAAGAGTTTAAGAATTTCAGACCTCAATTTACGATGCATGTCGTCCGAACTCAATGATACTAGTCTACTGTGTAATCAAATGAGATCTGTACATATTCTTAGTCTGTATGAGACATTGTGAGATTGTAATATTAATGATAACTTACTTGATATTAAAGGGTATCATTTTGAAAGAAAATTTGATGAAAAAGGTTGGGGGATCTTTCCCAATATTGCAGACTCCATAGCATATAAAACAAGACATGAGCATATTGCAGACTCCATAGCATATAAAACAAGACATGAGCATATTGCAGACTCCATAGCATATAAAACAAGACATGAGCATATTGCAGACTCCATAGCATATAAAACAAGACATGAGCATATTGCAGACTCCATAGCATATAAAACAAGACATGAGCTGGACTCTGACATTATGGAACCTATTCTCATATGCTCTGCCTACAGGCCCCCTAATTCTAAAGCTGAGTGGATCGAAACCTTTTTAATGTACATGATAATTAAGCAGTAATCAATGGTCACTTTAACATAAACTTATTAAAAAAATCCTTCTTAGAAATGATTCAGCTGTTTTCAAGCCGTAAATCTAACTTAGATCATACAAAGTCCTACTAGAATCACTAAAGAAAATTCAACCGTGATTGACCATATTTATTCTAATAGACCAAAAAATGTAAGTGAAGTTTGTGTACCAGTGTATATGATAAGCGAGCACTATCCTATGTGTACTGCCCAAATTCACTAACCATTAACCGACATGAAATACAATATAGAAATTTTTGCAACTTTCATGAAGAAAATTTTCTTCCGGATCTTGCTTTTGATGTCTTGTAATGATATTACAAATATTCCAAATGTTAATATTGCATTAGCTGCATTGGTACAGACTTCTTTGAATATTAGACAGTCATACTCCTTATGAAAGCAAATGTATAAAACATGAGCTTCAACTTACTGAAATAAAAGAAGCAAGGTACAAAAGAGATAAATCCCACATAATTAAGGACTGGAAAAACTAGAAAAAATGGCAAAATATAGCAACAGGACTCGTACGTAAAGCAAAGAAAGATGATTATGCACAAGCTATTGAGAGCACTATATATGCTACAGTATATACTCGCGTATAAGCTGGGTCCAAATGCAAACAGCATAGAGCCTGATCTGCTAGCGAATAATGCACCAGCAGATCAGGGTTTATGTTGTTCCACTAATTAGTCCTTACAAACTGCATAGACCCAGATCTGCCGGCGCATTATGCGACGGCAGATCTGGGTCTATGCAGTTTGCAGTTGGTATTGGATTATACACGAGTATATACCGTAGTCCCTCCCAGAAACATCATGTGCTAACTCAACTAAACCATAATGGAAACTCTGCGACAACAGTACCATACATAAATAACATGTTTAACCATTACATAACAAACATAACAAATAGTTATGTCAGGGAATACATAAGATCCAACGATCTTGAGAAGCTCCTTAGGAAATGGAAAAGCTCAACAGTTGCTTCTTTTGAACTCTCCTTAGCCAATGTAAATGAATATGATGTATACTCTACCCATATGACATTAAATGTTAAAAAAATGCACTTGATGAAACGTGCATATATTTTAAAAGTTACTGCACCTGTAATATCTGAATGTTTAACACACCTCATTAATCTGAACACTAATCCTGGTGGTTTTCTGGAAAAGTTAAAACAAGCGAAAGTCAACCCAGTTCATAAAAAAAAACATTTTTATCCTCCATACATTTTCTAAAAGTTTTAAGAAACTGGTTGCCAATCAAGTACATGGGTATTTCAGCATGTTCTCACTCTTTGACACAGAATAGTAAAGTTTTCACGAGAGTCATTCTTGCCAAAAAGCCTTACCAAAACTCGCAGACTGTTGGCTGCAGGAAAAAGATTACTTGATATATCATTACATTATTCTTGGACTTTTAAAGACTTTTGACTTAGTCTGACCTTTTGTGTTACTATTAGAATGAAAATGTTACAAATTTGATACTAATGCAGTAAACTGGTTCTCATCATATCTATCTTAGAAAATGCAGAGTTGCAATTGGATATATACATTCTTGTTCACTTGAAATTAAACATGGTGCTCTGCAGGGCTCTATCTTAGGACCACTTTGTTTTTTCTTATATTCATAAAAACCTTCTTCTTTGTACAGAACACACAAACATAGACTTAGTTTTGCAGATGATGCAGCAATATCAGGGCTGAGCAAATCCCATAGCCTGACATCCCGGACTATTCATTTTCGAAGTCAGGCAAGTAAAATTTTCCCAGTTGCTAGTCCGGGACAAGTGCTTTTTTCCTATTTTAAAAAAGTCAGGCAAGTGCTTATTTTTATGCCATAATCACATTATTTACCTTTATCTGGCCATTCATGCCCTCCAGGCATACTGAATGCTTGATTTTACCCCTGAAGGCTTGATTTTTGTCCAGGACAAATGGATGAAAAAAAATTGCTCAGCCCTGAATATTGGCTTTAGGTGGCGATTTAAATACTAGAGAGGCTCACCTGATCTATGAAATATTGAATTTTAAAATAAAATATCCTAATGTTTGAACCATGCTTTTTTAATGATTTGTTATACTTTCAGTGTTATTGTCATTTGCTTCACCTTTATGCATGTTCTGTGTATTTCACCATCCATTATTTTTCTATGTGTTTAAAATGGTTTATGCTTTTTCCAGTTTAATTCTTGAAACCCAATTTCACTATTGCTCATCATTATGCGATTTTCTGTTCCTGAACTAGAACTTTCTGATACATAAACAAATAGATTAATTGAGGGTCTCAGGGAAGACTAAATACATTTGTATTTTGATTGAGCTATCCTCATTTAACAAACAATTTTATTATTATTATTATGATGCAAAAGTTAGAAGTAAACATCTTAAATGGTTTCCATTTTTTCTCTCACCTATGTTGCAGAAGTGGAATATACTAGTGGTCAGAATGACTTTTCTCATGTTAATAGTGCTTGTCTTGCTGGTGATATCATTAAATATTTCTTACCAATAATAAGCTATAAGTAGGAGGTAACAGTCATTACACTTAATTGATTAAACAAGATGGAATGATATAATTATTTTGAAAGCACTCTTATATTTACAATCCACATGTTATCAAGCTTTGTACACATGAAATCTGATGGCAATGCAATAGGACCCTAGTGAGGAAGATTGAAAGATGAAATGTCAAGGTAGCAGAGGTCAAAGGTTTACAGCTTTTGCAAGTTGCCATATCTCCATTTGCTATGATAGCTTGCAATCTTTATAATATAAATTCTTGCAGTGGCATAAACTTTCCTTTGATTGGCAGTGGTAAATAAAAAGAAGTCAGAGCAACAATAATCATCATAGGTGAGCAGTTAACAAAGTTTTTGAATTTTTGCAAAGTGAAAATGAATGAATGAAGATTTAATGGCTTGTTCAAAACATATGTAATGCAACATATGGCATGTGGCACGGATTCTTCTTGGTTACTGGGAATAGGGCTTAACACCATCATATTTGCAAAAGATCTGATCAATTGGGAATAGAATTTATTTTCAGATTAAATTACTGAAATTGGCAATTATGCATGATTTTGAAATATTTTACATTGATAGTAGGGGCCCCATTTGCACTGGAATTTGGGTCTATTTTCAGTCCCTTAGGACCCCTTAAAAATTCTTGTGTGGTTCCAGGAAATTGTATTGGTGGCACTCTACAGATATTACGTACTTCTGAGAGAGTGACAGGCATATGGTGAAGTTGTTTGCATTTGCAACATGTACAGGGGAGTGAATTTTTGGCATACCTCTATGCTGCTTTCATGTACTGTGGCTGACATTTCTTTACATATTGTACTTGTAGAAATTGTACATGATTTAAGCAGACAGCTTGCCACAGTGGCTAATACCATGTTCTCAGAAAATCAGCCTGAAATAGTCCTAAGTACACTAACTTTAGCAGTTATTAAAATAGGGAAAATGAATTTTGCCAGAGTAGGCAATACCAGCTTCTGAAAGTGCAGTGAATGAATTACAATATATATAAGTAGTAAAAGAAGTTATTGGCTCATTTTTTTTTACAATTTAAAAGTGCAGGAAGTGAAAATGACCAAGTGAGGCTAGCAGTTTTTTTTTATAGGTGCTTATCTGAGTAAGGCCAAGCTGTATATTCTATAACCTGAATATATATTACACCCATCAATCATACACAAAAAAGGGAATTAAAAGTTCTTTTAACAATACTGAAAATATACAGGGTCTTTTTTTAAATAGCCAGGATAACCAGTGAGGAAAACCTGTAAAATTCTTTTTCCTTAAAAATTGAACCCTATGCAAAATACGAAACTGTAGAATGCCACCATTATGCCCCCAGTGTTTGCAGCAAGGACATCTTGATTTGGTAATGTCCATCCATACACCCATCCTTCCATCCATTGGTTCATCCTGTAAAGTTTGTTAGCAGACTTGTGCAAAAACCACAGAAAGTTGACAAATTAAATTTCGTAAGAATATTTTTATGCACATTTAGATGACTTGATTTGATTTTGAAGCTATTACAGCAAGTTTTTCATTTTGTACATATTTATGAACTTTTTTATGGAAATCTTTTTAGCATGATTAAACAAACACCACTTTAGTTAGACAATTGAAACTTAGTAGGCGTGTTTTCATGAATAATGTAGATGATCTGATCAGAGTTTCATATTTAAGCAGTTTTTAAACTTTTTACATGTTCTTGAATTTTCGGGCCTAAGACTTCTTTGACAAAAACTTTGTTAGCAAAGTTAAACAAAAAACCATTTGAAGTCAACAAATGAAATTTGGTAGGCATATTTGTATGCAGATGTAGATGACTGGGTTAGATTTTAATGCCATTATAGCAATTTTAAATTTTTTTTTACAAGTTTTTGAACTACCTGGACTTAGACTTTTTGATCTGTACTTTCCATTCTATTTCTCATTAAAAACTGAAATTATTATTTAAAAAAATTGAATGAATTAAGGAAATTATCATCTGTACTCTTTTCTTTCAATCAACAATGTCATGCACAAGGCATCTGGTTATACCTTTTTGAACGACAAAAATGAATACATGTATCTTTAAAAAGTTTTACATTTTTGTCATTTACATTATATAAAAAAAACTACACGTGTTTTGTTCCAAGTTGGTGGAAAGAACGAGTTTGATATAGCATTGGGAAATGTAGAGACTGTCAATCTAAGACTTGTTAATACGTCATATCAAACAATTTATTTCCCTTGACATGCTGCAAAACATGAATGCGGTTTTGTATTTATTGCATACCACTCCCCCTTTTACACTTTCTAAATATATTTAGCTATGCAGTGTGAATGGAATTCAAAACAAATTGTTGTTTATAAATGTTTGAATTGATGCATCAAAGACTTCTGAAATTTTGGAAAAAAATTAACCATCATCGGTGAGTGCAGTGCTAAATCCATGCTATTTTTGGGAGACGAAGCATGCTAATGTACATATTGCAATGCAGTGGCATCATGTGACTCTTCCCTAGTTGAAATGGTCCATATATATATGGAGACAAAAACTATGGCGACAAAATTCACTGATTCTTACAAATGTAATGTAAGTACATGTAGTGTGGTTTTTTAAATCCTTTTTTATTACATGCCAAACTTGCCACAATAATACAAGCATCATAAAAGTGGCTGTACCATATAAATTTGTTTGATTCATAATTGGGTGATATTTAAGATGTCAACGATTTGACTAACATTTGAAAAATACGTAATTTAAACAATATTATTAAATATATAGAGCACTCCCTCAGTATAAGGCCCTTCATTATAACACAGTTACTGTTTTAAGGCATGTATGGTCATGGATCCCATTTCAATCAGTAGTAGTAAAATTGTATGTATCATGTACGTCATTAACAGGTGGTCTTACTATAAGGCAGTATGCTCTATAGCTTCCATGGACATTGTAATAATGCGGGAGAACTACCGTCTATACTCGCGTATAAGCCAGGTCCAAATGCAAACAACATAGACCCTGATCTGCCGTCACATAATGCGCTGGCAGATTAGGGTCTACGTTGTTTGTTCTACTGTTTAGTCCTTACAAACTGCATAGACCCTCATCTGCCGGTGCATTAGGCGACGGCAGATCTGGGTTTGCAGTTGGTATTGGCCTATACACGAGTATATACGGTATATGTGTTTATTCTTACTTTCTTTACGTGTGCGAGAGTCCACATCATGCCACTGCACCTCAAAATATATATTAGGCTGCTCTGTCTCTCAAAATAATATGGATTTATCATTGCACTTACCATGATGTTAACTTTTTTCCCAGATTTACACAAACTGAGAAAGATATGGTTTGAAATCTGAATGGGTCAGATCCAGACTATACATAGTTGCAGTCTGGGTATGCAGTATGGAAATATCCATATCAAATGCCAGATAAAGCCTGTAAGACTATATATAGTTGCAGTCTGGGTATGCAATACGGAAATATCCATATCAAATGCCAGAAAAAGCCTGTAAGATTAAATGGATATGTAATAAAATCAAGAAAATCAGCAAACTTTTTGGAAATATTTTCAGATATGATAAAGCTAGATGCCTTCATAACTTCTGATGAGACCTTGACTGAGATGTGTAAAGCATTGAGGGTTTCCAGCTTTCCAGAGAGCAAACTGAAGATCTGTCTTGAAAGACTGGATGCGACTTGTCTGGGGGTGGAACTGTTGAAACAGCTGCTGGAGGAAGTTAAACCTGAGGTTGGTGATTTTCTAGCTTTGATCACCCGGCCTATATCAGCTTCATCACTGTGCAATAGAAGTGGTTGTTCTTCTTTTAGTTGTTGTGGTTCCTGGAACTAAATTTGTCAATATTGCATCATAAATTAAAGTGTCAACTTGCTTTGGGCTTGAATTGATGGCTGACAGATTCAGACCTCAAGCGCATATTCCCATGCCTAAACCTGCTTGACAGATCTACACTGTTTGTGCAGCACCTGCTAATTCTATCAGGTTTTCCCCAGTTCAGTGTAAGTGCGCAAGTGGGCTGAGGCATGGGACTCGGGCCAAGAAAGAAAGAGAGAGAGAGAGAGTGAGGGAGGGAGGGAGTAGGTTGTGAGATAACTCAGCTGGATGAGACTGAGATACAACATAAACTTAATGTTCACTAGTTAAATTTAAAAATAAATATGGAAACAACAAATTTAACATGAAATCACCAGAACAACAGAGAGAAAGAAAAAGGAATAGTGAGAGAGAAGTTAAAAAAATCTGGGATAAGGGAGTGTGTGCACACATTCTGAATATTCCAAAATTTTAATATAAAAAACTCAAGATTTTAGTATCAGCCTAATGTCAAATGAAAATATGAGATATAAAATTATTGAATTCATTTGAAAAAGAGAGTGATGATGTGTGACTGTGCTCATGACTGTCAAAGACATATAGATATGTACTTGGCAAGAGACTGCACAAAAAATACTGGACATTGGATGTGGAAGTTTGTTATGCAGCTGCTTTTTAAAAAAAGATACATGTAATCTAATCTGCCTGTAAAATGTAGTTGTTTCCACAAGCATTTCTGTTTTAAGCAGAAACATGACAAATTAAAGTCTTAATGTTAAATGAAGCTGTTATAGCTATAACATATATTTATGCTGATATTTTGCTTAAATAAACCATACGTTCCTTTTAGAACATAAAGAATGAGCAAGCAAGCATGTGAGAGAGAGAGGCAATGGAAGAGCTGTATGCATAATTGTTGTAGACAGATAACTGCATGACAATACATGTTTTCACAAATTTTTTTGGATGAAACTACATAAAACAATCTAGGCTATATGACAAGGACATTTTTTACGGAGCATTAAAAATACATGTGACAAACATGTTTCTTTGCATGAGCAATGTTTTGAGCAGAAATATTACCAAATTAAAATTTTAATGTTGACAATAATCTATAGTATATCGTATATACTCTTGTATAAGCCAGGTCCAAATGCAAACAAAATAGACCCTGATCTGCCGTCGCATAATGCGCCGGCAGATCAGGGTCTATGTTGTTTGTTCTACTGATTAGTCCTTACAAACTACATAGACCCAGATCTGCCAGCGCATTATGCGAGTATATACGGTTCTTGGAGGATTGTCATGAAACTTTACAGACACAATCATCCCAAGGTCTTGTTGGTCCTTAATGAAAATGGTGCCATTCGGACAGCCAGTAGAGTCACAGTGATGGCCATCTAGGTTTGGTTTGTTAGTTCTAACTATTGTTTCATCTGACCAGAAAATGTGACACATTTATGCCTCTCTAAAAATGCTTTTTATATTATAAAGTAAGAAAGTGACATTAATAATGAACTGTCTTTTAAATAAAGCTGTGATAATTCTTTGCCTGAGGTTTTATACAGTTATTGAAAGAAGTTATGCTTGACAATATGAAATGAGCAGTAAGCCAATGAAAGAACAAAAATCAAATCATCACTGTAACTTATTACTCGTGCTATTAGGAACTATAGTTCGTTCATCATATCATAAACAGGCATTGAGTAGAAATTTATAAATGGTTTAAAGAAAATTACATGATGCAAATGATGTTTGTTTACCTGCCGCATGCGACAGCTCCCATAACCACTCAGTCCTATATCAAAAATGGACTCGTTGATAACTCCAGGACCAACATGGTGGATTACCTGTACACAGATTGCTTTTTTTCAGCATGTATCGAATGAGTGGTGTTTCTCCTTTGAATACATTCCCCTGATCACATTATTGTTAGGATGAAAAGGTCTGCTACCTCTCGAATTTATTAGTCGCAGAAAGACGAAAAATTAGTCTTTCCAGTCTATATTCCATATAAACAAAGGGAAGAAACTCTTCCCAACCCTTCCCCTTACCTCCACTCACCACCACTAGGTGGCTATGGTTGTTTTCCAGTTTTTAGCTTTTGCCGATCAATATACATCGTATCTGATACCTCTCAAGAATCTAAGTTAATCTTGTGGATTATTGACCATCCATCAACAAAGTTGGTATAGTATTGAATATAAAGGTATTTACTACATGTTGCAATCATTATTTTGTGGAATTTGTTGTTATTTATGTGAATTTTTCACATTTGTGGACATCATTGTTTTTCTGACATTGTGCTCCAACATGGTATCATTGGTGATCGTTCTTGGTTGTTTAATTGCTCACACTGCTTGTATTTTCGCTTGTTTAAGTAACAAGTGTGGTTATTGTTATATTGGATAAATTTCAGGTTGTTTTTTTCCAATTTTTCATCGTTCTTTTCATTTTGATAAATAATGATGACAAAATATGCTAAGTGCAAGATTTTAAGTTGACAGGCACATGCATATGTATCTCTCTTGCACATAGTGTTCTTCCACTGTCGTTATTGTTATATTTGAACACTTTCAGATTGTTATTTCTAATATTTGGTCATTATATACTGACATCGCTTATGTTGACAAACCGCATAATTCAACAAAAAGCAAAGTCCTGGTCCCATGGTCTTTTGTTACTGCCAAATTTTTCATGCTTATGTCGACATTGAGCTTAAAAATAAATGTATATGTCAACAGAAGCCCTAGGTCCCAATGTGAACAAATCCTTTGTTTTATAATCATTAATGTTGACAAGCTGCCAGTTCTGACCCATACTTTGTTCTGCAATTATTTGATGTTGCCACCAGGCTTTAATGTTGCTGTCATATTAACAAACAGGCATTTGTTTGGTCCTAAAATGTTGGCCTTTCACGGCGACTTCAGTAATGCATGCACCCTTCATCAAAGCTAGCCAGCTACAATCTTTAATAAAAACAATGCACCCTTCATCAAAGGAAGTCATCACGAAAAAAGGAATAAAAGCAATGGAATCTGATCTATTGTTGCATTTACCAAAGTGATCTGTGATTGAAGCATGTTTACTGTACTGTTAAAGTTTTCTTTTCTGCAGGAAGAAAAGTAACTTTATTTATGCTTATGATGTGCTTAATTAAGACTTTTAAAAAAAAATATAATTAAATGTTTTGCGATCATTTGTCATTGACATTTGTACTGCTATGTCGAGAGAATTCATAACGTGTTGACAGGTTTTCATTTTCCTATGAATAGCCTCATCCCCTTGGTAGCCATAGTAATACGATTACTTCAGTCAGAGCAAAATCAAGGCCAATTTAATTAGCATGTAAATAACAACTATACAGCCACGCGCTACAGGCGACAATGAATATCATAGTGAATTTTGGTTGACAATAGGATACAGATCAAACGAGGACTACCATTTTTTAATACATGTGTTTTCTAACAGGATGTGACCACTACACGAATTTTCTAACATGGGCCTATGCTCGAATTCATGGATTTTTCATGTACATGTACTTCACGCACTATGGATTTTATTACAGAAAGGAAATACAAAATATAAGTTGTCAATATACAAGTGTATTTCACACTGGTTTTGTCTCCAATGAATCAAAATTTCCATTGTTTATTTTCTTAAAGTGTAAATCCTACTTACTGATGATAGGTCATCCCTTACAGACGAATTTCACTTGTATGTGGGTCAACGAGAAATGTACTTTTCCCCCTCAACACTTATCTTGACATCTGCCTATGTCAGCAATATTACCTCCGGCTTGCAAATGTTGAGATAAACAGGTAGAACTGTATTGTAATTTCATATTAAACAATGACAACACGCATGATTTGTGCCTCTTTTGCACAAAGTGTTCTTCCAGTGTGGTTTTTGTTATATGTGAACACTTTCAGGTTATTTCCAACTTTTTGTTGTTGTCAATTGTAATATCAAATTAATCAATGGCAAAGTTATGTACCAAAGTCAGTGTGGACGTGCATATTAAGTGTCGCACTTGCACAAAGTTTTCTTCGACTTCTAACTCCAGTGTATACCGTATTTTGGTGTGTATAACGCGCACCGATGTATAACACGCACCCCAATTGTTGACCCAAAATGAGTGGAAAAAACGTAGTTCTGCCATATAACGCGCATGTGATATAATACATTTTTAAATCGTGACTACCGGTATTTCGCTCCGTTTTCATAGTGCAACAACAGTCGGTCATTTTGGATAGTGAATGAAAAAGTGGCAATATTGAAATTGTATCTTTCCGATTTTATGGTTGGCCTGTAAAAGGGCCCTTTAAAGGTTCGTCTAGTTGATGGAGTTCAATCTATTGCATCAAATCTCTCAAATTCCTCTTCGTCGTAATCACTCTCGAAAAGATCGACCTGGAAAAAATCTTTTTTTTTTGTTCTTGTATATAACGCGCACCCCCGACTTAAGATACTAAAATTAGGTGAAAAAACTGCACGTTATACACAGCTAAATACGGTATGTGAAACCTTCAGAAGGCATTTAGTTCATGGTTTTGCAAAAAATCTTGAAGAGACAGGTCAAGTCTCGGGTGATGGAAAGTGACATAACCTCCAGTAGTGGCTTGGAGTTATAGCGAGAGTGTCCTCCCTTATTTTGGCAACCCAGTAAGTGTAAGTCTTCCCACATGTCTGAGCATGCCCTTAGGGCCTATAAGTCTGGGTGCATGGGGTATTTTTCAGATGTAGATGATCTGTTTTGCCATCAGTCCAGGCCATGTAATGCCATACCGGCTGCCGACCAGCCAGTCCAGCTGTCCGGATGGCCATACTCCATGATCACTGACCAGGAATCCATCACTTCAGTGAGCCATGCGATATACCTGCCAGTCACACCTTGGTATGCGGAGCTTTACAGGGATCCAGTTTGAAATGCCTGAGTACCTGTTTAAACAGCGATGTTGATCCCTACCAGCTGTAGAGTATGTAATTGGTGTATCCAATCAAGTTCTCTATCTTTCCGATTAATGTTTCTACTAGATAGCTCTGGATCAAGTTGGATGATTTCTGTTATCTGATACTGAATACAATAAATGTTGTGGTCAGGTTGGTTAAAATGTTTAGACACTGGGGTCTCCTTATTACGGATGTCCCTTAAGTGTTCTTTAATTTTCACTTTGAATTCCCTTTTTGGTCTCACTTACATATTGTTTGCCACAGAGATGGCAGGTGAGTTAATAAATAACATTATGTGTAGTACAGTGACCTCTTAACTTTGAAGTATATTTGAGGTTTGTAAATGTGCTTCTAAATATTTTAGATTTGTCCATTTTCATGCAAAATTTGCAGATAACGGTCTCGCAATCTAATACTTTGTTTGCGATGCACTGTTGAAGATAGTCAGCTACCTTTTTTTGGTTGTGGTATGACAAACTTTAAAAGGGCGATTAAGTGGTTTTGGAGTAGCAGACGCTTGACTTTTTGGCGTTCTGAAACCGGGTCATCCAGTTTTCTCTTTTTGTTGGTGTTTATTATCTCTTCTAATCATGGTGAATGTGGAAGAGCTTGATCGAAGTACTGATGTGCTTCCGAAGAGACTCATCGGGCTCTCGGTGGAATTGGGATCTATACGATTGGTATCCTGCAGAGGGTCACCTTCACTTCCGATTAGATTTGAATTGAAAGAAAGTACTGCCTGAAGGATGTGAAGGCATTTTCTCCCATCTGTTCGGGTGATCTAGTCACCCCTGGTTCACATCCTTCAGGCAGTACTTTCTTTCTATACAGGGATCCAGTTAGTCGATCTGTCCATTTCACCGCACGGACCAACCAGGCGATTGCCAAACTGGCTGTCCAGCTGAGAGTGGAGCTGACCAGCCAGCCAATAGTTAGGCCGTTTGTCCAATTGATAGTCTAGCCAACCAGCCAACACACATAATGGCATTTTATACTGGCAAGACAAACTGGCATTTGCCCAGCTGCCGATGCAACTGCCATCTCAAATCTTTATGGTTTATTTTTTGGGGTGATATCAAACCATACACAAGGAAGATGGCATAGCCTCATACCTGTCCCCCTGGGATGTTTATTCTAATGTTGACAGAACATCTGATGAGGGCAACCCCCACAGTGAGTGGGGGATAACCTTGACTTACCATATACTAATCCTTCAATTGAGCATACAGAATACTTTAATAAAGTAGCAGTGTAGGAGATCTACATAGTTCTAAGATTTCTGATTGCCCAGCCCTGTCATCTGCAAGCCAGGTCTATAAGGTTAAGGCTTAAGTGGATTTGGAAGATGAAGATGAAGAGCCATCCTTCCATCTTTTTTCACAGTCAGCAAAGGTTAAAGAAATCTCTGACTGATAAAATATTGGGCCTGGCAATTACATGGCTTTGTTTTCAGAAAGCAAGCTACCAGTGTCATTCTTTCCATGCTGGCATTGCACACATTTGCCTACTTTCAGCACAGAGCTGCCATCCTTGAGCAAAAATGTTGTGGTGGTCAATATGACCAACCCTCTGTTTTATAAGGTGGACAAAAATGTCTTGCATACCACCTCCAGATTAGTGTGAAACATGATTGCTACCTCCTTGATGCAAGATTCGGCTTCTCTAGCAATTTTTATGACTGGCAGAAAAAGCAGGTAGTGATCATGCATGGGAATCCACAGCCTGCATTGCCAAGGTGATTAACAGGGCTGTGCATCACATGATGGCTAATACCCTGACAGCTTCAGTTAACCTGGATCTCATGAGACGAGACACTTGCCTGCGCTCTTCCTCCCTAGAGTCGCATCATGTCTTGGCCCTGTGATCGGCACCTTTTGGCACACCATTCCTGTTTGGCAGATAAAATTGAGAAAGTACATAAGCAGGCATTACAAGAACTGCTCCTTCAACTTGCCTTGCCACCTCCACTTACTTTCAGGCTGAACTATGGCAAGTGGGGGCCAGAATAGTTACATCTCTATATCAACATTCTAGAAATGAAGGCCATAGTAAATGTTTTTCATTTCTGGAAGAACCAAATATATGGAATGGTAGTCCTCATTATGATGGTCAATTCTGCAGTGGTGACCTATCTTCTCAAATGGGGTGGGTGGGGGGGGAGGAAATCAGGATTTGGGCACTTTGGGGCTGCTTGATGATAGATCTGTTTGCAATGAGGTGGAATCTCAAAATGCCCACCTTCATCTCGCCAGTCCTGGACCCAGAGGCATCGACCCCCGTCCCCTTGCCCAAGTCTTGGTACTGAAAATAATTCAAATAATGAGGGGCAACAAATGCAAAGCAATTCTGATAGCCCCTCTCAGGTGGGACAAGTTCTGGGTGAATGATCAGCTCGATCTAGTGATAGACATTCCCAGGAAAATTCCCCTGAGACCCACCCTGCTCAAAATGGTCGCAGGTGTTTCATCCATGCTTGGACAGGTTACTCCTTCATGCCTGGCTTGGTGAAGAAAAGATTTTAAGCCTTCTGTCATGGAGAGAGTCTCATGAGCTAGAAGGCCTTCCACTTTGAAGGTGTATGAGGGAAAGTTAAGGTTTTTTAGGGACTGGTACAACAGCAACAGCATCATTCCTTTGAGTGCCTCAATCCCACAACTGGCTAACTTTTTCTCTGGCTCTTCGAGGAGAAAAATTTACCCCCACTATGATCAAAGGCTGCTGCTCCAAGATCTCAGACACATTCAGGCATCATGGTAGAGTGGATATAGGGCATAATATGGATTTATCAGGCTTATTAGCCAATGTTAAATTGAGGAGGCCAAAATTGCTAACACTGTTTCCCAAGTGGAATTTATTGTGGGTACTGATATGGCTCAGTTCAAATTAGTTTGAACCCTTAGCCAGTGCCTCTTTGAAGCTGCTATCATACAAAACATGTTTCTAGATAGCTCTAGCTTCAGCACATAGGGGCAGCAAGTTGTGTGCCCTTTCGGTGGACCCGAACTATCTGCAAGTTAAGATCAGATGGTTCCATGGTCCTGATGATGAAACCAGGCTTCATAGCAAAGAATAGGCTGCCATCTATGGGCAGTCAAAGTGTGGACATCTGTCCCCTCTCTTCCATCAATGAGTCTAGGGAGACAGTGATGCATAATCTGGTCTGTGCGCTCAAACCACATAAAGCAAATGGAAAAGTGCTTCGGGATCTGGCAATGCCTCTTTTTTTCTGGTCAAGCCGGGGAAAAAGGATATAACCAACTATGCCCTGGTATCATGGTCAAAGTGGGTAATACGCGTGGGTTATTCCGAGATATCGAGAGATCAAGTATGCCTCATGAAAATTTCAGCTCATGAAATCAGATCTATCTCTGCAGGCCTTGCATTTGAATAGAATGTTACATTCTGAGACATAAATAGATGTAGTTGTCTGGCACGGAGTCAACCTTCTGAAGCTTCTATCTGCATGATCTAGCTTCACAGAGATAAGAATTTAATCTGATAGACCCAGTGGCTATAGTCCAGACCAGATTAAAGTTAGCACAGCCTTACCACAGGCATAAAACAGTGCTTTCACTGGATGCACCTGGTGATTTTACTTGGTAAGAAAAAGTCATTTGCTTTCTTTTCTCTTACCTGGTTACTGTGATCAAGGATGATGTGACCGTTAGTTGTGCTGTTCTGATCTTAGGAGTGTGGTTTACCCTCATACAGTGAAGAATCCTTATTCCCTTGAGGGTGACCATGGTAGAAGGATATTCAGCATTGCCTCCCCATGTTACCTATTCTCCTAACGTTAATGTGATCATTGAAGGTATTCAAAGCAGAAAGCAAATTTTTTTAGTAAATTATGTTTATCCAAGAATACTTATCCAATCACATTACTATTAAACCCTCCCACACCTCCCTGCAAAGGTGAGCATCCTCATTGAGGTATCGCTAAAGCAAAAACTGGTAAACAACCATAGCCGCCTAGCAGTTATGAGGGGAGGTAAGGGAAAGGGTTAGGTAGAGTTTCTTCCCTTTATGTGGAATATAGACTGGAAAGATGAATTTATCGTCTTCCTGCAATTGCTGGATTCAAAAGGAAGTGGAGCTTCTGTCTAACAAAATAATCAGGTAAATATTCTCAGAGAAACATAATTTACTAAAACAAATTGCTTTTTCTGTATGTCAATACATATGGTGTTGAAATCATTTGTGCACAAAACGAATTAGGTAATTTTATCTACATTTCAAGACATTTATGAGAAAATTCACTGAGCTAGAGATGCAAATATAATTTTCAATGCTGTGCTAAATGAAGAATATTTATGTATTTATTTGTTTATTTATATATTAGTTTATTTATTATAAGAGACACACACAAACATAGATCTCCTATTTCAGCAGTTATGATGTGGTCATTTCTGCTACATTAAAAAATTTGAACACAAAATCATTTAAAAAAGGTCAGTTTTTTAAAAGTTTAACTGTCATTTTGTTTTGATATTTCACCTTGATATTTTTTCAGCAACTTCAGGGACTTAGACTGAAATACAACCACTTGACCTGTGATAATTTTCGGGAACTGGCACCAATACTCAAGCGATATACAAACCTGACAGCTCTTGATTTGTCTTGCAACAAAATCAACATTTTTTACAGTGACTCAACAAGCACCATCATGGCAGACATTTTCCAAAACCTGGAGTTCCTCATTAGGCTGGATCTCAGTAACAACAGGATAAAGTCCAAGGTGTCAAGATTATTGTCTAAACTCAAAAGACCACTGGAGTATTTGAGGCTCTGTGGATGTGGGTTGACACAGAATGACATTGCATATTTATCCAAATCCCATCATGCATCTGCTCTGCAGGAAGTAGATCTCAGTGAAAACACCCTAGGTCAATCAGTACAGCATCTTATTGTATTTCTGCAGAATACGAAATCAACACTGCATGTGCTAGAATTGGAGGAATCAGTTCTATCTGACAATCATATGAGAGAAATATCACAGATTTTACCTTTGCTAACTCGACTTTTGTACCTCAACATATCTGGCATTTCTATGTCCTTATCAACATTAAGTACAGTGACGGAAAGGGTGTCAGAGCTGGCAGATCTTCAGATTTTTCGTGTATCCTTCTCGCGGGAGTGCTACAGTCATACTTCAGAGGCAGAAGTCTTAGAAGGGGAGGCAAAAGAAACCCTGAAAAAACTGCTCACACGAATTATTTTGTCCATCAAACTGTCTAAGCAGCTGGTCTTGACCCTACCTCATCTGATCATGTCAGAGCTAGAAATGGAAATTACTTAGAATTGTTACAAGCTCTAGATAGTGTATTTTGAAAAATTGCATAGTTTTGGAACAAATCAAATTATTAATTTCTTTTTTTCTATACATGATTTTAACTTGTTACAGTATTTAGTTAATAATAAACCGAGTTTGTCAGTCATTTCAAGGCACATATTTTAAATTGTGAAACGTTGACATCAGTATGTATGTACATGGGTGACATTGAATATCGTAGAGAATAAGAACAGTGATAAAACTTACAGTAACAAAAAAAGATCAATAGAATCCCAAAAGTTTTAGTCAGTGAAGTTCCATGATGAATTTCAATACTTTGGTCAGTACATATATCTTATAGTGTATTTACACTGTTCACACAAAATTCTGTTTTAGGTCACTTATGAAAATACTATGATCCTTGCTCCTCACCCCTACCCCAGCAGTTGTGACATGTGTCTGCTGCATAAACTTTATTTATTTCACTTACTCAACATATTCTATCAACTAACACTCTGCATATTGAGCACTGACATACAGTATAGTGTTGACATACAGCATAGAGCATTGACATACAATATGGAGCATTGATATGCATTATATAACATTGACATATAATAAAGAGCATTGACTTAAAATATAGAGCATTGACAAACGATATAGTCCTTTGGCTCAGATGTTGGTATTAGATTAAGATGACTTCCATAACTCGTGTCATGATGAGGTTGTTGGTTTATGTTACAGTATGGACGTGGTTTACATGTAACCCTGGATATCATACACTTTTAGGCATGTGTTTGACCTTGAGATTTCAAAACAAGCAATCACAGAGGTCTTTATTCTGGAAAAGTCAAATTTGATTGGATGAGAATTAAAACTAAATTTCGAACCTAAGGTTAAGAGGCCATAGGGTTGTACAACTGTATGCCTATAACTGAGATATTGTATCACTTGGACCAATACGCATCAGTTTAAATGACAGTAGAAAGCTTAATTAAATGCAGTGGAAAGGTGGCAGGAATGGTAAGCATTGTATCTGAAGTTTCTGCAAAGATTGAAGCCAATTGATGTCAGTAGGTCAAAGTCACTGGTGCAAAAAAATAGATGTTTCCATTGCATTTCTTCTCTTCACAGTAACATAAGTTTCAGTGAACAGATTTTAATGATAATCAGAAATTGATTGTGTGCATGTGACTTTCTTGTAGCTTGAGGAAGAAGCTTATTCATTTGATCATCAGTAGTTCAAAGGTTGAGTTCACTATTACTAAAACAAAATTTTGCCTTTGCATTTAATTTTCACATTAAAACTTAAGTTCTAGTGGACAGATCTCAATGAACTTTAGTATGTTCCCTTTAGCATAAAAAGAAACTGATTCATGTTAGTGTCAGTAACTTGAAGGTAAAAGTCATTGTCCCTAAATTTAGATTCTGGTTTTAAATATACTTTGGCATGCCAACAGGTTTCATCAAAATGCAGTATGTTTATTCCTTTCCTGTAGAATCTTTCTGATTTGTAAATAGTAGGTTAAAGGGAAGGTAAAGGCTTCATCAATCTTTTTGGTGCTTTTAGACAACTAAATTTATATTGGAAGGGTATCATGTTGTTTGTGGTACTAAATCTTGTTGATATTAAGAAAACTTAATAAAATTGTTTTCTACCTAAAATATTGTTTTTGATTTTGTTCATGAATTGTTTTACATCAAAATCAATTGTTAGATCACCAGACCATAAGGCAAAGTGAGCTTATGTGTTGGCCATGTGTCCATTGTGCATCATCCCTCATTCCATCCATTAACAATTTGCTATTTTCAACTTCTCAAAAACCATTAGACTAGTTTCAAATAGAGAGCATCCCAGCCCATATAAATGATGTTGATTCATCATCAAAGATAGTTGCCATTACTAAAAATAGAAATGCAATTTATACAAATGATACTGATCTGCCTTCAGTAGTGACTACCATTACTAAAAATAGAACATCCTTTAAACAAAATCTTTATAAAATACTGCCTATGATTAACAGAACTTGACAATAGTTCACAGAAAGCACTTTTGCATAAAGAGGTTTCAGTTTTATACTAATGATGATATTTGGCCATCAAATATGGCCACTGTTATTGAAAATGGTAAAAACTTTTAAAAGACTTCTCCCAAAAAACATTGAACAAAATTTCATCAAATTTGATACACAGCCACCTTGCATGAATAGCTTTCAACTTGATCAGCCATCAAATATGGCTGCTACTGCTAAAAACAGAGAAACCCTTAAGTAACTTCTCAGAACTGCTCGACATTATTTGGCCAAATTTGACAGCATCCTGACAGAAAGAGCTTTCAAATTTATACTAATGATGCTGGACCATCAGATTTGACTGCTGTTGCTAAAAAAAGAAAGACCTTAAAAATAATACTTCTCAAAAAACACTCAACAGAACTAACCAAATTTTACAGAAAGAATCCAAACGTTACGGGTTTTTAAGTTTGTACAAATTATGCCAGTCAGTCGTGAAGTATGGGCAACATTACTAAAAATAGAAAAACCCTTAAATAACTTCTTTTAAAAAACCACTCAGTGGAACTTAACCAAATTTGAAAGAAAGCATCTTGGCATAAAGGCCTTTTTATGTAAATGCTGCTGATCTGTCTTTAAATAAGGTCACCTTATTAAAAATAGGAAAAACTTGAAGGGATTTCTTCTCAGCAACCACTCAGAAATTTACCAAATTTGACAGAAAGCATATTGGCATGAAGGGCTTTCAAGTTTGTTCAAATGCCAATTAGCCATGAAATATGACCACATTGACTAAAAATATAAAATGCTTCAATAACTTCTTTTAAAAAAACATCTCAAGAAAGTTTGACCAAATTTGACTGAAAGCATGCTAGCATGAAGGCCTTTCAAATTTATGTAAATAATGCTAATCTGCCATCAAATATGTCCAGTGTTACTAAAAATAGACAATCATTTAAACAACTTTATTGGAAACATAACACTCAACAGAATTTAACAACTATGACAGAAAACATCCTGGTATAAAATGCCTTTAAATATTGGACAAGTGATTTTGATGTACCATCAAGTATGGATGAAGATACAAAATAATAGAGAAACATTGAAAGAATTGTTGTTATCACATATGCAATCAGCAGCATTGGGAAATTACACTAATTAAGTTCCTTATATATTTCCTTCATTTTTCTAAAATCTTGTATGAAATCCAGTTATAAGTTCAGATGCACCAAGACTATCTTCCTTATGTTAGGCTAGGGGTGCACAACTCAAACATTTACATGGGCCAGAATTAACCTTGATTGGAACTAAGCGAGCTACACTGCAAAATTTTGTGTCTATAATAAAAGCAAAAATACACATGCATAAAATAAAGATGCAGGCCGTATATTTTGGAACATTTTGTTAGGCACTAGCACACAACCTATCCAACCCTTATGCTGCATTTTCTGGACACAGTTGCATTTAAATGATTGCAAATTTTATTTCAAATGACCTTTCCAGAATTATACTTATTTGCCTTGTCATCCTATGAATAAACCAAGAGGCTGAACTCGATAAATATTGCTTTAATGCTTTCTATTGAATGCAAGTTCCGTTCTTCACTGGTTAGGTAATACCCAGGAAAAATCAGGAAAATATATTGAGGATTTTCTTAGAGACTACAATAGGATGCAATAACAGCTGATTGGTTCAAGTAAGGTAGTGATACCTTGATGAGGTGGCAAAAGTTACCCCTATTTTAATAAAATTGCTTTTTTCTGTACCGTTAGCAATGCTAAAGCATAGCTGAAAAGTTTGGTTGCATTTTCTCTAGTATGGTTTGCAGCAGAGTATAATTTCTCCTTTTAATATGTTCCTCGGTCTCGTTAACGTTTGGAAAGAAGCTCCGCTACCTCTCGAATCCAGCAATCCAAACGAAAAAGTTTAGTCTTTCCTGTCGATATACCATATAGACGAGGGGAAAAACTCTTCCCAACCCTTTCAATTATCTCCTCTTACCACTGCTAGGTGGCTACACTTGTTTAATCAGTTGTAGTTTATTTCTGGACACGGCGTACATCGTATCACGTGCCTCATAACATCCAAGTTACATCTTATGGATTACTGACCATCCATCGCCAAAATTGGCATAGTATTGAGTGTGAAGGTATTAACTATGTGTTGCAATAATTAGTTTGTGAAATTTATTGATATTTATGTGAACTTTTCGCAGTTCTGGACTTCATTTTGTTTTTCTTTCTTCTGCCCTTGTGCTGAAACACGGTATCAATGGAACCCGTTCTTGGTTGTTTTTGCGCACAATACTGACATTTCGTTGGTTATTACGTAACAAGCGTTGATTATTTGCGTAGGTGAACACTTACGGTTTGTTCTTTCCTATAAGTGTTTCGTTGTTCTTGTCTTTTAGAATTGATAGGCGATGTCGACGAAGTGCACCAAATGCAAGAGATTGAAGGCAACTGAGGATATGTATGGGACCTGCCTTGCGTGTACCAAGTGTTCATCAGACTCTACGTGAACTGTTTGTGCGTCATGGTAAAAAAAAACTTCTGGTTCACAGTAATGCGACGAGGGCTTAAGACCACTTAAGACCAAAGAGAGACGTGGCAAATCCAGAGCGATGGACAGCATAGTGGGGAACACCATGATGTCCCCCTCCCCCAATCGAAAGTGGTACGTTCAAAGCCAACGGCGACCATTACATCGGGTCAGCTGCAGATGGAAGAACAAGGGATTGTTGAGTTGCCATCCATTCACACATTCTTCACAGGTATTGTTGGAGACGCAAATGCGGTTACTAGTCCAATAGGCGATGACAGTTGCTGGCCTCAGGTGAATTTGTTCTCTGCCGTCACTCTTATTTCTCCAGTGATGGCTTGGAGCTTACGGGAGACTGTCCAGTGGGCGTTAGTTCTCCTCGCATGTCTAGGCAAGTCAAACCGTGGCACTTGCCCGGCTGCCGAAGCAACTACCGGCTCAATTCGTTACGGTTTGCCTGTTGGGGAGTTTCCAAATCGTACACAGGGACGATGCCCTCCCCACGCGATGTTTTATGTTTTATTCTGACGTAGACAATGTTCGATGAGGACAACCCCTACAGTAAGTGCAGGGATAACCTCGATACATTTCCGTACGGCGGTCCTACAAGAGAGCGGACGGAATGCAGTTTGAAAGCTGCCGTGGGGGAAATCTACAGAGTTCTGCCGATTTCCGAGTGCCCAGCCCCCTAAAGGCTTCCGTGGATTTGGAAAACGACGACGTACAGTCATCCTTCTGTCATCTTCCATGGTCAACGAAGGCCAAAGAAATCTCCGACTGCCTGACTGACAAAATACAAGACCCAGGCAATTCCAAGGCTTTCGTTTCTGAAAGCCAACTACTAGCGTCGTTCTTGTCACGCTGCTACCACTTACATTCGCCAACGTACATAACTGAGCTGCCGTCCTTGGACAAGAACATTTTGGCGGTCAGTATGACCAGTCCGCTGTTTTATAAGGTGGACAAAGTTGTTTTGCACGCCGCCTCTCAGTTAGTGCGAAAAAGTCGCTACTTTCTCTATGATAGATTTGGCTTCGCTAGCAATTTTTCAACTGCCCTAGAAAGAAGGTAGCGATTATACTCGAGAGTCCAGGGCCAGGATTGCAATGTTTATTAACATGGCCGCGTACCACACCATGGTTAACGCCCTGAACGCTTCGACTAACCAGGATCTCGTGAGACGAGACGCCTGCCTCCGCTCGTCTGACCTTAAGCTACACCATTCCTTGGCCCTTTGTCGGCATACTTGGACAGACCTTTGCTGTTTGGCGGGAACGTTGAGGAGATGCGCAAGCAGACATAGTTAGAACTGCCTTGTCAACTTGCTTGCCGCCTGCACCTACTTTCAGGCCGAACCAGTATCAGCCGCAACGGATAGACTATCGTCGACAAAAGGATAAGAGCCAAACTCCCCACAAAAAACCCGTGAAAAAGGCAACAATTTCTACCTCAGTCAAACTTCAGGCGGCAGCAGGCTTTCAATCCCGACGGCAGTTTAACAAAGGTCAAGGGAAACATGGTTTCTTCTTTCCCTAGACTCCTAATATCCGCCGTTAATTTGCCATTCCAAAAGCCCGCAGACAGCCTTCCGGTTGGCGTAAACTCCTTTATTTTCGAACCGCGTGGTTCGACCTGTTTCCGAAAAGAATTGGCGATCCAAGTTGTTTTGGATGGGGCTTCGGATTTCGTTTATCCAACCACATCCCCTTTCAACTTCCCTTTCGGTGCCCCTAGTGGCTGAGTGGTCTAAGGCGCTCGGTTTTTCAGATCACTCACACATCTCACCTCTGTCCACGTGAATTGGAGTATCTACTCGACCAACGTGGGTACGTCAGAAAGCTTTCCAGTAGCTTCCCGTGGGTCCGTGGTTCTATCCGGATTCTTCATCTGCCAAATATACTGGCCGCAATGTATAACCTATGATATGCTGAAAAATAGGGCCCCCCCCCCCTTAAAAAAAACAAGAAACAAACAAACAAACAACCAAACAAGCAAACAAAAAAATCAACTTCCCCTTTCATGACGGACATGGATCTGGAAAAGGTGGGAATTTTACAGAAGGAGATCATGTCGTTACTCGACATGCGGGCGCTGGCCGAGCGCTCAGGGGTTTACTCGAGGTTGTTTCTAGCGACCAATATCAACGGGAATCTCGGACCAGTCATATACCCCAGCGGGCTTAACGGGTACATAGCCGCGCCAATGTTCAAAATGGAGGCGGTAAGATCAGTCAGACTGTCCTTAAAAAGGGACGAATTTGCGGTCAGTTTAGACTCATAGTTTCACGTCCCTATACACACATCCTCGCACAAGTTTCTTCAGTTTTGTTTCCAAGCGACCATTTATCAATTTTGCGCTCTCCCGTTCAGTCTCAATATCATCAAATGTGTCGTCACTCTCATCTGGTCGATCTCGTCAACAGCGACGGCAGTGTATCTCGACGACATCCATCAAAAATACATGTTAGGTTAATTTTTGTCAAGGGCAGAAACGATCTTCTTTCTCTTTTGAGTCAATTGGGGTCTCCTGTCAACTTGAACAGACCTCACTGCTTGCCGTATGATTTGTAATGTAACGGTACACCATTTGAGATAGATCTGGGTCCAGGTAAGTTTGTAATGTACCGGTACTCTATTTGAAATATATCTGGATCCAGGCTGATTGAAGTTGGGTTTGTAATGTACCAGCATATTATGTTTAAGATATATTTGGGTCCTGGTTGTTTGCAATTGGGTTTGTTATATACCGGTACGATATTTCAGATAAATCTGGGTCCAGTCCATTTCCAGTAGGGTTTGTACTGCACCAGTGCACTATTGGATATGTATCTGGGTCCACTATTTGAGATAGATATGGGTCCAGGCTGTTTGCATTAGGGTTTGTAATGTAATGGTACGCTATTTGAGATGTATCTGGGTCCGTGTTTTTGGCAGTTGTGTTTGTAATGTACCAGCACACTATTTGAGATAGATCTGTATCCAAGCTGTTTGCAGTAAGGTTTGTAATGTACCGGTACACTATTTCAGATAGGTCTGGGTCCAGTTTGTTCACAGTAGGTTTTTAATGCACCGGTACACGTTTTGGGAATTGTGTCTAGGAAGTTTGCAGTAAGGTTTGTAATGTACCGGTACATTATTTTATATAGATCTGAATCTACGTTGTTTGCATTTGGGTTTGTAACGTACCGGTGTAATAAAGGCTGGATATCAGGAAGCCCAAGGGATCCCAAAAATCACATCATAATATCCGTATTTCATTTCAAATGAGAAAAATTATATACAACGCCGGAAGGGATAATGTGATGTGCTTCGTAATGTACGATATTTAGATACATCAGATTTAATTATAAACGGAGTTTACTGTATACGGATATGTCCAGTAAATCCCATTATATTATAACAGTTGATATTGCTTTTTTCATAGGTCGTTCACAATCCACTGAAGTCCAAAACTAAGAGAATTAAAATATTACAAAATGATATATTGTATGTTCCATTCTCAAAACAAGCAGGTAAGAAACCTCAGCTCAGTCAACATAAAATAAGGCAACATATGATGTAAAATCTGGATAATAAGCCCATATGTACAAATTTCAGTTTTGTAACTAAATTTCAAAAGCTCCTGCCCCTCCAAACTCCCCATCCACACGCAATACACTCCTTTGTCTATTCGAATGGATCGTTCTTAGACTAGGTTCAGAACAAATCCTTATCTAGAGAATATGATGTGTACATATTGGTATGAGCTCTAATATTATTACCGTTCGTTTGAAGAAAAGATCCAGTTTATAGTTTGCAAATACTTACCTTCCTAAATTCTTAAAAAATGTCACACAACATTAAATTATCTTTTTCCACACAATAGTCGTACAGCTCGCCTAATGTTTGAAGGTTGAAGTGTAACATAACATCTTATACATACTGGCAATCGTCATTTGATATTTTTGAATCGTTAAGTGATGAGCACAACCTTTCTTTGGGTGGTATGGATGTTTCATCGAAGCTATCGAAACTGTCCACATATTCGTATAGGTAGATATAATTTCTCCGAAAATGTGGCTGCATATTTGGAAACAATTTCATTGTTTCAACGAACTTTTCATCGTTTAAAATGTTAGCAACTGAACCGAAAACTATCTACAAATCTAATCATTCTTTCACAGCTATTTCCTTACCATCATTCATCTACCTATTAAATATGAAATCCACGCTAAATTAAATATATTTCTAGTCGTTATTCTGTATGATTTTTTTACCTCATCATCTAGATCATATTTTACAAGCGTCTTATATATTTCATAGCGAGGTATTGCAATATATCAGTGGGAGAAAAATGATATCGCTACAGTGGCGATACCACTTTTATCGCCACAGTGGCGATATCACTTTTGGAACTACTCTTTTCCCATTTAGGAAATATATCTGCCCTTATGTGTGTTATTCAAACCTGTATTTCCATATTTAGGTCTATTTCATTTTTCTTCTTCTGATGCTCCGTCTCTCTTCCTCCCTCTTCCCCCCCTCTTCCCCCCCCCCTCTCTCTCTCTCTCTCTCTCTCTCTCTCTCTCTCTCTCTCTCTCTCTCTCTCTCTCTCCGTCCACAACAGGATGTGCAGATCTTAAAATGTGTCAACTGTAAACCCTCTAGTGCACATTTATGCAATCAATGAGGTGCCATAAAGAAATTCCCCAAAACGAACTCCAAACAGCAAAAGGTAGACTTCAGGTATTACCTTTTTCATAATTAGTTTTCTACATGAAACATGGAAACTGTCAGTGACTGAACATACATTACCTGTTGCAATGTGTCACCCATACAGTATTGTATACCTGTAAATACACTAAGACAAAAGGTACACATTTATAAGAAGAAAAAAATAATGATTAAATATAGTAATAAACTTTTTTTTGTGGCAATTTTAACTAGCATTACAATCGTGTTTTAAAACGATGAATAAATCGGGCGCTGATTAGTGTTGATTGCAAACCGAAATTAAGTGACAATCGAAAATTGGATACAACGTCTGCTACAGAACTAGACCGCAAGAGTTTGCCAAGGCCACACAAAAATTCACGTTATAATGTAGAAATAAACAAAATAAAGAACGAAAATCCTTACAAGTAAACTCACAACCATTACAATCTGTTGTTTGAAGATGTTACGCTTTGAAGTCTCTCAGATACAACTGCTCTGCTCTGTGATGTTTCTACATTACCCCACCCCAACAGTATCAATCCGAGCATGAAATGTGTTGAAAAAAATCTCTTCAGTTTCGTACAAATACAGTCATTATTTTGACAAAATACACAATTTGAAGCATGATATCCACAAGCTAAATTTGTAAAACGTCGCTGTCCCAAAATTATTGTAAAATTTAGGAACTTGTTCTTAACGATGTAGTAATGCAGCTGTTAATCGCATTGGCACAGAATGGAGAAAATCCATGCGCATCGACGGTTTTGCTGTTAAAAAATATATAATAAAAATAAAATGTACGTTTTTTGAGTATATATACGGAAATATTCCACTCGTGAAGTGGAAACATTTTGCATTGTCACGACTGGCTTCGCCACGCGTGACAATACAATGTTTTCACTTCCAAAAACTTTGATATCCTCTATATCTTTTTTGGCATTTGAAATTCAAATCACATTCGTTATTACAATCATGGTCTCTAACATTGTCTTTAAATATTTTTCCTCACAGATTTGGCATGTATCGTATTTATTTTAGTTAAATTGTCTTTCGTCATCCTCTGTGAACACCATATGTTTGCATTTTCCGGCCTTAATTCGTCGTATACTATTCTTGCGATCCTACCCAATGAGCTTTAAAAGACTCGAATTCAATCAGTACCTCTGTAGACGATTGGTCTGTAACATGTATGAATTGACTTGAGGTACAAACAAAACCCTGATGGAATGTGTTTAGATTGTTTGCATTGTCCAGCTTTCCTTTTGTTCCTCAGGAACACCTGTCATTTTGCATCGAGTCTCCAACGTCCCGGATGTATTTGGTCGTTGCATAACACCTTTACAATTTTGTGGTACGATAATACTTTCAAAATCACATTAAACAACATAAGGAAATTTTTAGTGATGCTTGACTTTGTCAGTTTTCTCCAACTTAGCCTTCAAGTTTTCTCCTCTGTAGTTTGGGTTTGGGTGTTTTGTATTCTGCAAAGTAAAGATGTACAGCTTACATAAGTCACTCAGATTCAGGATTCTTTGGCCATTTATGATTTCTCTGTCGATCGCATGAAAAACATTGGTTAAAGTCTGACTATGTGCGTTCTCAAGCTCTTTCTGCTTGAACGTTTCTTTCTCATCTTCACTCCTCCAGTAGACTGGATCTTGAACATATTTCTTACGACATTGCTTGTGGAACTGTGCCTCTCTCTCAAAAAACAAAAAAAAAAAACAAAAAAAAAACAAAAAACAACCCAAGTTAATACCTCTTATTCTGGTGAGAAGTGTCTCATCCTCTCTCTTCTCAGCTATTTCAAGAACTGATTTCTATCCATCATATTCAAACTTCGAAGTTCCTTCTGTTGTCTATACTCCCTTCTCTGTTTCATTTTCTTTCATCCCTCTTTCTTGCAAAAGATGCAGTTAGGCTTGAAAACAATCTTATCTGATTCATCAGAAGTTCGACATGAAGTTCGAGGTGCACATGCTGTAAGTTCTGACAAGACAGGTAATGATTTCAATCGGCACAGGTTTATTATAACCTATGGCAGCAGTCACAGTGGTATCCGTGTTCAACTGTATATTCATCAGGTACTTGTTAACAAGTATCCACCATCCTTTGCCGAGAACCTACAGGTTGAGTCAGCCTTTGTTTACATATATCTTTTAACTTCCTCACTTTGTTATTTGAATCTTATGTTTGGGATACAAATGTGAATGATTTACGGTTTCATCCTGCAAAGTGAACGACGCATATCTGCCTCTTCTTTTTGTCTGAGGTGGAACCTTCACTGTCTTCCCTTTTTCTCTTCTGTGAATCTATTTTCTTCCTCTATTTCTTTATTCACTCCAATTTACTGAAAGATCAAATAATAATAACAGTTGTGACATCTTACGTCGGTAAATGATGGATTAGTGTATTTACACTGCCGATTCACAAGCTTCAAACAACAAATAAATGAAAACTGAACACTGCTGCTAATATTAAATTTACTAAATACTAAATGCTAAGTATATACAAGTACATTAAATATTGATTAATAATGATGCAGACATACCATATCATGTCACTGATTCTTATAAAATAGAATAATATAATTTTATTGCATCATTGGCGATTGTTCTTTCTTTTTTCAAGAAAGAAATAAGGTTTTAAAAAGTTAGGAGTGGGAATGATCATTTGAATACCAGTAAATTAACAACTGCCACAGAGACTTGCAAAATGATTAAAATTAATTCCAATAGACTTCTCTCTAGTAGTCTAATGCAAAACATTGCAAACAAATGCATAAAGGGTGTGAATTTGAATACAAAATTGATTTTGGGTAAAAATATCACCTCGCGTCTTATACACATTTGCTAGGTAGTTTTGAAACTTTTCTGGGTCAGATTTGTTGATTTATTTGATGCTGTTTGTTATTATGGACAGTGGAAATATTCAGATATATTACGCATGTGTACAGGGGTCACTGGCTTCAGCAATAAAGTATTCTAGTAGGGGCAATGTTCCACAACTGTCTCATTGTGTACCCTAAATTAGCCGCTTGGGGCTCCCTTAAATATTCATCCAGCAGAGCAAGTGCATCCAAAAATTTGCAATCTTAACATCTTTTTTCTGGATTGGCATACCCTAAATTATATAAAAATACCAAAGAGATAGAGTCCTGGGGGTGCACGGTAGGACTACCTAGCCCACAGACTACTTGGGTTGAAAACAACAAATCCTGGTTCCAAACAAAATCCTAGCATCCCTCTCCCCACCCCCCGAAAATGAAATAGTCGGTCCCTTAATCGGTATTTGTCTACAAAGAGGTCGATTTTTGAGCCATAAAATTATGTGTCGAAAAGGCATAATCTTTTGACTCATTTTGAAAGTATATCTACAAATTCTCTAAATAGGACAAAAAAGTGAAAACAAATCTCAAATTAAGCATCAAATAAGAACTTTTGTAAAATTATTCAAATTTCTAAAAGACTTTCTGACTTAAAAGAAAAATACTTCCCATGCAACGGATGGAAGTGCCTTTCTACATATTGCTCCAAAAAACCTTAATAAAGCCCCAGCACAGACCTCAATAAGGGACAAATCCCCATCCAACCTGTCTTTGTTCTTTAAAATATATTGAAAAAAATAACAGGTATAACACTCTTGCATACACACGAGATTATCAGTCGTAGCACTTAATTAATATATATTCATGACGTACAGCGTATTTGTACAACACTATGTAATATCTATTTGGCAATCATTCATGATGCCATAAAAAGTCCTTACAGGCCTGGATGCATGACATACTTGTTTTACAAATGTAATTATAGAGGGAAGATTCAATACTTAGAGGGGCAAGTTCATAGCCATTACATTTTACAAACATTTACGCAATGCGACAACCGTCTGAGTATGAATGTACATAAAAGATGTATCTTTGACTGCAATATGAAACTTGTTTTTGAAGGGCTTATTTCAAGGTATTCACTGTGTTAGGGCCCGAGCTGCTATAGAATACATTATCAAACAAATGGAATAATAGGGAAAGAAAGGACTGCTGTACATGTTTTTAAACAGAGAATGTGGTTTGACGAACGAAGAAGTAAAGTCTTTTATGGCACACTCACTGACGAGTATTGATATCATTTTGAAGGTGACTGGTGAAGAAACATTGCATCCAGTTGTTGGTACAGAGAATGTGATAGTTCAAACATTATTTCTTCATAAACAAAATTCCTTGAATACCATTGATCAATTATAAAGATATCAAATCATGCATTTATGTTAAAATTAATTCTAGTGGCGTAACTTTAAATTTTGGACCCGATACAAAAAATCAGAAATCTGCCCCCCCCCCCCCCCAATGTAATACAACTTGGGATTTTGGGCCCCCTTCTTGAATGCCCCCCACCCCTTCCTTTTGCAGAGACCGTGGGGGCGGTAGGTACGCCCCTGCTAATTGGGTGTAAGCACTCAAACAAAGTCATAACTAGATCATGTGACTTACAAGCAGGGTATAAGTAAATCAACTGTCGACTGTCAGTACACAACTGGATGAAAGAAATGGCGGACATCATCTGCTTCAAACGTTAAAATGCAGATATCTATTTTATGATCCAAAATCATGAAATGATTTATTATATATAGAAATGAGTTACTGTGTGGTTTATTATCAGTGGAAATTATTACCCTAAAGAAGGCTCGATTTTCATCCACAATGCTGATTCGCCAGTCGTTCGGATGCGATATACTTATCTGTAACGCGCGGATAGTATCAATACTATTATAGGATGCGAGTTGATGTGTTTACCCAAAATCGATTTTGTTTTCAAATTCACACCCTTTATACATTTTGTTTGCAATGTTTTTGCATTAGACTACTAGAGAGAAGCCTATTGAAATTAATTTTAGCCATTTTGCAAGTCTCTGTGGCTGTTGTTAATGTAATGGTATTCAATTGATCCTTCCCACTCCTAACTTTTTTTAAACCTTATTTCGTTCTTGCGAAAAGAAAGAAAAATCGCCAATGGAGCAATGGTGTGCACGGCAGGTCTACCTAGGCCGCGGACTTCTTGGAGTGAAACAAAATCCTAACACCACTCTCCCTACCACTCGAAAATTAAATGGTCACTCCCTTAATGTGTATTTGTTTCCAAAGAGGTCGGTTTTTGAGCCACAAAATTATGTGTCGAAAAGGCATCATCTTTTGACTCTTTTTGAATACATATTAACATATAATATAGAATAAACAATTTTAAAATTAATCTTTTGCACCGTTTTTACAATTGTATTTACAGCAAAATATTATTAAGATACTGTAATTAAATACAAAATTCATGAGAAGATTTTCCATTTGTTCTTCACACCTATCAGAGATTATCATGATCCAGGGGTTGTTTCGCCAATTTGTTACATAGCTTCCGATTTTCTTTGTTTGTTTATAGTGTATATGCTACTATGCTAAATGGTTTATATGGAAGGTAAATTGATCTAAACCGTGATTTTGCGCTATATTTAAAAAAAAAAAAAAACAGTATTGTGTGTTGTTTATTATCGATTGTGGACAACAAGGAAGTGACTCTCTTGGGTAATGCGCCTACCAACTAATTTGCACGCAAGCCGATTCGCATTCAAAACCTGGCACGTAAATAAACCCAAATAAGTTCAGTGAACTTTTAGATCGGGGCCTCACAAAGATTCGAAACGCCAGGGAGTGAACACAACGAAACAGTAAGTTAGAGCAATTATGACATATTAACGTGTAATGTAGAATGTAACATTTTCAAATCAATATGTTGCTAAGTTTTTCTTCATTTATCGCATTTACAGCATAAACGATTGTTGTTGTACTCATCGTACAATAGTAGCTTTGTTGTTCTTAAATTATTTAAATTGTATCTTTCTTTCCAATTTTACCCAAATGTTAGCATTTGTCATACGTTCTAAAAGGCGCTTGTGACTGTATTCCGTTACCGGTCTTTACCACTGACACTACTGAGGTACGCAAGGAAATGGCAGATTTCACGGCAACCACATCCCGCACATTTATGCACCTGGGGTAAATAGCAGTTTTTCTCTGCGAAATAATCACTTAGGCATGATTAAAAAAAACTGCTGATCGGAATATGGCTTATACAGACAATATTTTGTTTTAAAAATGTTCATTCACTAGTTTTCGTGTTACTTTGACCTTTGTTTCATAGTTTCCTTTCTCACCCGGCTCTTTGACTAGCACTCTATAAATGTAAATAGTTTTCTTTATCCTTCCTAATCTACTGCCACGTTTAGATGCAAAAGAGACTGCAATTGTCAAATAATAATAATACACCACCTGAAATGCTCGCGGATGGCTAGGAATGTTCAATGGCGTACCATGAAACGTCTAAATCATCTCGTGATATACGAGTAGATGTGAACAGATAGGGCTTATGACATTGGGGATAGATGAGGGTGGGGATGGGTTCACCTATGGCCATGACAGCCCCATCATGTGGCCGTTATCCAGTAACAATGTCTCAAAACTGAACTTTTATTATCGTAAATATAATTGTTTTTGTCCGCTAATATGAACGTATACCTTTAAGTTAAGTTTGTAATTTTTACTTCTTCGGCGCCAAAAATAAAAGATTTCTCAAACCCCGTTAGTTATTGCGGAAGAAAATCATTAAGTTTGATGTAAATTTGCCAAATGTTGCTGATGGAAAAAGACTGACGGATAAACGGATAAGCAATAAATAGGGTATTTTACAATATTCGTAACGATTTGGTATAATGTATATGGTACTAAGCTAAATTATTTATATGGAAGATAAATTGATGTAAACCGTATTTTTTTACAAAAGTATTGTGTATTATTTATTAGCGATTGTGGACAACAAGGAAGTGACTCTCCTGGGTAATGGGCCTGCTAAATAATTTGCACGCAAGCCGATTCGCATTCAAAACCTGACACGTAAAAAAATAAATGAGTTCAGTGAACTTTTAAATCGGGGCCTCACAAAGATTCGAAACGCCAGTGAGAGAATACAACATAAACAGTAAGTTAGAGCTATTATAACATATTAACGTGTAATGTAGAACGTAACATTTTCAAATCAATCTGTTGCTAAGTTTTTCTTAATTCATTGCATTTACAGCATAAACGATTATTGTTGTACTCATCGTACAATAGTAGCTTTGTTGTTCCTAATTATTTAAATTGTATCTTTCTTTCCAATTTTACCCAAATGTTAGCATTTATCATGTGTTTGTGATTGTATTCTGTTAACGGTCTTTACCACTGACACTACTGAGGTACGCAAGGAAATGGCAGATTTCACGGTAACCACATCCCGCACATTTTGGCACCTGGTGTGAATATCAGTTTTTCTCTGCGTAATAATCACGTAGGCATGATATATATATAACTGCTGATCGGAATATGGCTTATACAGACAATATTTTGTTTTAAAAATGTTCATTCACTAGTTTTCGTGTTACTTTGACCTTTGTTTCATAGTTTCCTTTCTCACCCGGCTCTTTGACAAGCACTCTATAAATATAATATAGTTTTCTTTATCCTTCCTAATCTACTGCCACGTTTAGATGCAAAAGAGACTGCAATTGTCAAATAATAATAATAATAATAATAATAATAATAATAATTCCAATGTCCTTGGAATCGCAAAGGGTGATATTCCCCAAGCCTGGGAACATTCGGACGATGCTAGGAATAGCAATAAAGTCAAACCCACTGTAACAAGCGGCACTCGCAGGAACATAAAGGATACGGCATAAAAATTTTGAGATTAAATAAATAATTATAATAATTTTAATGATGATGATGATACTAATACTGATAATGTAGTAGTAGTAGTAGTAGTAGCAAGAAAGTGATTTCAAAGCAAAATTCGATGGTTGACCATGGTCATCGCAAATCCACAGGCTCGCTGCGCGCGTTATCGTATCACTGAGCGAAATATTCAATGTCCTGTATTAAACTTTCAGTTATGCCTACGAATTCAAGATCATTACGATTTCCTTCATACGTCCATCCATTTGTCGTGATCCCCAATCTGTCAATAATACCTTTTCTTTCTACACCTTTTGGGTCAGAGATACACCATATTGTAAACCATATATGCCATGAAAGGCAGGCGCCGGTGAAAACTCAGGTATCGTCATAATCATCACCACCGCCAACCACAACAACAACTATGTCGAAGACAACAACACTACATAGCGAATGCAAGAAACACTGAAGTATAAAGTATAAAGGAACACTAGACTAGCCATACGTTTTAAGAGGAGAAACATTGATAGCTTGACACCTGAAATCTTTGCAGTTTCCACATGCATATTTGATGCCAGTACAAAGTCTAAAATTTAATTCATTGATAACCTACCATTAGAAATATAACAAAAATGAATTTGAAAAATAAATCATTTTTCTTTGAACTTTACACCAACCAGGTGTGTGTTCTATATTTGTCACAGAGCTTGCGAGATTGTTTCATTCAAACTTTGCCTTTAGTTGGCACTACATAACCACTTTTGTGCTGAGGTGTAGTATATACTACATACATATATGCTACTATGGTAAATGGTTTATATTCAATATAAATGGATCTAGACCGTGGTTTGTACAATGTATTTGAACAAAAGAGTATTGTTTATTATGGATTGTGGACAAAAAGGAAGTGACAGACCTGGGTAACAAGCGTATTAATTGATTTGCATATGGGACGATTCGATTTGAAAACCTTGCACGGTATAAAAGAAACAAATACAAACATGAATGGATAAGTTAAATCAGCTTTTAAATCGGGTGCTCACAACTATTAAAACCCCAAGGAAGAGAATACGACAGAAATCAGTAAGTTAGTACGATATAATACATGCTAACTTGTAATAGAGAGTGAAAAATTTTAAAATTTATCTTTTGAGCCGTCTTTTTTTGTTTTTGTTTTTTTGTTTTTGTTTTTTTGTTTTTGTTTTAAAAACTTACATTTACAGTAAAAACAGTTAGTTTTGTGCTGGTCATAAAATGCTAGCTTTGTTATTTATAAATTATTATTTAAATTATTTCTTTCTTTCCAATTTAACCCTAAGATTAGCATTTTTTATCATACGTTTTAGAAGCGATATGTGTTTGTGGTCCTTTATCCGTCTTTACAACAGACACAAATGAGGCGCGCAAGGAAATTGTTGATTCTATATTCTGTGGTAACCTCATTCCGCACATTTTGGTACAGTAGGTAAATATTTATCGTTCGGTTCATAATAATTACGTAGGCCCGAGAAAAGGAAACTGCTGATCGGAATACAGCATATTAAAAAAATATTTGTTAAATGTTCAATCACTAGTTTTCGCACTATTTTGACCTTTGAGAACATGTTTCAGAATTGCCTCGATTTGTACTCTATAAATATAATACACTTTTTGTTGACCATTCCTTACCTATTACCACGTATAGGTGCACACGAGACTGGAATAATAATAAAACCTGGGAACAGTCCAACAATGCTAGGAATAGCAATAAAGCCAAACCCACTGTAGGCAGCGGCAGCCGTAGGAATACAAAGAAAACTGCATACTTCCAGATCATTACGATCCCCTTTATCCATCTGTCCGTTCGTTCGTTCCTCAATTTGGGTCAGAGATGCACCAAGGCTGGTGAGACACAAGTTTGTCCATGTAGTGACGAATGATCCTGGTTAATAAGAAATCTACTGTATCAGACCCATCCATTTTGTATTTCAGCTATACTATCAATGACTGAAACTCTATAGTTTGTTACACCACCTGAAATCCCCGTGGATGACTGAGAATTTTCAATGGAGTGCCATGGAATGTCTAAAGCATATCGTGATATACGAGTAGACGTGAAAAAAATCGGTTTTTGACATTGGGGATAGGTTCACCTATGACCATGACACGCCCATCGCAGGGCCGTGATCCAATCACAATTTCCCCAAACTGAACTTTTATTATCGTAAATATAATTGTTTTCATCCGATAATATGAACACATGTCTTTAGGTTAGGTTTGAAATTTTGACTTCTTCGGTTGACACTAAAAATAATACATTTTTCAAAACCCCAGCAGTTAAATGGCAAGAAAATTATTATGTTTGATATAAATTTGCCAGATGAAAGTCGTGTAAAATGAATGATTGATCTACACTAAAAAAAATCCAGGGCCTGTTGTCAGCTTGGTTAGTATAAGGAAGATTAAGAGTTATGTGATTTCAAATGCAGTCTTCAAAGCAAGAAATGAGTCCGTGACTGGTGAATATTTTGATTAATTTGAACTTTTATAAATGTTCATCTTTATAAGTTTGCTTTAAAAATACTATGTTCCACCGAAATTACACGTTATGTTTTCAAATTGAAATACCAGTGTTTCTGACATTTAAATAGCGTTTACCAAGTGTATGGGTAACTAACGACAGTTACTTGCTCTCTATGACCCCAATAATGCAATTTGTACCTCTTGATATATAAATCGCAATATTCACGGCTTTCTTCATTGTCATGTTCTTATTTTTCGTTAAAGCAAATGAATTGTAAGACAATAAACCTCATCAGTTAAATATCAGATTACGCTACGAAATTAAGTTAAAGATGATTTGTACAATTACTGTTGAAATTAAATATGTGTAAGCTGGGCCATCGTATAATATATTCGGGTAAATAATTTTCAGTATTTCTATTAACAAGACAATAAGTCTAGAACAACATCTGAGCCTAATTTGTAATATATTTCGACGAACTTTACAATAGCATTGTCAGAATATTAAAACAGTTTCAATATTTCTTCAAACAGAAATATTACCTTTTTTTAAAGCTTGAGGTCTACGGTATATATACCATTTTTTGTTTGGTTTCGAAAGAAATAAACTTTCTAAAAAGAATTTTAGTGGCAAGGGGCAGAAGAAATAGGTCAGGTAACGTATATGAGGAAGGAATATCCTTTCATGTTAAGTAGATGTAGGATAACTTAAAGGTATCTTTTTAATGTCTTGTCATTGCTAAGCGTAACTGGACTTCTGGGACTTTGGAAAATCCCTATATCGTGAAATATCAATGCACGGATTGGATTTTCCCTCAAAGTGAACATTTTGCAAGGTACATGTAGCTTGACTCTAATCATATACATACGCTTTCGGTATGACGCAACTAATACAATGCGCTTTTCTGATGACCCTTAAAACATGGCTGACAGAAAATAGTACCTACGTTTTTTTAAAATAATTTTTTTTTGTAGCGTCCCACTAAGCCTAGAATGATGCTAAGTGCTTTCGAGCTTTACTACTAAACCACTTGATCCTGGCACTAGTATCTGACAGGCTATTAAAGTCATTGGATGTGGACTTTCTCAAAACGAAGTGCAAAAAAAAAAATAATAAAATTCTTATACCACACTTACATGTATTTTTTCTTGTACCACACTTACTTACATGTATTTTTGGCAGTAGGCCATTTCATGGAGTAAATTCAAATAGTTGAGTGAGACCTGTAATTGGACAGGTTAGTGCTTTCACAAGTTACATCCCTTACATGTCTGTTGAACATTACATGCCTATTGCCAAGAGATTACAGTTATTGCCAACTTATTACGATACAGACTCTGTGAATCTAATGGATTTAAGAATCATAATACATGAGACTTTTTTGCATTTCCAATTCCAGCGTAGATTGACGCCACATGGTGTCGTATATATGCATGCCAGCACTCAAACCTCATTTCTCTTTACAAAATTACACAAGTAACAATATGATTCTACACTGGTTTGCGACTTACAAGTTTTTAGCTTTTCGCTGACAACTGCTTCACACTTTCGGTTTTCATGAGACCGCAGATAACGACCATCGTCCATCTTTAGTGAAAGTACGGAATGTCCGGAGTTTTTTTACCATGATGCACTGCTCCTACATAAATTTATCAACCAATCACTGCAGTTTAGTAGGAAGTTTCCAAACAAGGTGTTGTGTGAATTATGTCACAGACTAACCACTTGGGAGACATATATACTAGTTACTGGCCTATATTGACTTGGCAATTTAGGTCGGGTACCGCTGAAATTTAGCGCAAAACTGTACGACAAAAAACAAAAACAAAAAAAAAACGCTATCCCCACTTATAAAGGCATGAGACAATTATTTAGTGCTGCACGGGTAATTCAGTGTGTCACTTTGGCCATGTCTTTTCCTGCGTGTTTTCGGGGACATATGCCGCAAGATGGACGAAGTACCGAAATTAATGTACAACACGCCTTGATGCGGAACAAAAAGAAAAGAAAGAATATTAAATTTCAAATTATAGTAACCTGACCCAGAAGGTAGCGATTAATTTATACATGAAAAGTATGGATCGGGAATTCCTGTAAATGAGCTCTTGTCTACAAACAGTAATTAATAGCAGACATACTTCAGCACTGCCTTTCTGAAATAACAATACAAAAAGCAAACACTGGAATAATCTGGTCACTACTCGAGGGAACCCAATAGTTCAATACCGTCGGGGCCGAAATACGAACTGACAGCATACACTGAGGTAACAGGTCACGGGTCGGACAGGATCAGATATTATGTTCTGCTGTTGATTACCTATGCCTACTTAACTACCTGTCTTCTCGATTACCCTCCCTTGGGATTTATTACACGTCGGTAGGCAAAAAGCTTTTCGGTACCAGAGGTAGAGTGGACCCCTATGGTGACAAGAGTAGACCCGTTTCTCTACATCAACCCTTCCCTCCTAATACACAATAAGTAGGGCTGTATGAAGCCGCGAGCCAGTTGAGTTATATTATCCGTAGTCGTCTCCCTGGATGGCGCAAATCCAATGGGGTTTCACCCTTGCATCATCCGCCTGTCCACCGAATCTAAAAAAATTGGAATTAAGCCGATTTAAGCCGATGCATGTTCATGCTGCTAACTGTTCTGAATCAAATGTCCAACAGAATATGGAGCTATGTCAATATATAATTTAAGGTCTAAGCGTTTATAACTGTATCCCATTACCATTAGCTATTGCAGGTCTTATAGTCATTTTTGTTAACACGCAAAATTCTCTTGTAACGCATATTCACGTATATACATTACTAATTACAGGGATCCTCTGATATGGTATTTCCCCTTCAGCCCAGACTGTACCGCCTCATTCTGCATCTGAAAGACTTGAATCTCCATCTCAACTTTGTGTAACAGGTGACTGAAATTAGTAAATAGAATCAAGCAGCAGATAACGTCTCACAGAAACATAGCAGAATGTACCTTATGCTGTTAAGAGTGGCAGGGTCACTGGGTGGGTTAGAAATGTGAAAATGCCTTGTACATAAATATTCACTGTAAACTGGTTCTGAATCAACCGGAAGGTTAGATGCAACAGGACCACAACTGGAGCGGCTACGGTAAGAGGGAATAGTTTCGTAAATTGGCCCCTCTTAAATTTCTTAACTTAAGGCTATCATGTAATTTTTCAGTTATGATTATTTAATAATTAAAGATAGGGATATATTTGTTAATTAGGTGTTTCGGGCTTGTGTTTTTCTTAAAGTTGTAATGAGGCATGTGTACCTCCCCTAGTTGCTTCACAGTATCTAAAGACTGAAATACCAAATTGTCGGCTAGGAAGCAGAGCCAGCCACCCTTAGCAGTAGACACGATGAATTCATGGAAAGTAGAATATCTATATTTAAAAAAAACCGGCCTGGTTGACAACTATTTTAAACTGCATCAAGCTGCTTAGTACACAACGTTTTTCAAATTATCACATAGGGAAAGGGCTTGTATTTGCACTATGAGTATCACTTTGTGTCAAAAACGACCTTCGGACATGAACAATGCATGTTTGAATTTGGGGTTTGAGTGCATAAAATTATTTCAGCTTCACTTAACAAGTCAAATGAATGATATTCTTATGCTGTATTTTTAATAAAATTTTTATATTAGGCAGGTTGATGCGACATCAGCTACGTGCATACAAAAACTGTCCCTTGCCACCTTATATTGTACATGATAAACAGTACCATTCATTCAACAATTAAAAGTACTTTATTTGTAAGCTAATAAGTGTTTCCAGAACGAAAAATATTTGTCTTCTCTATGTTGCATTAAATCCATCTAATAATCTAATAATTGGTATTAGTAGACGACATACCACTAGCATACTACTAGTATTAATTATGAAATAACAGCCCTGAAACAAATAGTCTGATAACCTGGTCACAACTCAAAGAACCACAACAGTTTAATACCGCGTATCCCGTTCGATGAGCTAAAAGCCTAAACTAAGGAAATCTGACATACCAGTATCCCTTTGATACCAAAGCTGATTATTCTTCCTGGTCCCACAGATCGAACAGATTGATATATTAGTTTCTGCAACTGATTACCCATGCCTGTTAACCACCTGCCTCCTCGGTTACTCTCCTCTGGAATTTATGATGAGTAGGTCGGCAAACTCCCCTCTGGTACCAGAGGTAGAGTGGGCCTGTCTAGCGACAAGAGTATAGTCTTTTTTCCACATCACTCCTTATCTCCTAATGTTTACTAGGTAGGATTGTATACAGGTTTACAGCGTAAAAAAACTACATAGATACTATAACAACTTTAGGCATATACATTCATACGTATACAAGACGAGTTTGCAGAAGATAGGCTCGTATACATGTACATTATTCAAGGATAGACACGATACAGTTCATAACGAAAGAGGTTAGTTGGGATGTGTAATGGAAAAATATGAAATACCGAGAGTAAAAATGTAACAGTAATCTGAATGATAGCAGTGATCTATACCTAATTATCTTTACTTTAGACTGAGGTATGCTCTAATCATTATAAGTCAAAATGAATGATATGTGCAAGATTTTGTTTGTTGTTAAGGATGTGAAGGTATCTGTTTGAGTGATTAATGATTAATATGTTTCTCAACTGCTTGTGATTATACTGTTGGAAAGGGGACCTAATTGATGGAATAAAAGTTTATCCCATCAGTGGTCAATGGACATCTTTCATCAGCATCAGACGTATCACTAAGTATAATTGAAACAGATTACAGATTTGGATAGCTCTTTCATCAATCATTAAATGAATATGCCAATGGTTTGAAATTTATATTTCTAAGCAATTCATCGCAGCATCTACAAATTCATTTCTAATATTAGCATCAACACTTTATTCCTGTATACAAGAAAGAAACTTGATTCAAGCGAGACTCACATCACCGCCTAAATACTTTGCAAACAGATATTACAGAAAATATCACTGCATATTGGTAGATTTGAAAATGGTTATACAATTCGTCACTAACATCCTCCCAAGCTGAATAACATTTCTTGTAGAGACATCTTTATTCACACATCTCTCGATGCTATTTGCATCAAATATGGCCACTGTTATTGAAAATGGTAAAAACCTGTAAAAGACTTCTCCCAAAATATATTGAATAGAATTTCATCAAATTTGATACACAGCCACCTTGCATAAATAGCTTTCAGCTCGATCAGCCATCAAATTTGGCTGCCACTGCTAAAAACAGAGAAACCCTTAAGTAACTTCTCAGAACTGCACCGCATAATTTGACCAACTTTGACAGAATCCTGACAGAAAGAGCTTTCAAATTTATGCTAATAATGCTGATGGACCATCAGATTTGACTGTTGTTGCTAAAAACAGAAAGACCTTAAAAACACTTCTCAAAAAACACTCAACAGAACTAACCAAATTTTACAGAAAGAATCCAACAAATGATGCAAATCTGTCGTCAAGTATGGGCAACATTATTAAAAATAGAAAAACCATAAATAACTTCTTTTAAAAACCACTCAGTGGAACTTAACCAAATTTGAAAGAAAACATCTTGACATAAACGCCTTTTTATATAAATGCCGCTGAGCTGTCTTTAAATAAGGTCACCTTACTAAAAATAGGAAAAACTTGAAGTGATTTCTTCTCAGCAACCACTCAGAAATTTACCAAATTTGACAGAAAGCATATTGGCATGAAGGGTTTTCAAGTTTGTACAAATGTCAATCAGCCATGAAATATGGCCATTTTGACTAAAAATATAAAAAGCTTCAATAACTTCTTTTAAAAAAACGTCTCAAGAAAGTTTGACCAAATTTGACTGAAAGCATGCTAGCATGAAGGCCTTTCAAATTTATGTAAATAATGCTAATCTGCCATCAAATATGTCCAGTGTTACTAAAAATAGACAATCATTTAAACAACTTTATTGAAAACCTAGCACTCAACAGAATTTAACAACTATGACAGAAAACATCCTGGTATAAATGCCTTTAAATATTGGACAAATAATTTTGATGTACCTCAAGTATGGATGAAGATACTAAAATAATAGAGAAATATTGAAAGAATTGTTGTTATAACATATGCAATCAGCAGCATTGGGAAACTACACTAATTAAGTTCCTTATATATTTCCTTCATTTTTCTAAAATCTTGTATGAAATCCAGTTATACGTTCAGATGCATCAAGACTATCTTCCTTATGTTAGGCTAGGGGTGCAAAACTCAAACATTTACATGGGCCAGAATTAACCTTGATTATTACTAAGCGAGCCACACTGCAAAAGTTTTGTGTCTATAATAAAAGCATAAATACACATGCGTAAAATAAAGATGCAGGCCGTATGTTGTGGAACCCTTTTGTTAGGCACTAGCACACAACCTATCCAACCCTTATGCTGCATTTTCTGGACACAGTTGCATTTAAATGATTGCAATTTTTAGTGCAAATGACCTTTCCAGAATCATACTTGTTTACCTTGTCATCCTATGAATAAACCAAGAGGCTGAACTCGATAAATATTGTGTTTTCTGTTGAGGCTTTAATGCTTTCTATTGAATGCAAGTTCCGTTCTTCACTGGTTAGGTAATATCCAGGAAAAATCATGAAAATATATTGAGGATTTTCTTAGAGACTACAATAGGATGCAATAACAGCTGATTGGCTCAAGTAAGGTAGTAATACCTTGATGAGGTGGCAAAAGTTACCCTTATTTAATAAAAATGCTTTTTTCTGTACCGTTAGCAATGCTAAAGCATAGCTGAAAAGTTTGGTTACATTTTCTCTAGTATTGTTTGCTGCAGAGTATAATTTCTCCTTTTAATATGTTCCCCGGTCTCGTTAACGTTTGGAAAGAAGCTCCGCTACCTCTCGAATCCAGCAATCCAGACGAAAAAGTTTAGTCTTTCCCGTCTATATACCATATAGACGAGGGGAAAAACTCTTCCCAACCATTTCAATTATCTCCTCTTACCACCGCTAGTAGACTACACTTGTTTAATCAGTTGTAGCTTTTTTCTGGACACAGCGTACATCGTATCACGTGCCTCATAAAATCCAAGTTACATCTTATGGATTACTGACGATCCATCGCCAAAATTGGTATAGTATTGAGTGTGAAGGTATTAACTACATGTTGCAATAATTAGTTTGCGAAATTTATTGATATTTATGTGAACTTTTTGCAGTTCTGGACTTCATTTTGTTTTTTTCTTTCTTCTGACCTTGTGCTGAAACACAAAGCCCAAGACGACCATTACATCGGGTCAGCTGCAGATGGAAGAACAAGGGATTGTTGAGTTGCCATCCATTCACACATTCTTCACAGGTATTGTTGGAGGTGCAAATGCGGTTACTAGTCTAATAGGCGATGACAGTTGCTGGCCTCGGGTGAATTTGTTCTCCGCCGTCACTCTTGTTTCTCCAGTGATGGCTTGGAGCTTACGGGAGACTGTCCAGTGGGCGTTAGTTCCCCTCGCATGTCAAGGCAAGTCAAACCGTGGCACTTGCCCGGCTGCTAAAGCAACCGCCGTCTCAGTTCTTTACGGTTTGCCCATCGGGGAGATTCAAAATCGTACACAGGGACGATGCCCCCCCCCCCCGCGATGTTTTATGTTTTGTTCTGACGTAGACAATGTCCGACGAGGACAACCCCTACAGTACGTGCAGGGATAACCTCGATAAATTTCCGTACGGCGGTCCCACAAGAGAGCGGACGGAATGCAGTTTGAAAGCGGCCGTGGGGGAAATCTACAGAGTTCTGCCGATTTCCGACTGCCCAGCCCCCTTAAGGCTTTCGTGGATTTGGAAAACGACGACGTACAGTCATGCTTCTGTCTTCTTCCACGGTCAGCGAAGGTCAAGGAAATCTTTGACCGCCTGACTGACAAAATACAAGGCCCAGGCAATTCCAAGGCTTTCTTTTCTGAAAGCCAACTACTAGCGTCGTTCTTGTCACGCTGCTACCGCTTACATTCAGTACTGATCTGCCGTCCTTGGACAAGAACATTTTGGCTGTCAGTATGACCAGTTCGCTGTTTTATAAGGTGGACAAAATTGTCTTGCACGCCGCCTCTCAGTTAGTGCGAAAAAGTCGCTACTTTCTCTATGGTAGATTTGGCTTCGCTAGCAATTTTTCAACTGCCCTAGAAAGAAGGTAGCGATTATGCGCGAGAGTCCACGGCCGGGATTGCAATGTTTATTAACAGGGGCGCGTACCATACCATGGTTAACGCCCTGAACACTTCGACTAACCAGGATCTCGTGCTTCCCAATATTTTGTCCGTCTGGGTTCAGGTTGTTTGCCATATGATTTGTAATGTAACAGTACACCATTTGAGATAGATCTGGGTCCAGATTTTTGTCGTAAAGTTTGTAATGTCCCGGTACTCTATTTGAAATATATCTGGATCCAGGCTGATTGAAGTTGGGTTTATAATGTACCAGCATATTATGTTTAAGATATATTTGGGTCCTGGTTGTTTGCAGTTCGGTTTGTTATATACCGGTACGGTCCATATCTGGGTCCAGTCCATTTCCAGTAGGGTTTGTACTGCACCAGTGCACTATTGGATATGTATCTGGGTCCAGGCTGTTTGAAGGAGGGTTTGTAATGTAATGGTACACTATTTGAGATAGATATGGGTCCAGTCCGTGTGCAGTAGGGTTTGTAATGTACCAGTGCACTATTTGATATGTATCTGGGTCCAGGCTGCTTGAAGTAGGTTTTGTAATGTAATGGTACACTATTTGAGATAGATATGGGTCTAGGATGTTTGCAGTAGGGTTTGTAATGTAATGGTACACTAGTTGAGATGTATTTGGGTCCATGTTGTTGGCAGTTGTGTTTGTAATGTACCAGCACACTATTTGAGATAGATCTGTATCCAAGCTATTTGCAGTAAGGTATGTAATGTAACGGTACACTATATCAGATAGATCTGGGTCCAGGTTGTTCACAGTAGGTTTTTAATGCACCGGTACACTTTTTGAGAATTGTGTCTACGCTGTTTGCAGTAAGGTTTGTAATGTACCGGTACATTATTTTATATAGATCTTAATCTACGTTGTTTGCATTTGGGTTTGTAACGTACCGGTGTAATAAAGGCTGGATATCAGGAAGCCCAAGGGATCCCAAAAAATCACATCATAATATCCGTATTTCATTATAAATGACAAAAATTATATACAACTCCGGAAGGGATAATGTGATGTGCTTCGTAATGTACGATATTTCGGTACATCTGATTTAATTATAAGCAGAGTTTACTGTATACGGATATATCCAGTAAATCCTATTATATTGCAACAGTTGATATTGCTTTTTTCATAGGTCGTTCACAATCCACTGAAGTCCAAAACTAAGAGAATTAAAATATTACAAAATCATATATTGTATGTCCCATTCTCAGAACAATCAGGTAAGAAACCTCAGCTCAGTCAACATAAAATAAAACAACATATGATGTAAAATCTGGATAATAAGCCCATATGTACAAATTTCAGTTTTGAAACTAAATTTCAAAAGCCCCTGCCCATCCAAACTCCCCACCCACACGCAATACACTCCTCTGTCTATTCGAATGGAGCATTCTAAGAATAGATTCTGAACAATTCCATATCTCGAAAATATGATGTGTATATGTTGGTATGAGCTCTAGTAGTATTACCGTTCTTTTGAAGAAAGGTCCAATTTATAGTTTGCAATACATACCTTCCTAAATTCTTAAAAAATGTCACACAACATTAAAGTATCTTTTCCCACATAATAGTGGTACAGATCACCTAATATTTGAAGGTTGAAGTGTAACATAACATCCTATATGTACTGGCAATCGTCATTTGATGTTTTTGAATCGTTAAGTGATGAGGAAAACCTTTCTTTGGGTGGTATGGATGTTTCATCGAAGCTATCAAAACTGTCCCCATATTCGTATGGGTAGATATAATTTCTCCGAAAATGTGGCTGCATATTTTGAAACAATTTAAACGAACTTTTCATCGTTTAAAATGTTAATATAAAAACCGAAAGCGATCTACAAATCTAATCATTCTTTCACAGTTATTTCCTTACTATCACTCCTCTACCTAATAACTAGAAATCCACGCTGAATTAAATATATTTCGAGTCGTTATTTTGTATGATTTTTACCTCATCATCAAGATCATATTTTACAAGCGTCTTAATAAAATAGTGGCTGTCGTAACCTTACAAGTTACGAATGAATAGTAGTATTTATTATATATTTCATAGCGAGATATTGAAATATATCAGTGGGAGAAAAATGATATCGCTACAGTGGCGATACCACTTTTATCGCCACAGTGGCGATATCACTCTTGGAACTACTCTTTTTCCACTTAGGAAATATATCTGCCCTTATGTATGTTATTCAAACCAGTATTTCCATATTTAGGTCTATTTCATTTTTCTTCTTCTGATCCTCGGTCTCTCTCTCCCTCCGTCTCTCTCCTTCCACAACAGGATGTGCAGATCTTAAAATGTGTCCACTGTAGACCCTCTAATGCACATGTATGCAATCAATGAGGTGCCATAAAGAAATTCCCCAAAACGAACTCCAAACAGCAAAAAGTAGACTTCAAGTATTACCTTTTACATAATTATTTATCTACATGAAACATGGAAACTGTCAGTGACTGAACTTACATTACCTGTTGCAATGTGTCACCCATACAGAATTGTATACCTGTAATACTTTACGACAAACGGTACACATTTTTTAGAGAAAAAAAAACGTGATTAAATATTGTAATAAACTTTTTAAAGTAGCAATTTTAACTAGCATTACAATCGTGTTTTAAAACGATGAATAAATTGGGCGCTAATTAGTGTTGATTGCAATCCGAAATTAAATGACAATCGAAAATTGGATACAGCGTCTGCTACAGAACTAGATCGCAAGAGTTTGTCAAGGTCACACACAAATTCACGTTATTATCTAGAAATAAACAAAATAAAGAACGAAAATCCTTACAAGTAAACTCACAATCATTACAATCTGTTGTTTAAAGATGTTACGCTCTGAAGTCTCTCAGATACAACTACTTTGTGATGTTTCTACATTACCCCACCCCAACAGTATCAATCCGAGCATGAAATGTGTTGAAAAAAATAAAAAATCTCTTCAGTTTCGTACGAATACAGTCATTATTTTGACAAAATACACAATTTGAAGCATGATATGCACAAGGTAAATTTGTAAAACGTCGCTGTCCCAAAATTATTGTAACATTTAGGAACTTGTTCTTAACGATGTTGTAATGCAGCTGTCAATCACATTGGCACATAATGGAGAAAACCCTTGCGCATGGACGGTTTTGCTGTTAAAAAATATATAATACAAGTAAATGTACGTTTTTTTAGTATATATACGGAAATATTTCACTCGTGAAGTGGAAAGATTTTGTATTGTCAAGACTGGCTTCCACACATGTGACAATACAATATTTTCACTTTAAAAAATGTTTAAATCGTCTATATATTTTAGGCATCCGAAATTCAAGTCACGTTCGTTATGACAATCATGGTCTCTAACATTGTCTTTGAATATTTGTTTCCTCACAGATTTGTCATGTATCGTATTTATTTTAGTTAAATTGTCTTTTGTCATCCTCTGTGAACACCATATGTTTGCATTTTCTGGCATTACTTCGTCGTATACTATTTTTGCGATCCTACCCAACGAGGTTGAAAAGACTCGAATTCAGACAGTTCTGTCGACGATTTGTCTGTGACATGTATGAATTGACTTGAGGTACAAACAAAACCCCGATGAAATGTGTTTGGATTGTTTGTATTGTCCAGCTTTCCTTTCGTTCCTCAGGAACATCTGTCATTTTGCAACGAGTCTCCAACGTCCCGGATGTATTTGCTCGTTGCATAACACCTTTACAATTTTGTGGTACGATAATACTTTCAAAATCACAATAAAGAACAAAAGGAAATTTTTAGTGATGCTTGACTTTGTCAGTTTTCTCCAACTTAGTCTTCAAGTTTTCTCCTCTGTAGTTTGGGTGTGGGTGTTTTGTATTCTGCAAAGTAAAGATGTACAGCTTACATAAATCACTCAGATTCAGGATTCTTTCAGGCCATTTATGACTTCTCTGTCGATCGCATGGAAAACATTGGTAAATGTCTGACTATGTGCGTCCTGAAGCTCTTTCTGCTTGAGCGTTTCTTTCTCATCTTCACTCCTCCAGTAGACTGAATCTTGAACATATTTCCTACGACATTGGTTGTGAAACTGTGCCTAAAAAAACAACAGTAACAAAGTGTCTCATCCTCTCTCTTCTCAGCTATTTCAAGAACTGATTTATATCCATCATATTCAAACTTCGAAGTTCCTTCTGTTATCCATACTCCCTTCACTGTTTCATTTTCTTTCATCCTTCTTTGTTGCAAAAGTTGCAGTTAGGCTTGAAAACAATCTTATCTGATTCATCAGAAGATCGGCATGAAGTTCGAGATGTACATACTGTAAGTTTTGACAAGACAGATAATGATTTCAATCGGGACAGGTTCATTTTAAACCTCTAGCAACATTCACAGTGTTATCCGTGTTCTCTGCGCATTCATCAGATACTTGTTAACAAGTATCCACCATCCTTTGCCCAGAACCTACAGGTTCAGTCTGCCTTTGGTTACATATATCTTTTAACTTCCTCACTTTGTTATTTGAATCTTATGTTTGGGATACAAATGTGAATGATTCACGGTTTCATCCTGCAAAGTGAACGACGCATATCTGCCTCTTTTTTTTCTCTGAAATGGAACCTTCACTGTCTTCCTTTTTTCTCTTCTGTGAATCCATTTTCTTCCTCTATTTCTTAATTTACTCCAAATGATGGATTAGTTTATTTACACTGCCGATTCACAAGCTTCAAAGCAACAAACAAAGGAAAAAAGAACACTACTGCTAATATTAAATTTACTAAATACTAAATGCTAATTATATACATGTACATTAAAATTTAATTAATAATGATGCAGACATTCCATATCCTGCCATTGATTCTTATAAAATAGAAAAATAACATTTTATTGCTTCATAGGCGATTTTTCTTTCTTTTTTCAAGAAAGAAATAAGGTTTTAAAAAGTTAGGAGTGGGAATGATCAATTGAATACCATTATATTAATAACAGCGACAGAGACTTGCAAAATGGCTAAACTTAATTCCAATAGACTTTTCGCTAGTAGTCTAATGCAAAACATTGCAAACAAAATGTATAAAGGGAGTGAATTTGAAAACAAAATTGAATTTGGGTAAGAACATCAACTCGCATCTTATACACATTTGCTAGGTGTTTTTTTAAATAATTTTCCTGTGGCCAAATGGGTTGAGATATTTGGATTCTGTTTGTTATTATGGACAGGGGAAATGTTCAAACATATTGTGCATGTGTACAGGGCACTGGCTTCAGCAAGAAAGGATTCCAGTAGGGGCAATGTTCCACAACTGTCTCATTGTGTACCCTAAATTTGCTGATTGCGGCTCCCTTAAATATTTATCCAGCAGAGCATGTGAATCCCAACATTTGCAATGTTAACATCTTTTCTCTTGATTGGCATACCCTAAAGCAGTGCTTCCCAACCTGTGGGCCGCGGACCCCTGGGGGGCCGCGGGGTTATTCCCAGGAGTCTGCGAATTAACATAGCTTCGCAGCAAGTATTGCTTCTCTAGTCAGCTCTTGCTTTCCTCTGTTATCCCCGCCGCTGCAAGCAAGGCATGTTCGAATTTAGCGCACCAAGCTGCTAAATGTTTATCCCCGTCACAGCGGGGTCCGTGCAATTTTTTGAGGTTAAAATGGGTCCTCATACTAAAAAAGGTTGGGAAGCACTGCCCTAAAGCATATTAAAATATCAAAGATATAGAGTTGGCGGATGGGTGGGCGGTGGACGTGCACGATAGGACTAGCCCACAGACTACTTGGGGTGGAAAAAAATCCTGGTTGGAAAAAAATCCTACTTCCCTCTCCCCACCCCCCGAAAATTAAATGGTCGGTCCCTTAATCGGTATTTGTCTACAAAGGGGTCGGTTTTTGAGCCACAAAATTATGTGTCGAAAAGGCATCATCTTTTGACTCTTTTTGAAATTATATCTACAAATTCTCTAAATAGGAAAAAAAGTAAAAACAAATCTCAAATTAAGCATCAAATAATTTTTTTTTACAAGTTTTGAAATTTCTAAAAGACTTTCTGACTTAAAAGCATAATATTTGCCATGCAACGGATGGAAATGCCTTCCTACAAATTGCTGCAAATAACCTTAATAAAGCCCCAATCAGTGACCTTAATAAGGGACGAATCCCCATCCAACCTGTCATTGTTGTTTAAAATATATCTGAAAAAAATAAGAGGTATAACACTCTTGCATACACACGAGATAATCAATCTTTGCACAGAATTAATATATATTCATGAGGTACAGTTTATTTGTACAACACTAAGTAATATGTATTTGGCAATCATTCATGATACCATAACAAGTCCTTACAGCCCTGGATGCATGGCGTACTTGTTTTACAAATGTAATGATAGAGGGAACACTCAATACTTAGAGGGGCAAGTTCATGGCCATTACATTTTACAAACATTTACGGAATACGACAACCGTCTGATTATGAATGTACATATATGAGGTATCTATGGCTGCAATGCTTTTAGAAATATGAAACTTGTTTTTGAAGGGCTTATTTCAAGGTATTCATGGTGATAATACCGAGCTATTATATAATACATTGGCATATATACGGAATATATTAGGGAAAGAAAGGACTGCTATACATGCTTTTAAACATAGAATGTGGTTTGACGAACGAAGAAGTAAAGTCTTATATGGCACACTCACTGTCAAGTATTGATATCATTTGAATGCGACTGGCGGCGAAACCTTGCTGGTATAGACAATGTGACAGTTCAAACATTATTTCCACATAAACAAAATTCCTTGAATACCATTGATCAATTATAAAGATATAAAATCAAGCATTTGTGTTAAAACTTATTCTAGTTGTTAGTGGCGTAACTTTAAATTTTGGACCCGCTGCAAAAATTAAGAAATCTGCCCCCCAATGTAATACAACTTGAGATTTTGGGCCCTCTTCTTGAATGCCCTCCCCCACCCCCTTTGCAGGGGGCGGTAGGTACGCACCTGCTAATTGGGTGTAAGCACTCAACCAAGGTGATAACTAGATCATGTGAATTACAAGCAGTGTGTAAGTAAATCAATTGACGACTGGCAACACACAACTGGATAAAAGAAAATGGCGTACATCATCTGCTTCAAAAGGTAAAATGCAAATATCTATATTATGATCCAAAACCATGAAATGATTTTATTATTCATGTATGTAGAAATTAGTTACTCTGTGGTTTATTATCAGTGGAAATGTTTTTGCATTAGACTACTAAAGAGAAGTCTATTGGAATTAATTTTAGCCATTTTGCAAGTCTCTGCTTAATGTAATGTTATTCGATTGATCCTCCCACTCCTAACTTTTTTAAACCTTATTTCTTTCTTGAAAAAAGAAAGAAAAATCGCCAATGGAGCAATACAATGACTTTATTATATTTTATAAGAATCAGTGACAGTTTGTAGATGTCTTTTGTCTCCAACCTTTCTTGAATCCCCCCCCCCCCCCTTTGCATTGGCCGTGGGGTCGTAGTTACGCCCTGCTATTGCGGTGTAAGTACTCAAATAAGGTGATAACAAGATCATTTGACTTACAAGCAGCGTCTAAGTAAATCAATTGACAACAGGCAGAACACAACTGGATAAAAGAAAATGGCGGACATCATCTGCGGCAAATTTTAAATCTAGTTTATGATCCAAATCCATGAAATGTTTATATTAAATATAGAAATGAGTTACTGTGCGGTTTGTTATAAGTGGAAATTATTACCGTAAAGAAGGTTCGATTTTCATTCACAATGTAATTCGTCAGTCGTTCGGCAGGATTTATCTATTTGTAACTTTTTTACCCGGGGAAAGATGGCACTCTATTTGTAGACAATCGTCTGAATATCAAAGAATAGTAACTTAGAGATTCTTATGTGTTATTTTATCAACAAATAAGTTTATGAAAGATTTATGATTACATATTAGGTCCCCGGGCTGCATGGAATATTATATATGTCTTGAACCCCATACATCCCTCGCCATCGGCTCAAGTAAACAAATATCTAACTAATAATATTTGCTCACTGAATTAACAATAATTAATATTCATCAATCATTGCATACAATTTGAACAATTCTTTTACTCTCGTGGTCAATAGACACAGCAATATGATTTTCTTATATGCCTGCTTTAATTATGATATTAATACACAAAAGAGAAGACAAAGCATAGAGTGAAAAGGGTATTTATCTATATATTTAAAAAAAAACCAACTCCCCACCTAGTATTGTTTATTATCGATTGGGGGCAAGAAGGAAGTGACTCGACTGGATAACGAGGCTCCTAACTGAAGTTGCACACGGGACGATATTAGTGAATATTAACATATAATATAGGTATAACAATTTTAAAATTAATCTTTTGCACCGTTTTTACAATTGTATTTACAGTAAAATAATATTAAGGTACTTTAATTAAATACCAAAATCATGAGAATATTTTTCGTTTGTTCTTCACACCTATCAGAGATCGACTCCGACTATCCATGATGGAATGATAACATGGGTGTGACGTACGGTTATTTTATGTGTGGTCTTTGAGGTCGGGCTACGCCTGCTATCGTAAGTAACAGTAGACGATACTACGTATGACTGTTGACCCAGAGTGGACAGCTACACTGGCTCCCTCGGGAAAGTCCTATCTGGCTGATCAGGCGGGTGAGCAGATATGTTCATCCCCCCCCCCCCCCGGCTGTGAATGCAGATGCAAGAGCCGTGTGGACAGCGCAGGGCATCAGCTCAGGTGGAGTAGGACTGATTGCCATCCACTGCATCTGGATTCATCTCCAGACGTCTCGACACTGTCGTGCCACTGGATTCAGACACGTCTGGACGTGAGAATGAAGGTGACTCTGCGCAACTTTCCCTTGCTTAAATCCAACTCACGCGCAAGTGATGATATTTCATCCCTCCCCCCGCCAGACACTTCCACGTCCTGTGGCGATGGGCGAGCGGCAAAGCAGCAGGTATATATGATGCACTGAGATCTGTAGCTGCAGACCTGCATACTCGGCTGCCGCCTGGGCGACTGAGCAGCATTTTCTAGGATCACATTGCTCACCTCTGTAGCATGAGGAAGGAGCTAGAAAAGGTGCCCTTAACGTTGCCCACTTCACCTTAAGCCTGGTCAGCATACCGCGGCTGACGGGGATCCCACCTTAGCGGTCAAAAATCTAACAAGAAGACCAAGGTGATGCAACTCACCATCTGTGTCTCGAATGTGCGCACACTAATGGACAGTACATCAGGAGACAACTGGCCATATTCAGCATCCAGATATCAGTCCTGAGTGAAACTCGCCTAGCTGAGTAAGGACAACTCACCGAAGTAGGAACCGGCTACACCTTCTTCTGGAGTGGCCTAAATAAAGAAGAGCGACATGAAGCTGATGTTGGGTTTGCCGTCAAATCACAGCTCGTCAGCAAGCTCACAAATCTCTCAAAGGACGTGAATGACAGACTAATGCAAATCAGATTCCCACTGTCTGGACAAAAACATGCAACTATCATCAGCACCTATGCACACACCATGACCAACCCAAATGAGATCAAGGACAAATTTGTATGAAGACCTGGAGTCTCTTATCGCAGAAGTACTGAAGGCAGACAAGCACATCATCCTTGGTGACTTCAACGCTAGAGTTGGCACATGGTCATGTGTCATTGGCAAAAATGGCTTTGGCAAATGTAACAATAACTGACTCCTCCTACTGCTGAAATGTGCGGAACACGACCTATAATCACCACACAGTCTTCCGCCGCAACAAGACGTCTTGGATGCACCCACGCTCAAAGCACTGGCATCTAATTGACTACAGGCTCATAGTCTTCAAGCTCAATATCCAGATTTAACCTAGCAGACTACCACATGGCACAAATGTGCCCCTAAATCTCAATGTCTGCCAATTGAAAAAGGAGAATGTGAAACAGGCATTTGTCGAAGAACTGTGCAGTCAACTAGAAACAATTGATGCAATCTCCGAGAATGTAGAGGAAAATTGGGCATCCTTCAGCGACTCCGTGTACTCAGCTGCACCCAAAACCCTCGGTCTCACCACACATAAACATCTTGCCATACAGAGACTACTGAATTAGAAACATAAATTACAAAAGGCCTTTTTAGAAGACAGCACTTCATCATCTAGAGGACTGTCTAATGGAAACTCAGAGAGTTGCAAGATTCATGGCTGAGCAACAAGGCAGATGAAATTCAGTCCTACACAGACAGAAATGACATGAAGAACTTCTAATGGACTTTGAAGACAATCTACGGGCAACTGTCATCAGGAACATCTCCAATCATGAGTGCTGACAACACCACAGTGCTCACTGACAAAGAAAAGATACTACAAAGATGGGAGGACCACTTCAACAACATCCTCAATCAACACTCATCTATCAGTGAGGAGACAATTGATCGACTGCCCCAAGTGTAAATCAACATATCAATTGCCGATCATGCAACGCTGACTGAAACTGAGAAAGAAATTGACTTGCTATCAAATGGCAAAGCCCTTGGAGCAGATGCCATACCAGCAGAAGTCTACAAAGTCGGAGGCTCGCACATGGCACAGAAACTGACTGAACTCTTCCAGTCAATGTGAACTCAAGGAACTATACCGCAGGAGTACAAGGATGCATCCATTGTCCACTTGTAAAAGCGGAAATACAACAAACAATCTTGCGAGAACATATCGGGGCATCTCCTTGCTGTCGATAACCGGCAACATTCTCGCCAGAATTCTGCCGAATCGCCTTGATCATCACATTGATCAAGGGCTCCTGCCTGAGAGTCAATGTGGCTTCAGGAAAGGACGAGGGACCACATACATGGTGATTGCAGCTCGTCAACTCCAAGAGAAATGCCATGAACATAATTCCAGCATGTACACGACATTCATCGACCTGACAAAAACCTTTGACATAGTCATCGTAATGGTTCGACAATTCCATGACGGCATGCTCGGTCGTATCGTGGACGATGGTGAGCCATCCGAACCATTCCGAGTCACCAATGGAGTCAAGCAAAGCTGTGTGTAGTCCCCAACCCTCTTCAGTATGATGTTCTCCGCCATGCTTACGGATGCCTGTCGTGACTATGACACTGGGATTGACATTAGATACCCGACTGATGGCAAACTCTTCAATCTGAGGACACTACAGGCAAATAAGAAGTTACAGGAAGTGACTGCTCGTGATCTCCTATTTGCTGAGGACTGTTCCCTGAATGCCAAATCTTAGTCTGACATACAGCTGAGTATGGACCATTTCTCTTCAGCTTGTGACAAATTAAGCAACCCCAAGCGGTATCTCCTGTCCAGTGTGCCACTGACAGTTTATTGCACAAATTGGCCCGACCAGCCACTCACGCACTCACAGAATACAAGCCAGTTAGTGTTGCCATGGTCATCTTTGAACGCGAAGGACGGAAAACACATGGTCTTTGATGAAGGTAAACTTGGCTGACATAGATTCTTTTCACACCTGTGCCGGTAGGCAATTACGTTTTATCACCCGCAAGTCACCACTGATCGTTGGCCGATAATTAATTACATAGGCTTGGACTGTAGAGTGGATTTCATTGGACCGTTATGAGTCTTTAGTCATACTTGAATAACTTGGGATTTCTGTATGACGAAGTGCATATTTCGTTAAGTGTCGTTTTTGTAATGCGAATGAGGACAAATTAAATTTTGCATTAAAATGTCAGTGTTACATGGAATATAGACGCAAGTATATACCGAAATATTATTGGGGGCATCCAAATATGACCAAATTTATAGATCTACTCTCAAGTACAAGAGAGAAGAGTATAAAAATTTAAGCAATTTTATTTTTTTTATACCTTTTAAACTTTACAGTGAATTATTGAAGTCTGCACCATAATCTTTCAATGAGATTATTAAACATTTAATAAAAAAATGCACTTTCTCACCCAGTCTCAATTAACTGCTATATAAGACGATAATAATATAGTTTTACATTTGTCGCTTCAGCTGCTTCAGTTGCTGATGATAAATATACTCACTTTAACCTTTTCTTTTAATGTGATTGTTTGTATCGCAATATTGTCGTAGCGGCATTCACTTAGCGACAGTCGGGAGGAAGAATAAACTTTCCTTGTGTCTCACTATATCTCTCTCCTAGTTACATTTACTTTTACTTTAAAAAGATAATTCATTTATTCCCAATACCATTATAATTATAATTGCCTGGGATTATGTTCGATCGTGATTGTTTCTCATCGGCAGATTAGTTTCAATTATAGATACATGTGCATTGTAATAAGTGCAAAATTACGGGGGGGAGGGGGACACAGTAGTAATCCGTACAAACGAATAATCCGGATAATCAGCGTCAGGATAATGACGTTTAACTGTCTATCTTATCCATACAATATTTTTTCAATGGTCAATCACTAGTTTTCGTATTATTTTGACCGACCGTTGAAAACATGTTTCAGAGTTTCTTTTCTTATCAGGCACTTTTGACTCGTACTCTATAAATATAATACAGTTTTCTTGACCATGCCTTTTCTATTGCATTATGATTCCCTTCATCCGTCCTTCCGCTCGTTTGCTCCCCAATCTCTCAATCACGCCTTTTTTCTTCACCTTTTGGGTCAGAGATACACCAAGTTTGTCAATGTAGTGACGAATGTTCCTGGTAAGTAAGAAATGTATTGTATCAGACCCATCCATTTTGTATCTCAACTATACTATCATGAATGAAACTTTAGAGTTGGTTACACCACCTGAAATGCTCGCGGATGGCTAGGAATGTTCAATGTCGTACCATGAAACGCCTAAAGCATATAGTGATATACGAGCAGATAGGGCTTATGACATTGGGGATAGATGGGGGTGGGGATGGGTTCACCTATGGCTATGACAGCCCCGTCATGTGGCCTTTATCCAGTAACAATGTCTCAAAACTGAACTTTTATTATCGTAAATATAATTGTTTTTGTCCGCTAAAATGAACGTATACCTTTTGGTTAAGTTTGTAATTTTTACTTCTTCGGCGCTAAAAAAAAAAAAGATTTCTCAAACCTCGTTAGTTATTGGGGAAGAAAATCATTAAGTTTTATGTAAATTTGCTAAATGGTGCTGATGGCTAAAGACGGATAGACGGATGCGCAATAAATAGGGTATTTTACAATATTCGTAACGATTTGGTAGGAAATTGTTCTTGAGTGTCAAACTGAGAGTCATACTCACTTCTATGACGCAATATTACTATTTACTTCATTTGCTTTCAGAGAATTTTGCTAAATTCTATTTCCTTAGTAAATTTGCAAAGTCAAAGAAAAGTCCAGGACCCGTTGTCAGCTTGATTAGTATAAGCATGATTAAGAGTTATGTAATTTCAAATTCAGCCAACCTTTGAAGGATATATTTCTTAGTCTCATCATTCCAGAAACGAGTACCAGTTATCCTTTCCACGTATACGAAATAAATTACACTTACAATGAAGCTAGCCGTATGTTTCTAAATTAACTACTTGCAGGCGCCAAACTTCAAACTATGATATAGGGGTTTGTTTCCTCAATTTATCACATAGCTTTTGGGTTTCTTTACTTGTGTCGGGGCCCGGGGTGGCGAGTGGTCTAAGGCGTTCGCCTTTCACCGATCACTGCCATCTCACCTCTGTCTGCGTGGGTTCGAGTCTTGGGCTCGGCCAATGTGGTTATGTGAAAAAACTTGCCAGTAGCTTCGCGTGGGTCGGTGGTTCTTACCGGGATTTTCCCGGGTTCTTCCTCCACCAGATATACTGGCCGCCATGTATAGCCTATCATGTGCTGAAAAATGGCGTTAAACCCATAAAACCAACCATCTTTACTTGTTTATAGTATATAGGCAACTATGCTAAATGGTTTATATGGAAGATAAATTGATCTAAACCTTCGATTGAAATATATATATATATATATATATATATATATATATATATATATATATATATATATATATATATATATATATTGTTTATTATCGATTGTCGACAACAAAGAAGTGACTTTACTGGGTAAGGGCCTTCTAATTGATTTGAACACGGTCAATTCACATTCAAAATCTTGCATAGTAAAAAACGAATACAACATGAATGAATTAAATGAGCTTTTGAATCGAGTGCTCATAAAGATTCGAAATGATAACGAATTAGTATATATTAACATGTAATATAGAATAAAACATTTTTGAATTAATCTTTTGGACAGATTTCTTTTTTTTCAATTTACGGTAAAAACGGTTATTTTAGTCATGATCATACAAAAATTAGCTTTGATGTTCTTACATTTTTATTTAAATTATTTCGTTCTTTTCAGTTTAACCCAAATCTTATCAATTGTCATACATTCTAGAAGGCGCGTGTGCTTGTGTTTCTTTACCAGTCTTTATTACTGACACACGCAAGTAAATTGTTCATTCTATGGTAACCACATCCCGCAAATTTTGGCACCGTGACTGAATAGCAATCTTTCGGGGTGTAATAATCACGAATGCCAGAGAAAGCAAAACTGCTGATCGGAATGTAGCATATCCAGAAAATCCTTTTCTAGAATGTTGAATCACTAGTTTTCGTATTATTTGTACCTTTCAGTACATGTTTCCTAGTTTCCTTTCCCACCAGAACATTTCCTTGTACCCTATACAAAAAAAAAAAAATTCTGTTGACCCTTTTTTCATTACTACGATAAGTGCACAAGAAACTGGAATTGTGAAATAATAATAATAATAATAATAATACTAATAATAATCATCATCATCATCATCATTGCAGTGTTGGTGGCAGGACAAGGTGTAATATTCGACAAGCGTGGGAACGATCTAGCGATGCTAGGAATAGCAATAATACCAACTCCTCTCTTCATTGTCATCTTTTTATTTTTCAGTAAAGCGCCTGAATTGTAAGAAAATAAACCTCAAGTAAGTATCAGATTATTCTACAAGGTTAGATTCAATATGGATTGTAGAATTACTGTTGAAATTACATATGTGTAAACTGGACAACCATATGATATATTAGAGTAAATAATTCCGTCTCAATTTTCAGTATTTTTATTAACAAGACAATAACGCTTGAACAACCTCGGAACTTAATTAGTGATATACTTCGTTGAACTTTCCAATAGCATTGTCAATATATTGAAAACAATGAAAATATTTCCACAAACACAAGTATTAGGTTTCCTATAAGCTTGAAGGCCCCGGTATTTTCAATTTATTGTTTGGTTTGGAAAGAAAGAAACTTTCTAAAAACATTTTGAAGAAGGAATATCCTTTCATATTGAGCAGATGTGGGATAACTCACACGTATTTTTTAATGCCTTGTCATTGATTAGAGCAATTCGAGTTTTAGGACTAAGGAAATTCCTATATCGTGAAATATCAGTGCGCGGATTGGATTTTCCCTCAGAGAGAACATTTTGCAAGGTACATGTAGCTTGACTCTAGTCATATACATACGCTTTTGGTATGACGCAACTAATACAATGCGCTTTCCAGGTGACCCTCTAAACGTGACTGACAGAAAACAGTAGATAGTTTTTTTCTTTCTTAATAGCGTCCCATTAAGCATAGAATAATGCTAAGTGCTTTCACACTTTTTTCCATGCATTAGGAATATATATACTAATAAACCACTTGTTCCTGGCACCAGAACCTGACAGGCTATTAAAGTCACTGGGTGTGGACTTTTCCAAGTGAAATGAAAATAGGCACCTCTAGTACCACTTTTTCGTATATTTTCGGCAGTAGGCCATTTCATGGAGTGAATTCAATTAATTGAGTGATGTCTGTCACTGGACAGGTTAGTGCTATCACGAGTTGCATCCCTTACATGTTTATTGAATATTGCCCATTGCCAAAGATTACAGTTATTGTCAAATTCATCTTAATCTAATCAATGTAAGAATCATAATACATAAGACTGTTTTAAATTTCCGATTGCAACGTAGATTCACACCAAATGGTCTCGTAATTAAGAATGCCAGCAATCAAACTGGAAATTGTCACAAGCACTTATAATGGGTAGAGTCAATCAGTCATTTAAAGAATATATTGACCATCACTGAAAAAGCGAAGAATAAGCTAGTTTATTATTTTTAATAGTTAGAATTAGTTGACCATCTCCATTTTAAACCACTTTTCATGATAATTCTCTCATATTCCATCTTTACACCAACCGTCTCACCCGGTTCATGATCCATGGGTTGATTCGCGAATTTGTTACATAGGTTCCGATTTTCTTTGTTTGTTTATAGTGTATATGCTACTATGCTAAATGGTTTATATGGAAGATAAATTCATCTAAACCGTGGTTTGTGCTATATTAAAAAACAAAACAATATTTTGTTTTGAAAATGTTCAGTCACTAGTTTTCGTGTTACTTTGACCTTTGTTCATAGTTTCCTTTCTCACCCGGCTCTTTGACTAGTACTCTATAAATATAATATAGTTTTCTTTATCCTTCCTAATCTACTGACACGTTTAGAAGCACAAGAGACTGCAATTGTCAAATAATAATAATAATAATAATAATAATAATAATTCCAATGTCTGTGGAAGCGCAAAGGTGATATTCTCCAAGCCTGGGAACATTCGGACGATGCTAGGAATAGCAATAAAGTCAAACCCACTGTAACAAGCGGCACTCGCAGGAACATAAAGAACACGGCGTAAAGATTTTGAGATCTAATGCCACGGGAAATAGTCTGATGCAGAGAGAGAAGAACAGCGAATATAACATGAAGAGACTTTGAAAGAAAGGAATAATACTAATAAATAATTATAATAATTTTAATGATGATGACACAAATACTGATAATATAGAAGTAGTAGTAGTAGCAAGAAAGTGATTTCAAGAGCAAAATTCGATGGTTGACCATGGTCATCGCAAATCCACAGGCTCTCTGCGCGCGTTATCGTATTACTGAGCGAAATATTCAATGTCCTATATGAATCTTTCAGTTATGCCTACGACTTCAAAATCATTACTATTCCATTAATACGTCCATCCATTTGTCGTAGTCCCCAATCTGTCAATAATACCTTTTCTTTCTACACCTTTTGGGTCAGAGATACACCATATTGTAAGCCATATATGCCATGAAAGGCAGGCGCCGGTGAAAACTCAGGTATCGTCATAATCATCACCACCGCCAACCACAACAACAACTATATCGAAGACAATAACACTACATAGCGAATGCAAGAAACACTAAAGTATAAAGGAGCACTAGGCTAGCCATACGTTTTAAGAGGAGAAACATTGATAGCTTGATATCTGAAATCTTTGCACTTTCCACATGCATATTTGATGCCAGTACAAAGTCTAAAATTTATTCATTGATAACCCACCATTAGAAATATAACAAAAATGAATTTGAAAAATAAAATCAACTTTCTTTGAGCTTTACACCAAACAGGTGTGTGTTCCATATTTGTCACAGAGCTTGCGAGAGCTTTTCATTCAGACTTTGCCTTTAGTTGGCGCTACATAACCACTTTTGTGCTGAGGTGTAGTATGTACTGCGTACATATAGGCTACTATGGTAAATGGTTTATGTTCAATATAAATGGATCTAGACCGTGGTTTGTACTATGTATTTGAACAAAATAGTATTGTTTATTATGGATTGTGGACAAAAAGGAAGTGACAGACCTGCGTAACAGGCGTATTAATTGATTTTGCACTCGGGACGATTTGTTTTGAAAACCTTGCACGGTATAAAAGAAACAAATACAAACATGGATGGATAAGTTAAATCAGCTTTTAAATCGGGTGCTCACAACTATTAAAAACCCAAGGAACAGAATACGACAGAAGTCAGTAAGTTAGTACGATATAATACATATTAAAATGCAATAGAGAGTGAAACATTGTAAAATTAATTTTTTTAATCCGTCTTTTTTCTTTTTTTTTTTAAAAAAAAAACTTACATTTACTGTAAAAACAGTTAGTTTTGTGCTGGTCATAAAATGCTAGCTTTGTTATTTTTAAATTATTATTTAAGTTATTTCTTTCTTTCCAATTTAACCCTAAGATTAGCATTTTTTATCTTACGTTTTAGAAGCGGTATGTGTTTGTGGTCCTTTACCCGTCTTTACAACAGACACTAATGAGGCGCGCAAGGAAATTGTTGATTCTATATTCTGTGGTAACCTCCTCATCCCGCACATTTTGGGGTACCGTAGGTAAATATTTATCGTTCGGTTCATAATAATTACGTAGGCCCGAGAAAAGGAAACTGCTGATCAGAATACAACATATTAAAAAAAGTATTTTTTAAATGTCCAATCACTAGTTTTCGCACTATTTTGACCTTTGAAAACATGTTTCATAATTGCCTTGATTTGTACTCTATAGATATAATACACTTTTTGTTGACCCTTCCTTTCCTATTATCACGTGTAGGTGCACAAGAAACTGGAATAAATAATAATAATAATAATAATACTAATTGCAATTCTGGTGGAAGAACAAGGTATAATATTCTACAAAACTGGGAACAGTCCAACAATGCTAGGAATAGCAATAAAGCCAAACCCACTGTAGGCAGCGACAGTCGTTTGAATACAAAGAAAACTGCATAAGACTTTTGAGATCTAATGCCATGGGAAATGGTCCGATGCTAAGAAAGAAGACCAGCAAAAATTACCATTATTTAGCTTTGAAAGAGAGCAATAATAATAATTAAGATGATGATGTTGATGATGATGGTAGTAGTAGCAGCAGTAGTAGTAGTAGTAAGAAAGTAGCTGCAAGAACAAAGTCGATGGTGGATCATGGACATGACAAATCCATACTCTCTCCGCATGCGTTATCGTATCAATGAGCGAAATCTGCAATGTCTTGTACAAAACTTTCAGTTATGGCTACGACTTCCAGATCATTACGATTCCCTTCATCCATCCGTCCGTTCATTTGTTCCCCAATCTGTCAATAACGCTTTTTTTTCTACACCGTTTGGGTCAGAGATGCACCAAAGCTGGTGACACACAAGTTTTTCCATGTAGTGACGAATGATCCTGGTGAATAAGAAATCTACTGTATCAGACCCATCCAATTTGTATCTCAGCTATACTATCAATGACTGAAACTCTATAGTTTGTTACATCACCTGAAATCCTTATGGATGGCTGGGAATTTTCAATAGAGTGCCATGGAATGTCTAAAGCATATCGTGATATACGAGTAGACATGAAAAGATTGGGTTTTTGACATTGGGGATAGGTTCAACTATGGCCATGACACGCCCATCGCAGGTTAGTGATTCAATCACAATTTCCCCAAACTGAACGTTTATTATCGTAAATATAATTATTTTCATCCAATAATATGGACACATGCCTTTAAGTTAAGTTTGAAATTTTGACTTCTTCGGTTGACACTAAAAATAGTACATTTTTCAAAACCCTAGCAGTTGATGGGCAAGAAAATTATTATGTTTGATATAAATTTGCCAGATGAAGGTCGTGTAAAATGAATGACTGATCTAAACTAAAAATAAATTTAGGGCCTGTTGTCAGCTTGGTTAGTATAAGGAAGATTAAAAGTTATGTGACTTCAAATTCAGTCTACAAAACAAGAAATGAGTCCGTGACTGGTGAATATTTGATTAATTTGAACTTTAATAAATGTTCATCTTTATAAGTTTGCTATAAAAATACTATGTTCTACCAAAATTACACGTTATGTTTTCAAATTGAAATACTAGTGTTTCTGACATTTAAATCGCATGTACCAAGTATATGGGTAACTAACGGCAATTACTTGCTCTCTATGACCCCAATAATGCAATTTGTACCTCTTGATATACCAATCGCACTATTCACGGCTGTATTCATTGTCATCTTTTTATTTTTCTATAAAGCATCTGAATTGTAAGACAATAAACCTCATCAGCTAAGTATCAGATTACGCTACAAAGTTAAGTTCAAGATGAATTGTAGAATCACTGTTGAAATTAGATATGTGTAAACTGGGCCATCGTATACTTCATTCGGGTAAATAATTTTCAGTATTTCTATTAACAAGACAATAAGGCTAGAACAACATCTGCGCCTAATTTGTAATATATTTCTACGAACTTTACAATATCATTGTCAGAATATTGAAAACAGTTTCAATATTTCTTCAAACAGAAATATTACCTTTTTTAAAAGCTTGAGGTCTACGGTTTGTATTAAATTTATTGTTTGGTTTCGAAAAAAATAAACTTTCTAAAAAGAATTTTAGTGGCAAGGGGCAGAAGAAGTAAGTCAGGTAACGTATTTGAAGAAGGAATATTTTATTCACGTTAAGCAGGTGTAGGATAACTTAAAGGTATCTTTTAAATGTCTTGTCATTGCTAAGCGTAAAGGGAATTCTGGGAGTAAGGAAATACCTATATCATGAAATATCAATACACGGATTGGATTTTCCCTCAAAGTGAACATTTTGCAAGGTACATGTAGCCTGACTCTAGTCATTTACATACACTTTTGGTATGACGCAACTAATACAATGCGCTTTCCTGATGACCCTAAAAACATGGCTGACAGAAAATAGTAGCAACTTGAAAATCTCATACTTAGACCACGTCTCCAACGCGGAGGTGCGCACTAAAATCCAAGGTGCAATTGGACCTTATGAAGATCTGCTCACCACTGTAAAGAAACGCAAACTAAGATGGTATGGTCACATCTCACGCTCAATTGGCCTGTCAAAGACAATCCTACAGGGCACAGTGAGAGGAAAGAGAAAACGAGGCAGACAGAAGAAGAGATGGGAAGACAATATCAAAGAGTTGACAGGCATGGACTTTGCAAAGTCCCAAAGAGCAGTGGAGAACAGGGCGAAATGGAGAGAGATTGTGGCAAAGTCAACAGTGGCGCCCCTACGACCAGCAAGGTTACGGGAGAAATGAAAAATGAAATGAAGTGCTATCACAAGTTACATCCCTTACACGCCTATCAAACATTACATGCCTATTGCCAAGCGATTACAGTTATTGCCAAATTATTACGATGCAGACTATGTGAATCTAATGGATTTAAGAATCATAATAAATTAGACTTTTTTACATTTCCGATTGCAGCGTAGATTGACACCACATTGTGTCGTAAATATGCATGCCGGCACTCAAACCTCATTTCTCTTTACAAAGTTACACTTGTAACAATTTCATTCTACACTGGTTTGCGACTGGCACATTTTTAGCTTTTCGCTGACAACTGCTTCACACTTTCGGTTTTCATGAGACCGCAGAAAACGATCATCGTTCATCTTTAGTGAAAGTACGTAATGTCCGTACTTATTTCCCATGATGCACTGCGACGACGTATATCTACCAACCAATCACTGCAGTTCAGTAGGAAGTTTCCAAACTAGGTGTTGTGTGAATTATGTCACAGACTAACTAATTGGGAGACACATATACTAGCATATACTAGTTACCGGCCTATATTGACTTGGCAATTTAGGTCGGATACTGGTGAAATTTAGCCAAAACTGTAAGAAAAAAAAAGAATTTAAAAAAAAAAAAAAAAAAAAAAAACGTTATCCCCACTTACACAGGCATGAGACTATTATTTAGTGCTGCACGGGTAATTCAGAGTCCCACTTTGGCCGTGTCTTTTCCTATGTAATTTCGGGTACATATGCCTCAAGCTGGACGAAGTACTTTCCGAAATTAATATACAATACGCCTTGATGCTGAACAAAAAGAAAAGAGAAGATATTAAATTTCAACTTTTAAAGTAACCTGACATAAAAAGGAAGCGATAATTACAACATGAAAAGTATGGATGAGGAATTCTCGTGAATGAGCTCTTATCTACAAATAGTAATTAATAGCAGACATACTACAGCACTGCCTTTCTGAAATAACAATACAAAAAGCAAATACTGGAATAATCTGGTCACAGCTCGAGGAAACCCAATAGTTTAATACCGTCGATTCCGAGATACGAACTGACAGCCTACACTGAGGTTACAGGTCATGCCAGTGTCCCTTTGGTACCAAAGGTGACCAGCCCGCTAGGCATCACGGGTCAGACAGGATCAGATATTATGATCTGCTCTCGATGACCTATGCCCGCTTAACTACATGTCTTCTCGATTACCCTCCCTTGGGATTTATTACACGTCGGTAGGCAAAATCCTCTTCGGTACCAGAGGTAGAGTGGACCCCTATGGTGACAAGAGTAGACCCGTTTCTCCACATCAACCCTTCCACCCTAATACACAATAAGAAGGGCTGTATGAAGCCGCGAGCCAGTTGAGTTATATTATCCGTAGTCGTCTCCCTGGATCGCGCAAATCCAATGGGGTTACACCCCTTCATCATCCGCCTGTCCCCATAGTCTTTGATTTTTTTAATTAAGCCGATTTAAGCCGATGTATGTGCATGCTGGTAACTGTTCTGAATCTAATGTCCAAGAGAATATGGAGCAATGTCAATATTTAATTTACAAGCCAGTTGAGTTCCAATATCCATAGCCGTATCGCTCCAGTGCAGTGGGTTTTCACTCCTTCACCGTCCGCCACATGAGTGGGTTTATAACCCATTCACCGCCAAATAATAAGTGAAAAGGGTTTTGCTAAAACTCTGATCATATTGTAACATTATCAATGTACTGGAGAAGCTGTTTTTGAAGCTTATGAAATTGTTTGAAGTTGCAACCCTTCCTATAACACACACACACACACACACACACACACACACACACACACACACACATATATATATATATATATATATATATATATATATATATATATATATATATATATATATGCATATATTAAACTGGCACTTAGGTTGGGCTTCAGCCATTAAATAAATTCAACTTCCTTGGTCTGATGTGGAAATTGATTGGAATAAAAAGGGAAACAATTTCCAAATCTGAATGTGGCTAAAATGTATTTTCTCAATCAGGTATTTATAAAATACTAAACTCGTTATGTTGGATAACAGTACTTTTGTGGTGGTGGGGGTGGAGGGTTGGGGGAGTGGTGGAGGTGGTTGAATGGCGAGGTTATCCACCTAGATTTTGCAAGCATGAGTAGTAGATTTGATTATATGTTATGTTTATAAATGAATCCCTAAGGTCTGATATCATACATGTGAAGCTTTGATAGCTGATCGAGTTTGTATAAAATGGGAAATTACAACTTAAAATCCTGTTGTATTTGTTTTGATCTCTACTAATTGAACTGTTGACTCTGATACTGTCCTTCCATTGTATGTTGCAGAGATTAGGATACTCCTAACAGACTAATATAGATCCTTAGAATGTATTATAGATTCAAATAGATGTAGCCCATCATACTCTAGAGTCTTAATAATAATTCCAGTGGTAGAGACTCCTGGCACACTGACCTAAATCTAATTACTGAGAAAAAAATTCTCGATAGATAGAAATTCTATTATTTACAATGAAACCGTCTCTAAACATAAATGCAATACATCAAGAAAAAGGCGGATATCCAAATATGAATACAACTTTAAAAAGTAAATTACGCAAAAATGAAAAACTTGATGTTTACAAGTGGATACAACGATCATATTCTATGGAACCATTGTTAAATGTTTAAAAAAATTCCAACTTTATACGAGTTCTTACAGATATCAGAATTAGTATATACAGATTGGGAATAGAAACATGCAAATACAAAAAAACTGATGAGAACCAAAGGATTTGTAAATTTTGTTAGTCAGAAATTGAGAATGATGAACAATATTTAATAGTTTGTCTTCTATATGAGACATAGTGTCAGCCCCTATGTATGAAAATAACATATATTTATCAAGATTTTATAAATTTAAGCAACTTGGAATAATTCTACTAGATAATTGACTGTCCAGACTTCATGTCACCATAGGTTCTTGGGTTCCTAAACCAAGCTAGTAAAAAAAAACTGACATTGTATCAGTAGAACTTTTTCTCCATCTCATTTCAAATAATAGTAGTCTCAGCTTTCGAAATATAATTTTATTGAATGTTTACTTCTCGTTATCAACCAATTATGGCATCACAAACCGGAATATATTTTATTTAGGCTGGTGCTAATCTTTTTGTGTAATTAGTTCGATGAGTCGTGCAGAAAATTTTATTGTTCCTGATACACTGGGTTACTTCCCTTATACCATTCATTTACAAAGTGCATTACATATAAGCTAATAAGTGTTATCAAGAATGTATACTATTTATCTTGTCTATTCTGCAATAAATCCAAATATCATTAAACGGAACATTGGTATAAAATGGCATTACCTGAATAACCTTTTGCTGGAATGAAAAACGGACACAAAATCAGTCACTCTTTCAAGCTAAATAGGTTTCCGATTATCAACAAAAAAACAAAAAAGATTTCTTTTCTAAAACATAGTCTATACTTAAATACAGAAATTGTTATCAATGGTGAGAACCAACTCATATCAAATATGTGAAATATAATTGAACATCGATAAAACAACATTGAATGTCTTTAACTTAATGAACAATATAAATTAAATTGCCTCGCCAGAATATTTATAAAATGTTTCCTAATTCATTGGAAACCTAAAAAGAAAATGCCAGTTCTACAACATTATTTCGCAACATCTGCCATGGACACGGAGAAAGGCATGCTTCTCGTGGCCAGCCGGCGAGCCACAACACAGGGGATTGACCTATCAGCCCCAAAGATAGGAGAAAGACCAACCTGCGGAGATATATTAAATTCATTCATGGTAAAAGGGATAGACATGGAAGAGATACATGCTTTGACCCGTACCGGAAGAGGACTTTACATACTGCACCCGACGGGAAAAAACTAGCTGTTGCCCAATGACAAAATATAAATCAAGGGGAAAACAGCCCGTGTGATAGATCTACCAAACATCGAAAGAGAAATATCCGTAAAATATGCTGATATCTATTGAACAGGAATTCCTAAAGAGATCCCATCAGAGGCAACCGTGCAGAGATTCCAGCAGATAGTTAACTTGAAAATAAAGGAATCCAAAATGGCAACCTACATGAACTACCCTACAGTGCAGACAGGGGCGAGAATACTACAGATAGAAAAGGAACAAGTAACAATACTAACAACTTTCTTCTACATCCATGGTTACCTTGTAAAATCGTGGTATAAAGAATGCATTTATGAGCGGAAATGCCACAAGTGCGGCAAAACACTATACTCCTAGAAAGGAAAATACTACAACAGAACTGAGCAAAAATGAACAATCAAACAAACCTTGCTTATCAAAAGAAGATCAAGGGGAGGAAAAAACTTCAGGAGAGAACACCATAGTGCCCATGCAGGGAAACACAAATAAACATGAGGGAAGTGACAATATTTCCAAAGACAAGAAAGCCCCAAAACGAAAAAAAACAAAAAAAAAAACAAAGAAAAAAAACAAAACAACAGCAACAACAAAATACAAGAAGAAACAACACAAATTGAGAAAAAAGCACAACCGAAGATAGAAAAGAATTACCAAGCACCACAGAAAAATACTCAGCACGAGACAGGAAGTGAGGAAAAGTGCACAGATATAGCGGAAAAACACATCGACTCTACAACATATAAGAACGAAGATAACAAGAAGTGGAAAGACTAGACAGCTGGAAATACAACAGATAAAAATAGGAAACGAAGGAAAAACCATTATCTATATAGCAGAAGAGGACAAAAATACATATTACTACGCAGAAACAGACTCGCACAGAGACCTATCGGACCTTGCAAACTAGACTATGCCAGATTAGACTACATGGACGAAACAAAAAACAAAAAACATCATTACTACCAGAAGCTAAGAAAATGAAAAAGCCAGCGATGGAACAAATCTAGATTGAAATTTTAACAAATCAATTGATAAAAAACGCTAATAATAGCAACAAAAAACCCAAACAATATATATATATATATATATATATATATATATATATATATATATATATATATATATATATATATATATATATAACATAAGAGAGAGAGAGAGAGAGAGAGAGAGAGAGAGAGAGAGAGAGAGAGAGAGAATGGTAAACATACAGGCACGCATCATGCAATAAAACTAGATGTCATAAATAAATATAATGAAACATTTGGTCCAGACAAGCCAGTCCTAAGACAAAGCAAGACACGAAGCATAACAACAAGCATGTACAAAAGAATTTAAAATATTAAAAGGGACCAGAGAAAACAAATAAAGAAACTTTAAAACAACCTCAAGGCAAAATGTCACTGAAGATTCCAAACTTAAAGAAATAGGGAAGAAAGGAAAGGAAACCCGCCCAACAGGTAGCATCTGGAGGAAGAGGAGTACAAACCCAGAAACCCTAATCTCTGTAAAACTTGGAAAAATAAACAAAAAAAGAAAAAATAAATAAAAAAGAAACACTCCAAAAAAAAAAAAGAAAAAAAAAGAAACAACAGAAATAGAACAACCTCATTAAAAACTCTTTTTACAAAACTTAAAAATGTAAACGTTTCGGTATTTGGAAGGTATGAGGGATCATATCATCTCTAAATCTCAAACCATCTATATATGTGGGATGGACTGGGAGGTGATTAAAAATAACAATAGCTAACAGGATACTTTTATCAGTAATTTTCCTGATCTGAATTTTCTTTAATCGTTCCAGGCTTTGGAGTCTAAAGATGAAAGAGTGCAGCAAGGGAAGGTTACAGATTGCTACGGTCATTGTGGTGTTGTGCCTTTGTGGAGCAGGTCTTGCGACTTACTTCGCCCTTAGGAGCAAAGGAGGACTCGACATCACTTGTAACTTACTTAGTAATTCTTGAGCAGAACAAGAGATGAAGTGTGAATACAGTGAGAGCAGGCTGTGAAGCATAACATAAGCACATACATATAAGTGACTTTACCCAAATAATGCTATAGACTTAAAAAGAAAAAAATAACGAGACTTGAGAAAGTAGCAGGAAATGTCATTTATCCTTCAAAACCACACATCTTTCTCTCAATATATATTGCGCTAGGGAAAATACGATCACAATCGAACAAAACGTTAAATAAATCACAAATTTAATAATGATGCATCAAAGGATTAATTGTTCATTAACGCCCTATATAATCTATTTATTAGCTTCCAAATATCGCTGTTCACTTTTGTTTCCAAGAGATTGCGTTTGGGTCTTGTTTTCCTACATTGTTTAATATTTGCCATTTTTAAGATTACTTCAGTTAAAACTCCATAGTTTCTTATGGTAATAGAAGACTTTAGAGCAATGTATTGGGATATATAAAATATTTCGCGAGACTTTACATAGACTGGAGTTAAATTCCTGTAAAATGAGGTCTTTTGGGGACAAGGAACTTAAAGGTTAGTTCTTATTATAAATACTTAGGGGTTGTTTTCTCGTCAAGGGGAGTTTGGAACAAATGTCAAAAAACATTAGCAGAACAAGCATCTAAGGCAGAGCATGCTCTGAAAATTAAATTGATTAAATTTGGAAAATTGTCTGTAAATATGTTATTTAACATATTTGACACTACACTTTTGCCGATTTTGACATGCTTCTGAAGTATAGTGCTTTAGTGAAGTCCATGATGTAGAAAGGGTGCATGATAATTTTTGTAAATATGTCTTACAGTTAGGTAAATCGAGTTAGGTTATAACTCTCTTAAAACTGTATATATTGCCAGACCAATTAAATATTGGTTGAAACTACGTGAAATGTCAGATAATCGATTGCCCAAATTGTGTTTTAAAATGCAACTCTCTTGACTTGAGAGTACAAGTAATAGCTCTAAAATTTGGGCTCATAATGTTAAGAAATGTTTATTGAGTTATGGTTTTGGTGAGGCATGGTATAACCAAGAAGTGGGGAACACGGAGACATTTATGAATTTATTAAAGATTAGATGTAAAGATACAGACACACAACATTGGCATGCAGAGGTAAATAGCACAGGCAGACTGAGAGTATACAGGATATTAAAGACAGAATTATGTGTTGAAGATTATTTGCTCTGCTTAGACAAGCCTATTTTTAGGAATATATACTGTAAATTGAGGGGCGGGTTACTTGATAGACCCTGTCCATACTGCGATCTTAATATTGTGGAAACAGAATATCATTGTATTTGCTGTTGTCCAATATTTACAAACATTCGTGTGAAGTATTTACCTCTGTTTCTGTATTTGAACCTACGTGAAGAGAAATGTTTTGATGCATTGAGAAGTAATCACAGAGAAACTATTGTGTCAGTATGTAGGTTTGTACTCCATAGCAGGGAGAAAAGAAAACTATTATGAAAATGTAAGTACTTATACTAACTGTACTTAAACTTGTTATACTCACCTGATGTGTTTGTTCGTTTAATATGTATGTATGTAATTTGGGCCGGTGGCCTATATTACTGAATAAAGTATTCCTATTCTTGTATTCTTGTTAAAGTCCTGTACCATTCAATTTACGATAAATCAGGTGCGATCAAACTTATTTTATTTTCGTCTCTTCTTATTCTTTCTTCTAAACATCTCTCGTGCAGTAAGATCTAATTGATGTAAATATGACTATGTTAAATTATCTACCACAGGCATCCATTTTTGGTGCTATAAATGGAAAACAATCAAGTGTTATTTGCCGAGCCCTAACATAAAGGCTTGACTATATATATATATATCTATAAATATCTATATATATCTATATATATATATATATATATATATATATATATATATATATATATATATATATATATATATATGAAATCATTAAAACAAATTCCTGGTATAATGCATTTTAGCCAAAAGCTATTACATATTCACAACGAAGACTACTATAGCCCTTTGCAGCAGCTGACTGCATCATATATTTCTAAGCGTTCCTCTTCAAATGATTTCATTTTGTTCCCAACACTTTTTAAAGATAACATGGAATTATGTGATCCAGTCCGCTTGCGCTTGCCTTTCGTGCCGCAACTCCTGCATTGTTCGTGATCGAGACTTTAAGCCTCAAGATATGATGGGCTTGTAAATGTTTACAACATTTCTAGAATTATCATTTTATTCCTCATTAGAACTTTGGAGTGGAGGTAGAGCAAGATAGAGTGGAGTGTCTGATTCAAGTGTTGGAAAAGTTGCCTTACTGCAGATTTCTTGCTTTAGTTCGGATTTTTACCCTAATTTCTTTATATTATCAAACATCGTCTTTCTATGAATACGCTCATAGCATCTGGGGAAAAAAACTCTAACACAGTTTTTAAAACAAAATATAAATCTGCGTGCAATCAATATATCCAACCACCCACCTATCCATCCATTCATCTATATATCTATCTCAATTAAATAGATATGATATTGTAATTTTATATAAAGTCTCCATTAATGAAGTTTAAGACTGATTCATTTTCTTACAGATCCTCCTGAACCAAATGGAACATGCAGTGAGTTTTTCCTCATTTTCATCAGCTATTCGACTTTTCAAATATTGTATACCTTTTTAAGTTCAGATTTTGATAACTTCTTTCCGTTTAGTTGCACCGATAGTGTACGTCAGTTTTGTTTTCTTTAAAAACTGAATATTGAGGACGTATCCTGCTATTTGGCTATGAGAATTTGTTTTATAAAATAAATACATTATTATACGTAGCATATTAAATGTGTATAAGCTTTATGATCAAAGTTTGCTACTGTGAAAGTTGGATGGATAAATGAAATACACAGCCTTTTTTTTTCCTCTGTCTGCCTCTAAATATACACTCGCAACACGACCATACTTATTAATGTTAGTGGGAAAGACTTCGCCTCCTTTCATGCTAGTTTTACTAACCTCTACCAAAGGTAACACGAGTCCCCACCTACCCATCTCTCTCTCTCTCTCTCTCTCTCTCTCTCTCTCTCTCTCTCACACACACACACACACACACACACACACACGCGCCTTCTATTTCTGTCTGCATTGAAGTCACCTTTCCCCTCCAAATTCTCTCCAACCGTAATTATCTTTCTTGTATGTATCCTTTTATCTTTCGACTCCATTTATTGTAATCAATGAGAGTTGTTATATTGACTAAAACTGCATATTTTAATCACGTTACGAAACTCACATTGGTCTATCATACAAACGGCTGAGAAACACTCTTATCAAATTATGATTATCTTTTATGTGCGAGTTTTTGTTGCTGAAAATTGCGGTGGTGTTTGCTATGAAATACATACTAATTGTCGTGATTTTGTTTTTGTTTCAAGTAATATTTTGATGGTTTTCACAAATTAGTAGATGTTAATGGTGACTTGAGAAAATAATAATGTTATATTGTTAGACTTCTTTACAAATGTATAGTAAATTTATTGTGATTTTTGAAGTTCAAAAACGATACAATATGCATCTATTATTATTATTATTATTTCTATCTTCCACAAACCCTAGATGGTAATTCTGGCTGGCATATTTTCTTGATATAGGACAATTTCCTTTGACCTTATATCCCGAGGATTTTCCACTGTATTCTTGCTATTTTGTGTAGTGGCGTTTAGTGTAGTATGCATGGCTGTAGTGCTATTCCTAGCGTTTTCAGGCTGTACCCTTGATTATTGTATATTAATCCTGGTGCTCCCAGCACAGTCGATACAAGCTAAGAGTTGTTCAGACCTTTGTATGTTCTCTGAACAGGTCAAGGTATTTTCTTTTCTTGTTCCTTGCATGCGACGAAAGAGTTACCTGGTACTTATGTGTTTATAATGTATGGCTGGTTCCTTTCCTTGTCAATCAGTACTCTGTCCTCATGTGCTGTATTCTGTGATCAATTTGGATGTTGAAATCTCATATCATTTTCTATTTCATGAAATCTCACATGATTTCGCATTCCTGTCCTCAACTACCTCCTTTGCCTTTTGATTCTGGCACTTGTTTGTGCACGCGATCTCATATTTCTTAGCTGATAGAGTCCGATTTGAGCTAATTTGTTGTGCCGATATTTGTACTTACACTGGACTAACTTGCAAAACTCACTGTTTAGGTGATTGAATGTCTCATCCTTGGTTCTGCACATTATGCTCATTGACAAGACATCGAGAGTTTGTACATTTGCTTTCACCTTGTTGTCCACGATTGTCTGGTCCTGCACTGTGTTTCTTTCTTAGTTCTCCTAGTTGAAGCATCTTCAAGTGACCTAATTGTCCGTTTTGTTTATGTTAGGAACTTCCCTCAATTGCCTTTTTCCTCCATTCTAATGTTCTCGCCATTATTATTTCAGGACTACTGTGTCATTGCGGTTAATGCACCCATTTTAATATTTTAACCATTTTACATACGTGTAATAAAACCCTTATAAGGTCATCAAAATGGCGCCATGACGTTTTTAAGGAAGAAGATGAAGAAGAATCTATATTTATTCCAAAAACCCAAAAATACTTTGAGGATACGTCATTTTCAATTATTTAACAATAAGGTAAGAGTGTATTTTCGGAGGCATCTTAAAGTGACTAATATTCATTTCATTACGCCCAATTATTTGTTTGATTATAAATTTTTAAAATAATTTTTCGTCATGTGATAAATATAATCTTACATGTGTGCTTCCAAACGATATAAATTGTTCAAATTGTTCAATAAACTTGATCTAAAATTAACATTCATGTAAGATCCTAGTATTATTATTATTATTATTATTATTATTATCCCCATAGGTTTTTCAAAAATCGTCGGGGATATTGTGACATCTGTTCTTTCGTCTGCTTGTACTTTACCACATCTCCTCTTAAACCGCCAGGTTCAGGTTCACAAAACTTTGTAGTCATATTGCTTATGTGATTTGTTTATTCACCCAGACGTATCCAAGATTGTGTCTTGTTTCGCTACCCAAGTTCCTCAACTTTCGTGCACTTTTTTTAAATGGACATCATAATTTTTACATTTACATATTTTTACCATTATATGACAACTTTCTGCTCCTAAAAGAGTCACATTTTTATTCCTTTGTTTTTTCTGTGAATAAATATCGACCATCAACTTTAAAATGTTAATGTGCTCTTTGCTTGAGAGGTTTTGTGATACGAGTTTTGATCTGGTTCTTCTCGTCTATGTCTATAAAGGGAACAGTTAAATAATAAGAAAAGGGCAATTTTTGTTGAAGCATTTGCTTGTTTATTCTCGGAAACCACATTCATACAGAATATATTTACAACACTGAGCTAAATTATTAAATTTCATTGTTTCCCATGTTTAAAATTGATAGCACTACTTGACCTTAAGCGTTAAGGAAATAGTAATGTAACAAACCTTTGGTATGTACGATTTATATTTACATCTATGTTTATAGATTGAGTAGATTTTAGTGATTTTGTGCTTAATTAGAATATATGTTATGAAGATTTCTTTAATCGAGTGATTGGGGTTTGCGTTTTTCACCCCACCTTCACATCACGGCCTGCCACAGCCGTACCAAGCAAGCCAGCAACTCCAGCCAAGTGCTGGCGCCTACAGCGGTCCCGGCTTGAGTGAAAACAAATTTAATCTCCGCGCTAGCTCCAAAGGTGCCGGCGCAGGAGGAAGGCCAAGTCAAGCTAGGTGTACGAGATTGTAACCCTTATCGTGAGCACTCCTTCGATCGTGCATTTTTCACCACACCTTGACAGTACGGCTTGCCACGGCCGCACCAAGCAAGTCAGCGACTCCAGCTCAATTTATCAAAAGATTCCTGACACTGGTCAGACCAATGAAACTTGGATTTCTTACTCAACAAATCTGTTAAAGGTTCGGCAATAATGGAAACATTTGAACAAAATTTCCGATAATATCCAGCCATACCTAAAAATCGCATCAATTGCTTTTTACAAACAGGCACAGGGGATTCAGAGATAGCTTTGACCTTAGCTTATATAGGTTTAACTTGACCTTGTCTGGCAATATGTCCTAAAAATGTGACACAAGCATGGCAAAAGTCACTTTTGCTCAAATTAATAGTCAGATTTGCAATGATGATCGATCGAAGAATTTCCGAATGGTTTCCAAGTGATCTTCTCAGGTGTCGTTGTAGATACTCACTTCGTCGATGTACATGTCACAATTATCTAGACCAGATATTGTCATGTTCATCAGACATTGAAACTTTGCCGGATAATTTTTCATTCCAAACGGCATGACTTTGTATTGATAAAGCCCATCTGGAGTTACAAATGCTGAAATTTCTTTTGCCCTTTCCGTGAGTGGAATTTGCCAGAATTCTTTTAAAAGGTCAAACTTGGTGACATATTTTGCATTTCCAATTTTATCAATGCAATCATCCATTCTTGGTATTTAAAATGAATCCGTTTTGGTGACACTGTCGACTTTTCTATAGTCTTTCCACCTGCGGAATGTATTATCTGGCTTAGGCACAAGACTACATGGTGAACGCCAGTTACTTTTTACTTGGTTCTATAAAATCATTCTCCAGTAAATCCTGAATTGCTTTCTTCAAATATTCCTGTTTGAGAGGATTCATCCGGCAAGGATGCTGTTTCACAGGCATAGAATCGACAATGTCAACATCATGATAGATTTTATTTGTTTGTGTAGGAACATTAAGAAACAAGTGCTCATACTCATGAAATAGCTGTTTTTGTTCATTTCTTTCTGTTGTTGTAGATGTGAAAGATTCTGGTCTAGATTGTTCAACAGGCCAACAAGTGTAAAAAACTTCACCAAACCTTTCACAATAGTTTTAGTTTTTATATTTCTCAGAGGAATTGCCTCTGGAAATCTTATAGACGACCACATGAAGGTAAAAAAATATTGGTTGCCTGACTTGGTCTTAGGTAAGGGACAGACACAATCTACCATTATTCAACTAAATGGTTTGTCAAATGTAGGAATCGGTTGCAGATGAGCCTTAGGTATCTTTTGATTGGGTTTTCCTACCATTTGACAAGTGTGACAAGATCTACAGTATTTAGAAACATCACTTTTAAGTTTCGGGCAATACAAATGATTCAAGATCTTGTGATAAGTCTTATTGACTCCTAAATGACCAGCCAAGGGAGTTTCATGGGCTAGACTAAGAATGTCATGTCGATATGACTTAGGAACGACAATTTGATAGCTCAGTGACCACTCGTCACCAGCGGATACCTCAGGTGGTCTCCATTTTCTCATAAAGACCCCATTTTCACAAAGTAACACACTGGAACTTGTGTGGCTGCCGTTTCACTAAATGCCTTCTGAAACAAACAGGAGATTTCAGGATCTTGCTCCTGTAAGGCAACAAGTGATTGTCTTTTGTCACCCTGAATAGAATAGAGAGAACGAGTTGTTAAAAGAGGATCACTGGGATCAATACCTTCTGATTGCCCATTGACCTCATCAAAAGACTGACCAATACATGTGTCAGCTAAAGGAATAATTTCTTGATTAACATAATTCTCAAGAGCTCTTCTTGCCATAGCTTTGGTATCTGCACAAGCAGGATACAAATCAGGGATTTCAATCTCAATAGGATCAAATTTTTGATCCAAACAAGGCTTGTCAGTTACAAATGGATAGACCACGACCTTATCTCCAGCTAGGTCATTGCCTAGTAACAAATGGATACCTTCTATAGGTAAATACGTCACTGCCCCAACATTCACAGGTCCAGAAACTAAGTCTGATGCCAAATCAAAACAATGGAGATCAACATTTACAAAGCCGCACTCGACTCCCTGAATAAGTACACTTTCACTAGAAGAAGACTTCTCAGACAAAGGCAACTCCAGTAGCCTTGAATGTCCTAATGTACTAGTGGTTTTGAATGTTATGATAGGTAAGTAGTCTTGAATGTACTTTTGTCACATCAACCATGGAAAATTCCAATCTAAGTACTAAATGCTATATAAACATGCATTTTAGCACTGTTTTGGTGTATATTTTCTTTTTTTATCATGCTTTTTCAAAAACATTATTATATTATATTCTAACTTTACTGTCTGATATAATTCTTTTTAATGTAAATGTGTGCCTGGACATAACAATCAGGCAGTTTGTTACAGGTCAGAATGTCTTACGTAATTGAGTACATGTGTTAGGCAATTCATTTATTTTCTTGTCGAACTGCATAGTCTGATTCCGTTTGTCGCCCTTAGAAAACATTGTATCTAAATATTTTACTCGCATTACGAATCTCACCTGGGTTTGTCCCGAAAAAGTCTTAGAAACACTCTTATCGAATTATAATTATCATTTATGTTTGATTTGTTATGCTGAAAATTGCTCTGTTTGTGGCTTAGAAAATACATACTAGCTATGTGCTTTTATTTTTGTTTCACGTACTATTTTGATGATTTACACAAATTAGTAAATGGTCATGGTGAACTATGAAAACAATAATATTATGTTTATAGAACATAAAAAGCATAGTAAATTTACAGTGCTTCGACGCCCGCATATCAGACGAAAACAGTGCTAAAAATCATGGTAAATGCATGCTGATTTTTCAAGTTCTAAAATGATGTGCTGTGATGGTCAACATTCAATATAAATCTATTATTATTATTATTATTATTATTATTATTATTATTATTATTATTATTATTCCACTCTCCGCGATGGTATTTCTGACTGGTTATTTGTCCTTCGGCCTTAGACTTTAAGGACCTTCTACATTATTCTTGCTGATTTGAGCATTGGCGATTTCTGTAGTATGTCAGAATGTATTCTGGCTTGTTGGATATTACTTATGGTGCTTCCACCACAATTAATACGAACTCTGAATTCTTCCGACCTTTGTTCTCTAGCCAGGTCACTCGACTTTCTTTCTTTTCTTGTTCCTTGCCTGCGACAAAAGCGTTCCTTGATAGTTTTGTATTTGTGATGTGGGTCTGGCTCCTCTTCTTGTCAGCCAGTATTATGTTTTGCCTCGTGTGATCAGTCTGGATGCTAAAATCTCACACTATTTTCGCCTTGCGTCCTCAACAACCTTTTATGCCATGTTTTTCGTGCCATTTGTTTGTGAACCAAGACCCATATTCTTTAGTTGCTAGAGCACCTGCAGCACACACTGTTTAGGTGATTGAAGGTCTCATCCTTGCTCCTGCACATTATACAGAATGGCCAGGCAGCTTGATTTTGTACATGAATGTTTTCACCTCGTTGACCACGAGTGTCTGGCCATGCGCTGTCTGTTTCAATATTTAGTTTCCCCAGTTGAAGCCATCTTCGAGTGATCTCACCGTGCTGTTGTTCTGTTTCTTTTTGAACTTCCATGAATTGCCTTTTCCTTCCATTCTGATGTTCTCTCTATTATTATTTCCTGACTACAGTGTCATTTCGGTGAATATACCCATTTAATTTTTTTTTCCATATTACACCCGTGTAACGTGATAAGGTTACAAAATGACGCCATGACGTCTTATAACATAAGGACGTATTTTCAGAGGCATCGCAATGCGACTGCGATACATTTCACTACGCCCAATTGCATATTTTTAAAATAAATAAATCGGCATTTTGAGTCCTGTGACAAATATAATCTTGCCAAGGGTCGCAAACAATAGAAATTATTCAAGTTGTTCAATAAATTTCATTTGAAATGAACATGCATGTACAGTCCTATTGTTATTATTATTATTGCTATTATTATTATTATTATTATTATTATTATTTCCGTGCTTATTTAAAAGCCGTTGGATATATTGTAATACCCTACGTTCGTCCGTTTATCCGGTATCACATGTCCTAAACCGCTGTTTGTAATTCCACATTTTGTCGTTCTGGTAACCATCTGCGAGAGGGTTGTCATCCTTGGCTCCCGCCCCTAGAGTTCCTGCAAGGGGTCAAAGGTCAAATATACAAAATATGCCAATTACATGGACATTTTCAAATATTTTCTAACCAAACTTTATATATGCAATCAGTGTAGGAAGACACATACGACGAATTTTGCAACTTGACCTCACGGTCAGTGCTGAGCCATTGCAGTTGCTTTAATTATTATTTCAGTTACAAAATTCAAGTGCCCTTATTGTGCTTGCTTAAATAACCCTCTATCTCACGATTTTGGTATGAGTCTTCACCAAGCTGAACTATCCTCTTCAGTCATGTGTTATCCATGTCATCTTTGTTCATAATTACCACTTCTGAATCAGTGGCTTCGTCTTTATGTTCTTTCTGATCGTGGTTTGGTTTCATCCAGAAGTGTATAAGATTCTGCCTCGTTCGGCAATCCAATTTCCTCAACTTTAGTGCAAATTTATTTTGAATGGATATCATCATTTTTATATTTTCATATGTTTACCGTTATAAGACTACTTTCTGAATCTAAACAGTGTCGCATTTTTATTCCATATTTAAGGTGAATACATATGAGTTCTGGTCTTCTTCTTCTGGTTCATGTCTTTAAAGGAAACAGTTATCCGGTTTAATAATATAGACAATTTTAATAAATGCTGAACTAAAATAAGTGAGATTAATAAGGGCTTGGATAACATCATGTTTTTGTTTGGTTTATTTGAGACCATCATGCCAAAGTAATGTCGAAATAAGATACAATTTGCATATATATATATATATATATATATATATATATATATATATATATATATATATATATCTGCTGAAACATAATATATCAAGCAAAGTTAGGTAAACAACGTCAAGAAAAAGGCACTAATTATTAAATCAATAACTAATGGCAGAATTATCTCATCTTAGATTTATACATTGGTTCATAGTATTATTTTATATGTTACAGACGTCTCTTTTGAGCTGTCCAAAAGTCCTGTGTACATCGGGGACGAAAATGTGGGTATGACCTGCACAATATCGAAGTGTGCAAAACTTAGGAGAGTGGATATCCTTCATAAAAAAGAAGAAACAGGAAGAACAGAAACCATCGCCACCATCACAACGAACAGCCAGTATATTAACAAGAGTAGGATGACTTTAATAGAAGTGAAAATGAGCTCTGATTCTGCCATTCTGCAAACAGTCGTTGAATCTGCTTTATCCTGCCAGGATAAGGGACAATATTGCTGTACAGCCTCAGCCTCAGAAAACCTTGTCTACAATGAAACCTTAGAACTGAATCTTCTCGGTAAGTTTTAATTTGTATTATAGAACCATTTGCTTGTTTCGGAAGCCCCTTTCATACAGAAACTATTGTATGGATATTTGTATGTACGTAATTGTATATATGTATGTATGTTTGTAGGTATGCGTGTATGGATATTTGTATGTACGTAAATGTATATATGTATGTATGGTTGTAGGTATGTGTATATGGATATTTGTATGTACGTAAATGCATATATGTATGTATGGTTGTATGTATGCGTATATGGATATTTAGAATTTGGCCATGTGACCTGTTAGGTATTCAACAAGGTGATTCCCACGATGTTAGTTCCCATTTCCGCTACATCAATTAGCTAATAACGAATTGTATATGGATATATATTCTTCATGAAACTCTTTAATGTGGTGTGAATATTTGAAGTGGATATTCAGCTTTAAGGTAATAATTCTAGTAGGAAATAAGATTCTTGACAATCCTGAGCTAATATGGAGGAAGATGGCGGCCCAGGCAGGTGTGTGAAAATTTTGGTGCCGGTCTTGGACAGCAATATCATGTATGTATGTACGTGTACATGCATGTATCGCGTATTTTGATAATGACTTGTCTTTTCTCATACTATGATCATCACATTTTATGAACTGAATGTTAAATTGATGTAATATTCATTCATATTGGACTTGGAATACGATGTTTTCGTTTGTATAGATCATTATACATGACTGTGTTTTGCGTGCAAACTGATATGAGCAACGCCTGAGCCATGGATTATGTCGGTGTGGTGCACACCGTAATCATACCGTAAACACCTATGTATCTGTTCCTTGTGATTGAATTTTTCATTAACAAATGATAACAAACTTTTCATAACATCCGATAACAAACGTTGAATGTCAACATGAACATTTGTGATTCTTGCCCTATGTCTGTGTCCACAGGTGAGGATGCTAGCTCAAATGTTTTCAAGGAGTAACAATTAGCACAGAGTGATTGCGAAAGTGCACGTGCAAGCACTTATCAGAGTCATGATAGAGAGCCCGCGAGCTTTGATTGGTATCCAGAAGAAGTAAGCTTGTACGCTGAGGTTTACAGGAGTCTTCATAAGGATGAATTCATTAATAAGATACTACTTGATCTTCATAATGATGAGGACAAAATTGAGGAGCTTGGGCAGTTTATTTTTGAGACAGTGAAGGGTACAAAGGATTTCCCGCTTGGGGAGAATGCCTAGTTGAAGAGACGCCTGGATACTCGTAGTGGAGTTTCGGTAGCGACTAAATTAGCGAGGGATATTCAGAGTCTTATATCATACTTGGAGGGTGAAGATCTATACATTATTAGTGAAATGATTACTTCATCGAAAGGTGCTATGAATCGATCACATCATTCAAGAAAGTTAAGTCAGACTCAGAGTCAGATCAGGACACCAAGTTCACCCACTCGGTCTATGTCGTTGTCAGCAGTTTTGGCTGGGAATAGAGACGAACAATCCGTTTCGCAGAACTACTCTTCACAATGCCAGTGTGAGCCAACGATTGAAGATCTGAACAGGACAATCAGCTGTTCTTGTGAACAGCGTAAAAAGTTCAAACATTTTTGAAAAAAAATGCTGTTTAAAAATGGCTCAGATAAGTTACAGTCTATTTCCTTAAGTACATTAGCAGTACCTCTTGTGGTTCAAGTGAATGAAGAGGTTCTGGTGTACCTGTGAACCAAAACCAAATATGTCTCAGGGCTCAGCTCTGGTTACAGCCCAGCCATACTTAAATGTTATCAATGTAAATAACAGTTCCCCTGTGCCTAACATTGATCCTAACTGTAAGGTGATGCCAAAGACTTAATGCAATGCAGTCACTGATCAATATAACATTCGAACATATCATAATATAGATGTAGAAGGGGTTATTACTCAAATAGCAGTGTCAGACAGTGTCCAGGGCTCAGTGTCAGACAGTGTCCAGGGCTCAGGTAGTAATGGGCCAAACGTTCCTGTTCAGAGTTCAGGTAGAAACGTTGTTTGTTCAGCTAGTATTCCCGTAAGAATCACGAATTCAATAGGTGAAAAGGTCATAAGACAGCTATACATGTATGATAATAACAATGGTAAGAACCAAATTAATGATGTTGATCTTGCGGGTGATGTTGATGATGATACTGATGGTTTCATTGGAGTTTCTAGAATACCATCCAAAAGGTTCTATGTAGGAAACATTGATCCATCAGTAGATGAGAAAACAATTCACATGTTTCTTGTAAAACGTGGCTTCGAACCCACTTTCATAAGAATTATGAAAATCAAAACACCGGGTTCCTTATCTGCAAGAATAAATGTGAACAGCTCTTCGGATCTGAGGAAATTATCGGAGAGTCATTTTGTCCCAAAGCGGTTTATTGTAGACGTTGTTTAACAAATAAGCAATGGAACAATGATGTTGATTACTGGGAAGAATCAGCTGAGTAAGAAATCATGCAGGTCTTCCTTTTCCTAGTCATTTGGTGGGTTCTGTCCAGCTTAAAGAATGTTGGGTTGAATCTCATATTCTCGCATGGAATGCCACAGGTATTATGTCGAGCGCCCTTTATCTTAGTCAGTTACTATCAATACAACAAATAGATATATGTGGCATCTCTGAACATTGGCTATTTCAAGAACAACTGAGGTTCTTGGACTTTATAGACGCCAACTCCAGGTCCACTGCCACTGATGACCAGGATAGGGTATGGCCCTTGCGCTATTCTTTGGCATGTCAAGTAAAATAATGACATCGCTCTTTTAGAAAATTGACGATGATCGCATTGTTGGTATTAGATTAAGACTAGATTACAATACGTTTGTGTTTTTCATCCAAGTTTATTTACCATGTCATGGCTACCCTATTGAATTATACTCTGAGTACATTGAAAAACTGCACGGTATTTACAGTATTTACAATATGTACGCAGAGTATGGCTCCGTTATTCTGGGTGATTTTTAACTCCAATCCCAGTATGCATAAATCTGACACAAGAAATAATTTGCTGTATTCCCTCTTTGTTCGCAACGATTTAATCTCTTTGAGCAATGCTGACTTTAGTAAAGGTCCCCGCTATTCATACGTTTCCTATTTTGGTGTGAGTATGTCTCTAACTGATCACATAGTTATTGACAAGTCAAAATTGAATTTGGTCAAATAGGATGACGATGCACTAAATTATTTTAACCACAGACCTATACTTTGAATTTCAATTTTATACTATGAGTAATTCGAACTTCAATCATTTAAAGTTCAGTTGTGGGAATGTTGACTCTCGGATACGACAAGAATATACGTGTGCATTAGACAGTAACTTAGAGCCTCTTAAGTCCGTTATCCGGACAAACGGGGAGGAGATAGACTTACTTCATAGCAAACTCGTTAATGCTCTATCTATGGCAAGCGAAAAACCCATTCCTATTTCAAATTTCAAGCCCTTTTTAAAACCATTTTGGAATTCTGAGTTAAAGGTTTTGCACAAAACAATGGTCAAAATAAGGCAGGAGGTTGATCAAAACCTATTTTGGGAAATTGTATTTGCACGCCGACAGAAAAGTAGAAAACCGCTTGAAATGAAATTTAATGATAGTATTTTTTCGGGATCCTGCAGATATAGTTGCTTATTACTCTATTAGTAACTGGTGTTAGGGTACGTATTACCTACCAAATTCTTGTTCCTGTTCATTGTTTATTTCTTGTATTTCCTTAGAGTATTCAAAATGCCTCAAGGTGTTGGTAAACATGGCCATCAAAGGCTGCCTGGGACACACGCCCCCCTTGCTTGGTAAGTACGGCGTGTGTAAGCACGGACGGTTGTCCTATTTGTTGCCTTTGGCTCGACGAGGGGTGGGACTTAGCGGAAAGTCGCCGTACCTATAGGGCCCAAAAGAAGGGACCTGGTTCTTCCTATTGGTCATCGGAATACTCCTTCCATTCCCCGGAGGGGTCTACGGCACTTCCAGATTTAAGTGAGGGATCCGTGTTTTGGGGTTTCGGAAATCGCCTGACATTTGGAAGGAAGTTGTCAGCTCCCGTCAGGGAGGGATCCTTGGCAGTACATACAAATGGAGGATAGTCGCCAGTACCCAATAGCGAGACCACTCTTTCCGACGCAAGGGAAGCGCGGTATTCTCGCTCGAGTAGACCTAGATTTAAATCTAGCGGGATCTCGTTCGTCAGAGTCGAGTTCAGCGGGTAGATACTTCAAAATAAGATTCCCGAATAGCGTGCCAAGTGGCAGTCATCGAGGGTCTGTCATGGGTAGCCAGGCCCAGGGCACCAAGTCAACGGTCAGCGGGTAATATGTCATGTGTCAGTCATCGAATGTCGGTCACCGGTCAGCGGGTCACTGAGCACCATTCTCTTAGTAATGAGTCAAGTGACAGTAATAGAAGGTCTATAACCAGTCACTGGGCACAGAAAAGCGGGTACCGTCCACTGGTCAATGGGTAATGTTCCACGTGACAGTCATCGGACGCCAGGTACCGAGCACCGGGTATGGTGATCGGTATCCATCTCCTGTTTTCTGTCTCGGATAACCGGTCCCCGAACAAACGAGCACCGAGCTCCTTGCACCGAATACTGAAAGCCGTGTTCCGTTCTTCGGACGCAGCGGGTCTTGACCACCGATCTAGGGAAATAGATCGGTTCGATATCCCCCTTTCTTTGTGTTTCCAATTAATTACTATGAGGAACGGGCACTGAGTTTTGATGACTCGTCTACGGAAAGGGATAGGGTCGACACCAATTTTTTCTCAGCGTTTATGTGCAACTCCTACTGAGCTAGGGACTCCCACCATACGGTGGTGGGTCGTCCATGTCTCCTTACCTACCATGACACCATGAATGACTTTGCTGTGGCTCCATGGATTGGTGGAGCGACCACGCTGTTGATCATACCCGCTTCCTCCAGCTTCGTTATCAAGGGAAGGGGAGGGGGTCGTCATTCGGCGCCTTCTATGCAGTGAGAAAATCGTCAATCTCTTTCTCTTGGAAGAGATGACCAACGGATTAGTCTCGTTCCGTCCCCACCCTACCCCCAACCCCCGTCAGTGCTGACGGGACAATAAATACTCAATCACAAAATCCACTTCTTCACGTCGATGATGAAGGCAGGAAGACGAAATATCAATTTTAGTTGACACAGTTGCGTTTGCAGAAGAGCCCGTCAGGACGGGTCCTTCTCCTCATTTGAGGTCTCAACCTTCGTCCCACCCTACTAGTCAGTGGACAGAGGAGGAGGAATTGTGGACCTTTGTCAAGGAGTTTTACCGCCCACTATCCATTAGATCTGTGTCCGAAACTATTGGGATCGTCAGACGCTAGGACCCTCTGCAGTTTAGAAAGGCTTTTCGGAACACAACCCAAACCTAAGAGAGCTAACTCAGAAGTTGTCTCAAGGCCAAGAAGCGGCCAGATAGCAGAAGGGGTGTTCTGTCCCCTTTTCGTCGCTTCATCCCCTGGTTTAAGAGTCCAGTTACAGGTTTCATTCGCTTGCTTTGACCCTTAAGCCCCCGACTTATAAGGAAGGGAGAAATAGAAAGATTGACGAACATCCAAAGTCCGGGATTATATTCCAGGATCTTCCTAGTTTAAAAGGAGACAGTTTCGACTCATTATCGATTTTTCCCCAAGGAACAAATTTCTCCCAGAAGAGCGTTTCAAGATAGAGACATCCACCTCAATCCAACATGTCATCAGGCTGAAGGACTGGGCAGTCACCATACATCTCCAAGATGCCTATCTTTACATCCCCATCTTCCCAGCCAACAGGGAGTTCCTGCGGTTTTTTCTGGAACAGTATATATGTCAATTTCGGGCTCGTCCTTTCGGTCTAGCTTCCGCTCCCTGAGCCTTCATCATAGTGACAGGTGTAATAGCGGTGTAATAGCGGATCATTTAAGGTCCTTATGCGTCCACATCTTCTAGTACTTCGACGATTGGTTGATACACGATGTCCTCAGACGTGCCGTGCTGAAGCATCTATCTCTTTTGGGAGACAGTGACTGGTCTCGGCCTAATCTCCAAAAAGCAGAAATCAGATCTGATCCCTTCTCAGAATTTCGTTTACGTGTGGATGAAAGTTTTCACTCTTCGAGGGACAGTCTGTGTTCCTTTCGACAGAATATCACAAATACTTCTTTCATAGCAAAACTGGACAAGAAGACTTCGTTGTCTGCTCGCCTCTACCTCTCTCTCATTGGGATTCTGAACGCGGCAGCGGACTTAGTTTCCTTAGCTTAATTTGCGGCCTTCTCAGCTCTTGCTTCTAAGCAAACTGGAGACCTCACAGGGACATACTGTCCGCTCGGATCCCATTAGGATCCAAATGTCATGAACATTTGAGTTGGTGGAAAAATCAGGACAGGTTTCTGACCGGAGTTAATATTCACGCACAGGAACCTCACTCTTTCCTTGACACCGAATTCTCAGGTTCAGCCTGGGATGCTCATCTAGAGTCCGATGGTGTTGTCCTGCAGCCCCTGTGGTATCGGGAAGAATCTTCTCTTCACATCAACAATCTAGAAAATCGTGCTGTTTGCTAGCACGTCAAGGATGCGTCAAACCGTATGAGACGTAGCTGCATCATGGTCGCGACGGACAACATGTCGATCGTAGCGTTCCTTAGACGTCAAGGGAGCACTCATTACCCTTCTCTCTGCTTGAAAATCTCTAACCTCATGCGCTGGACAGTTTCGGAAGAGATCATTCTTAGAGTCCGCCACATTCCGGGTAAGATAAATATTCTGGCGGACAGCCTGTTCAAGAAAGGGCGAGCAGTCCTCGCAGAATGGTCGCTGCATCAATCGGTAGCAGAGACACTTTTTCATCTGTGAGGAAAGACAATGGTAGACTTGTTCGCAACGAGGTTGATTAATAAGCACCTTCTTTGTGTCTCCTCAATTCCAGACCAGAGGGCATAGGCGGTGCGCGTCTTCAGTCTGAGGTGGGATCGACTGTACGCCTACGCCCTCCCACCTTTCAGAATAATCCCCCAGGTTCTTCACAGAGTCAGGACTTCCATGTCACAGCTCCTTTAAAATAGTTCCCTTGTGGCCCCAGCGATCGTGGTTCAACGATCTTCTTGAAAAAGAAAAAAGAAGGAGGCTGTTTTTGTTTTTTTTTAATTTCTGGCCCCTAAAAAGCTTGAAAAAATTCTTCCTCTGATTTGTAGAAAGAAAAAAGAACTAATTAAATCAATTATATTAGTATTATGTAAAAATACTGTATCTCCCCCAACCCCCCAAAAAATTAAATGGTCCGTCCCTTGGTAGATTAAAAATGCAAAATACCACTAAAAATAAAATAAAACAATATTCTAACCTGATGGTGATTTATTATGATCATAATAATCATAATTCTTTTATTTTGTTGTTGTTGTTGTTGTTGTTGTTATTATTATTATTATTATTATTATTATTATTATTATTATTATTATTATTATTATTATTATTATTGTTGTTGTTGTTGTTGTTGTTGTTGTTCGTTGCTGCTGTTGATTATGTTTAAGTTAGTGCGTGGTAGTAGTTGTTGTCTTTGATGATGTTGCTGTTGTCATTATAATTGTCATGCCCTTAATATAATGGTGGTTATATTTCCTCCCTTTATTTTATCATCTCCTCTGAAGTAACACCGTATAATGATACTTCAAGAAACAAAACACATCGATTCTGCCATAAAGTTTAAACCTGTCAGAACTACTATCATTATTTATATATAATACAAATACTAGAAGGAAAATCGTGCATATTTTCAAAACATTCTATGTTATTTTTTACTTTTATCAGAAACACTTGTTGCATTTACAGACGTTATTTGTCGCTTAAATACAAGTAGGAGCTGGGACTGACTATTTAAGCTATAGGAGTCATTTTAGAGAATTTGATTACACATACCTTTGAATGGTGATTATTTACCTTATTTCTCTCCTCTTTGATCAATATTACTTAAACGATAATTATATAAACGCCCAGGGGAAAACAATACCTCAAAATCAATGATAAAGTACGTCGACATTTTCAGACGAGGCCAACTAAGAGGTGTGATCCATTGTAAACCGGATTCAATGTGACGAGCTATGATGTCCCAAAGAAAGCGCTGCGTATTGGGGGGAAAAAAAAGAACTCCCGTACTGGTATTGATTAGACCAGATGTCCGCTTTTTCACCCAATTCAGTGCCAGGTGGCCATTGTAAAAGTCCGTGGCAATTGATACATTTTTGTCTTGAAGTTTTATGATGACAACTAAGTGTAGATCACTCAACCATCAGGAATAAACCGACGTTAGCAAAACTACTTTAGTATTAAATTTGAGAGCAAATATTAATATTTTATTCAAGATTAGTAACGGCGCCTTCATGACCACGTTAAGGTATATATTCCATTTGACTTTTAAAAAAGATGATAAAGAAATATTCTTAAGAAAGAAATTTTGTTAAGATTTTGGGTTATGGGGTATTTTTAAATAAATATGTAAAGCAAAAGTATTAATGTGAAAGAAATTGAGAACCTGGACAAGTGTGCATGTGGGAATAATAACAGCTTTATCAAATGAAACTACTATAGGTAATAGGTATCAAGGGACAACATTTACCTCCTTTAGGTAAAATATATGTTTTCACCATCCAACATAGATATTTGACAACCAATATAGCGTACGTACCCGAAATAGATTCAGAATCTGTATATATATATATATATATATATATATATATATATATATATATATATATATATATATATATATATATATTGTTGTTACGACTCTATGGTCTAAGAAAAATGTAACAGAATGAAAGTGAAACCAACAAATCAAGTAAAAATCAACAAGCAATTTATTTCTAGACAATTAAAGTGAAAATTCAAAAGACACTGACAGTAACGTGAATTAAAATCCAAATAATCCAATAATCCTAAGTGTCCTAATCACAAGTCCTAATATAGAATGTTCTGAATGAATGAATGTTCCTTGAATGGATGTTCCGAATAAATCTTTGTAATGAAAGAATGTTCCGAATGAATGAATGTTCCGAATGAATGGGTAGTCTGGAACGTCCTGATGTACCCCAATAATGTAATCCACATCATCTTTGAGAACGGCCACATGTATCCAAAAGTCATATATTTAAATCCAAAGGTTGATGTAAACACTTTAGGTAACTCCACTGAATGTTCCAATAAATAATTCCTTTCGAATTACGTATACAGCAATACAGCATTACAGCATTACGAGATTACATTACAACTATGCTTTCAAATAATCTGATGATTCCAAAAGACTGATCATAAAAAACAAGAATGTTTTCAACACACGATCAAAAATTGGAATGATTATAATGCTTATATCATGGTCTTATATGGCCTATTGCAAATGGCCTATTTCACAACAGGAAATGTGTCATTTTATGACCCAGAATGCAATACTAAATGCGTCTTTCGAATCGAAATTTTCTCAAGAAATGGTGAACAACTCTGCCCTTGAACTCAAATGTAGTCAACATCTTATTGACAACCAAACTTAAAGTGCGACTTACTATTTGACACAATTTTAAAGTACAGTCATAGACCAAACGTTTAGGCACATTATAGATTCCATTTACATAACAATGCATATATATATATATATATATATATATATATATATATATATATATATATATATATATATATATATATATATATATATATATATAAAACACTTTCCTTATGCACTCTTATCAAAACTACAGCCAGGCATCAGTTTATCAATCAGACATACGCAATTTTTGCGATAATATTTGCCCAAGTAAATATTCCGTAACTCTTTACATGCAATATTATTATTATTATTATTATTAAATCTTGCCCATTATCCCTCAACAACATGCCCTTGATATATTTCGTTAGTATCTCCAAGTATACCTTTACCGGGATATTTTTTCTGTTGTACATTTTGTAGATGGCGTTGATTTTTCACCACGCATAGTGTCCGTCATTTGTTCCCAGCTTGGATTTAGGTAAAAAATATTTGGTTCTCTGCGTGATAGGCACGATAATCCCTTCTTTCTTTTTTGTTATACAACTTTGTTGGGCTGATGGCAGCATCAAATAAATATGAAGTTTTCCCGTTTTAAGATCATTTATCCATTTGTTCTTCTTTCTTTCTTATATTTTTTATCCTTTGCCTGTATATTAGTAGGATTCCAGAATTTCTCTTGGCTTTTGTGTTTAGTGTTTGCTTTGTGGATGTAAATTGTTTCTTCTAATGACGAAGAGATTGTTTAGCTCGAAACGTTGGGGAACTGTTTTATATTTGCGCCGTTATCAATTTTTGTGTCAATATATATTATTTGTGCTATTGGTTTGCATTCACTTATCCTCTTATAGGAAGATCTTGGGAATCCGGAGCCATTTAAGGGTTAGGTCGTTGATTGCATTGGTGTCTTTTAATAAAACTACTTTTTATGTCACAACCTACATTGTCTTGAAGAATTTTCTTCTTGAGATAAACCGACCTCCCTTGTTCTATGTTTTAGTTTTTATATCTGTTTACTCTTTCCATCGTGGTTCTCGTTTGCAAAATTTTCCGAGTTCATGTGTCATATTCACTCTCTTCATCATGGACACTAGGTCAATTTTTTCCAATCTTAGATCTGTTAGCAAAAGGAATATCAGGGTGGAACATCATTTGGCCAATTATGTAACCTATTTGGAAAATAAAACTGTCCCATTAGGTTTGAAAATTTACGTTTCGCCCCTATCTGCGGGGGGGGGGGGGGAGCTTCTTCATCCTTTGTCAAAAGATTGAACTCTATTCTTCATTTCACTTCTCCGAAACTTCTGAAAATCCTGAACGCTGAATCTCTACATCAAATCAGAGAATTGGAGGCAGATATTAAATTTCAAACTGAACTATTCCGAAAACACTGTGATCTAAACACATTTCGTAACTACATGGGAAAACTGAATATATTTTTAACGAGCCTAAAAAAGGCAACTTTCGGACAAATAACACAGCAAATTTTCTAGAGATCATATAATACAGAGAAGTCCAAAATGCGATTTCTTTACAGAAGAAACGAAAAAGAAAAGAATAGAAAGATCCGCAGAAAATACTGTCATAAACCTGGCATTGCTTCAGTTGTCTGACTCTGACATAAGTCGTCTCTTCAAGGGCCTCAACATTTGTCCCGGCCTAAAACGTACAATGTACTGGAATTGAAATAAGACCTCGCGAGTTTGCACAGAGAATGAGACTCAATGAAAAGTTTAGCGACGATGCTGGAGAATCGAATGCCAGTAACAATGAGCCGAATAGATTCCTCCCAAAAAGCGATTATATTCCTCCCCCTAGTAAAGTTCCAGCGCTAGAGACATTTTGTTCCGCTGTGGAAAATGTCATTAACTCGCACGAACAGAGCCAAGCCAAAAAGGACAATTTAACCCGACAGGAAAGACAGCAGACAAGGTGTTGTCATGAATACGTCTAACTACATCGCTCAGGTGAACAGACAACTTTCAGACGAGATATTGTATAAGAAACTCAGTCCTGACCCAACTGCTGAAAACGCTGAAATCGTGTGTCAGACATTGAAAGACACGCATACCGCAGATCATATTGATGGCAAAACACTGACTTACCTCCTGTCAGTTGACTCCAAACAAGGAGATTTTATTTACTCCATAAAATGCAGAAAGAAGGAAACGCGGCGAGGCGAATCATTTCCGGAAACAACCATACCACCGACAAATTTCTGAATTGTTGAATATCACCTTCGGCCTTGCGTGGAATAAAACTGCCTTAATATATCCAAGATACAACGGACTATCTCAACAAAACACCGAAAACTAACCTTCCAGATAACACACTATTCGTAACTATGGACGTCTGTTCCTTATACACCAACATACCACACGAGGAAGGTATCTCAGCCTGCAAGGAAGCATGGGACGGTCGCCCTGATCCTTCCCGCCTACATACTATTTGGTCAAACTTTTAACACATGTTAAATTTTAATAACTTTGTATTCAACAAGCAACACTTCCTACACATTAATGGAACAGCAATGGGCACTAAAATGGCATCTTCGTATGCTAATAATTTCATGGGAAGACTAGAGCAAAAGTTCCTCAATGAGACACCCTATAGATCTCTAAGCTGTTGCAGATTCATTGGTGACATAGAATCAAAATGGATCGAAACGGGAGACAATTTCAAAATAGTTTTTGAATTCGCCAATAACTTTCATCCTACAATTAAATTTACGTCAGAGTAATTATACAGGTCCAACATCTTTTTGGATACTCAATGTATCCTCCTGGAGGGGAACATAGAAACTAACCTGTATTTTAAACCAGATGACTTCACCAATATCTACTCCCAACCAACCAGCTGCCACATCCAACAGGTAATAGAAAATCTTCCTTACGGCATGAACGTTCGGACCAAACGCATATGCTCTAATCCGGCTACCTTTAGAAAGCCACTCGGAGAGCTCAAGAGGCATTTTACAAAGAGAGGATACGGAAATAGATACATCGAGGAGGCTATTAAGAAAACTAGACTCCTCGATAGAGGAACCCTCCTGAAATATAAGACAAAGAAACCAACAAACGCGTCCCCTTCGTGGTTACTTTCCACCCCGATGTCCCAAACTTACAACAGATCGTTCGGAAGCATTGGCACTAGACTGAATCCTCCGAACGTCAGAAGGGCATATTTCAAGAAGTTCATATGGTTCCGTACCGTAGACCTAAAAATCTGAAGGAGCAGCTGATACATGTCAAGGTAACTTCAAAAAAGACCACAAATTCAGGTACATATTCTTGGAAAGAGAAGAGTTACCTAATTTGCAAACATATGCCCGAGATAAAATCGGTAACAAGTTTGACGACAGGAGTTGGCTTCACTATCAATCAAAAGTTAGGATGTCGAACAAAAAATGTAATCTATATTCTATCATGCAAAGATCTGTGTCACTCAATGTGTTGGCGAAACCGTTGATTTCAGAAAACGAATGGATAACCACAACATCCACATTCCCAACAAAATGAAGGCGAAACTCGCCAACCACTACAAATCGAATGCGCATTCAGTCGAGTCCCTCGATATGATACCGATTGAATCAAACCTGGGGTGGACCGATATAGGACGCACACGTAAGGAACGATACTGGATACTACAATTGAAAACCCATGGGGAGTTCGGCCTAAACGAAAACGTCTTTCAACGTCTAAACATTTTGGTTCTCTGCGCGATAGGCACGATAATCCCTTCTTTGATTTTTGTTATACAACTTTCTTGAGCTGATGGCAGCATAAAATATATATGTAGTTCACCCGTTTAAGACCGTTTCTCAATTTATTCTTCTTTCTTTCTTCTATTTTTTATCATTTGTTTCTATATTTCCCCGTCATTCAAACATGTAGGAGTCAAGAATTTCTCTTGGCGTTTTGTGTTTAGTGTTTGCTTTGTGGATGTCAATTCTTTTTCCCTTGACAAAGAGCTTGTTTACCTCGACACGTTGGTAAACTGTTTCGTGTTTGCGCTGTTATAAAGTTTTGTGTCAATCCGGGTTCGAATCTCCGTAGAGTACGAATTAACATTCTCTAACCTGTATGATAATATTATTTATTTGTAGTTAAAAATTATGTTAATGTTATCAAGCATTCTCCTGTAGAATTCAGGGAAAGCACTTTCCGCTTTTTTGGTGTATCTTTATAATTCTCTCTCTCTCTCTCTCTCTCTCTCTCTCTCTCTCTCTCTCTCTCTCTCTCTATATATATATATATATATATATATATATATATATATATATATAAAACATAATATACTTAAGTGTAAAATACAAAACATTATCGGGGTAATATTATTCATATTTTTAATTCCTATATTTTCACATATGAAATATATATTCTTATATTTTCACATGTGAAAATGCAAGATTTTCCATCATGCCTTGCGACGCTTGAATGTGTATGCCAATAGAAGTGATGTTTGCAGTAAGAAAAACAAGCAATTTGTGAATTTAAGCAATATAAATATTTTTTGCCGAAGATATCTTACTCGAAACTGTTTGCTTCTTTACGAAGTTATGTCGCTTTTACTACCATGATAACGATGTGAAAAACTCCGTGTGTTGCATCTCTCAATCGGACTTCCTTTTGTGGTCAGATGAATGTTTGTTTGTTTGGTGCTTTACGGTACAGCAACACAAGTAGGTTATTTAGTGCCGAGGCAATTGGAGTAAAGTGCCTTGCCCAAGGACACACCACGGTAGCTGACCCAGGCTGGTCCGATGGTAGGATTCGAACCCACACCCTTTCGGTCGTGAGTCCGGCACGCTAACCACTGAGCCACCGCGGCTCGGTCAGATGAAGTAAAAAGTTTGCAAAATGTAAAAATTTTAATTTATTGCAACAGATTAGTTCATCCAAAATCAATAGTTTTCTCAAATCGCTTCTATTTTTATGATCAGGCAATAAATGCGACTGAAATTGAGTTGGAATATCGAAAAGGGTGGTAGGGGTGCTGAGCTTCGATTCAGATTAAAGTTTGGTATATAATATAAAGAAAATATTCTTTTCCTACGGTAATACCGAAAATATTTCATCTTGTGGTACAAATAAAAGTGTCTTCGCCAAACTTTAAAATAGCACGTTTTTTTGTACCACACGATCGAATGTATCTGGTATTGATGTAGGAAAATAAAATATCCTTTATTTATTTGATACTTAAGTGTGAAATATGGAAAATTTCTGGCGAAATAATTTTCATATTTTTTTCATTTCTATATTTTCACTTGTGAAAAATATAGAGAGGATATTTGCTTTAAACGAGTGAATAACAGATATATATTTCATCGAGTGGGTGAAGTTTTTCACCCAAGAGATGAAATATATCCATTATTCACTCGGAGCAAGCAAATATTCTTTTTAGTTTATGCTCAAGCGTATTGTCTAGCAATTTGCATAACACACTGAAGTAGCTGATTTCTTACTGCATCCCGCGCGATGAAGTCAGCAGTTTACCGTTTATGTTCTGCTCTGTTTTGTGTATATTTGGACATAAAATATCAGTAGTTATATAATGCTACTTCCCAATTCAAGGTAAAACAGCAGATAAAAAGAAAATGAAAAAAATAAAAATTTAAAAAAAATATTACTTATTGCTGAATTTGAACCCCGCGTGTCGGGATGTGAATCAGCCATCTTAACCTTTACACTACGCAATCGTCTTACAGAACATTGAAATTTCTTACTTATAAAGTTATCAATGTCTGTTGACGGCCAGTGAAAAAATATATTTTTTCACTGCAGTGGAATATCAGAATTATTTCACTCAGAAAATCCAGTAATTCACCGCCTAGCATAAAATAAATCCTTATATTTTCACCTGTAAAAATACAAGATTTCCCATCACGCCATACAACGCTTGTTTGTGTGTGCCTTCAGAAGTTATACCTGCAGCCAGAAAAACGAGCATTTTGTGAGCTAGAAAAAATTAATGAAAACTGCATTACCTTTCAGACATGGAAATTATTTTTTGCTAAAGAAATTTGACTCGACGCTGTTTACGTCTCAGTGAAGCTATTTCTCCCTACTACCTTGACAACAAAGATAAACCCGGTGTGTTGCATTGCTGAATCGGATATGCTTTATGGTCAGATATAGTCAAATAGTTTACAAAATTTCAAAAATGTAATTTACTGCAACAGATTAGGTCATCCCAATCCTACTGCTCTCTCAAGTCAGTGATATTTATATTATCGGCCTATGAATAGGGTGGAAATTGAAGTGAATTTACGAAAAGGTGTGTGTGTATGTGTGTGTGTGTGTGTGCTGAAGAGTGAGTTTAGTCTTCTAAGCTTCGATTCATGAGCAAGTTTGGTATATAATAAAAAGCAAATTTGTTCTTCCTGCGTAAATACCGGATTGTATTCTCCACTCGTTAGAATATCACGTTTTTTGTACCACACAGTGAAATATACCCAGTGTTAACGTAGGAAAAGAAAATATCACACACACACACACACACACACACACACACACACACACATATATATATATATATATATATATATATATATATATATATATATATATACAGATTGGCACCTTTATACCAAGCAGAGAGGAAAGCGCGTATCACTGGATCACACATTTTATGTTTGAATACATGATTAAATGAAATAAATTTATATATAATGACACTGATATAATCTCTCTCTCTCTACACTCACACACACACACACACACACACACACACACACACATATATATATATATATATATATATATATATATATGTGTGTGTGTGTGGATATATATATATATATATATATATATATATATATATATATATATATATATATATATATATATTCTTACTAACCCTGTTTCATTGATACTGTAGATAACGCCGAGGTACCGCTCATTTTCATGACCAGTGTCGCTAATGAGAACGGAACAATGGACATCATATGTCGAGGACACGTTGGGGCACCAGCAAAAGAAATATTCCTCGAAGTCAAATTTCATGACAGCACCAGTTTTTATATGTTTTGGACGACAAACTCAACCAATACGACATTGAAAGATTGCGACAATGAAAGAGAAACAAATTTTACTATCATCACCACACAAAATTGGAACAACTCCCTCGTCAGATGCTCCGTGAAAAACGAAAGTAACAATGTCCTGTCATCGGAAGAACGAGAGATTATTATAGTTCCGGGTAATTGTCTTCTATTTCTGACTTCGAAATTCTTTGTGTTTGTGATATTGGCACATTTAGCTTTCAATAGTATAAAATTAACAAAGCTTCCAAATAAAATTGGTGTTATTTCTAAACTTTCCCTGTGACCCAATATAATTCTCGATTTTTACAGAGTCAGACTTAATACCAAAGATAAATGTAAAATAAAATATTTAGATACAAAAGCCAAGAAACATATCAGTATGGTGCTGTTCGATGTAAAAATAAAGAAAATCTCAATACTCTGTTAACAAAACACGAGATGAACAAAAAATTGAACAACAGCGTACAAGATATGGCACAACAAATTAGCTCTTTCTGCTTTAATTGGATGAAACATTTTAGAAAGAGTGGAAATTCGACATGCAAATTCGACATGCATGATATATATATATATATATATATATATATATATATATATATATATCTATATATATATATATATATATATATATATATATATATATATATATATTCTCAAAGCAATAATCATAAGAGAGACCACTCTAATACCTGTTCGTATATAGATACAAGTAGTGGAATGTCCTTGGTATAAAGCGAAATTATCTGCGATAAAGGCTACTTTTGGTTGGCTTTTAATACTTCATAGTTGAATTTTGTTTTCAAAAATAAGTTGAATATTTTCTGTCGTGATTGAAATAATTCAATAGTCTTTGAAACAATTATTAGAATGTATGCACTTGTGGTTGAAGCAGAGTCGCTCAATTACGCGCTGTTATTTAAATTTTGCAGTCTGTGATCTTATGTTACTTTCCTTACAACAAAAAACCTGCAGATTCTCTTTGCACAAGAAGTTACAACAGAATAAAGTCGTAATGATTATAACAACGTTGTTGGACGACGAGCAGGCTGCCGCGTGCACAAAGGGGCATTGTACTAAATGTAAGAAATGGAGAAGAAAATAGGGTACAACAGAGGAAAAGAAAACTAGCAATACACATATTTGGTCCAAACTTTGCTAGCTGACTTGTGGATCCTTATCCTTTGACCTTTGATAATGTTCTTCCGCGAATCACATTGGACATGACCGTAAATAAATGGGAGGAGCTTAATACTCGGCAAATGAATGTCGATTGTTTAGAATGGGTAAACTTATTCTCTTGATATTCAAGTATTTAAATCAATATTCATGTGTATTTATATACATCCACACCAAAGGTAGTTACTTTAGTTAAACTTTTCATTTGGACCATCAAAAGTATGAAATATTTATCCTCACCTACAGTGTTTCTTTAAATTGGAACCAAATATATTATGTTTAAAATATTTGCAGTTGTGACTTTGGAACCTTCAAAAGGCAGGGTGTATATCGGGGACAGGGACTTCTCCATGACTTGTGTTGTCTCAGGTCACAAAGATCTGAAAAGTGTGGAGATATATCATGAGCCAGAGCAGCTGGGCACAAGAGAACGAATCGCCTTCGTCACAAAACAGAATAGATCGGAGATAGGGGGAATAATCATTTTGGGAGGCAGTAATATGACGGATGAACGCGCTTTTCTGAGAATTAACTTTACAAATCTAACATGTGCTGACGGTGGAATATACCAATGTGTGGCTATTGGAAACTTCAATTTAACTTCTGTTTTGAAACTAGACATTTCCAGTAAGTTTATTTCATGTTGTATCATTTTTATTTTGAATTTCTTTTTAGTATAATCCTAGAATGCAATAAAATATATCAACGTACCAGGATAACAGAACTGGTCTTGAACTGCAGAAAGAATATCATTAAACTAGAGCCAATTCAAAGAATATCATTACACTAGAGTCCATTCAAAGAATATCATTAAAAAAGATGCACACACTAAAAGAACCATGAACTGGAATAACCAAAATAGAATAACAACAAATTAAGTGAAAAAGGTGCATTCACTAAATTAGAACAAAAATATTACAAAAGCAGCTGCGTGAGTGGTGGACTCTTTAAGACACCAACATCCATCATGGTACAAACCTCCATGAGAAAACTTTTATTCAGAACTTAGAAATTTAGCATAGTTCACAGAGAAAAAATAATATTTATATTGTAGAGTAAAGTACTTTGTATTCTTAATCCGCAAGTTGATTGCAAACTTGTGTTTAATAGTATAAGACACCACTATGGCAAATAAGTATCTACCGAATTAGCCAGCATTCTCTTGCACATCATAAAAGATCAAGCAATTTATTTATCTTTACCGTTTGCTTTGTACTCAATATGAAGAAATTTATTGAGATACATGCTCATATTAGTGCTGCAAAAGCACTGTATCGTTTCCCGGGTACATAATTCAGTTCATAGAAGTTAACGTCTGCATTTGTCTACATAAATTTGTGCACTAATTTATAAATCTTACGAAACCACTTTGGCATGCGAAATGCAATATTCATGCGCATTGTAATGATAAGAGACAGATTTGAGCACGCTATTTTGCATAATAATTATCAAACTATATAGTTTGTAACAATATGAATTAAATAATAGTGAATATTATTGGAACTGTTGTTTTTTTTAGCGCAAACTTTATTGCCAGATTTGACTATTACTTGTACCGATCTTTTATCTAGCTTTTCAAGAGCAAACTTTTCGGAATTCGTTACTTTTCAAAGTAAACTTTCGCTAAAAAGAGGAATTTGTATGTCCTGTTTGTGTAGTTTTCGAGTTCAGTTATACAAAGTTATACAAATTAAATGTAATTTTTTATTGTTTAATATGCCACAGTCAGAACCTAGTGTGTACCGGGATGCGCAATTACCTAGGACTGAGTAATGCTACGTAATGACAGCATCTCTCCTAACCCAATAGTGATACGAAAAATTCAATGTAACCAGAATTTGTGGGTATTATTTCGTACTAATTGCGTACAACAAGATAAAACGATGTACACGGCATGTTACCACCTTTTGCAACACAGTAGCTTTGTCGTATAGCGTGTGTACTGACATGTGCATAGTCTTTGTTGAATGAATCGTACACTAAGAGTCACCTGCCTTAATACTGAATTATCCTTTCGAATCAGGTGAACCCAATGTCCCCACCTTGACGCCTCCACCATGGATTGTTGAGAATACGATCATCCTTAGAGAAAGAATGTTTCGCTGCGAGGGGATGGTCGGTAAACCTGCCAGTCGGATGTTCGTTGAAGCAAATATTTCTGGATCGTTTCAAGAATATCTTTTCCCATCGATCCCATTGGAGAACAATGCTACAGAAGCACAGTGTAATACCAAGCAACTTTATCAATTTTATAATACTTTCAACATGAGCTGGAATGGTATTGCTATCCGTTGCGCAGTTAAGAATGCAAGGACAAACGAAACAATTAGATCCTCTCTGCACATTCTAATGGTTATAAATAGTAAGTATGATATTTTCTTTTAGATGTTTCATTCTCTGGAATTGCATTGTAACTGAAACAATTAGAGTTTGTAGTAAATGTGTTGTCTCTTATATAAATTTATAAACATAACGTATTCCTGAGCAGATTGGAAATTGAATTACCAGATATCAACCCCAAGAAGAAGAAGAAGAAGAAGAAGAAGCAGAAGAAGAAAAGTATAAATGAAATACTAGGTGTGCAAAATATTCTAAATAGTGTTGCAGCAAATAAATTAAATATAAAACATAGCAGCAGTTGTGTCGACTAATTATCTTCTCAATACAAAATCTTGTCATTAGCCTACATGGTTAAACGCTACGAAAATGTGCTCATCTTGACAAGTTGGTTGGTTGTAGAGACCACGATACATTACATTATTATGACATACCTGCCCAGTTGCACAAACGGCTCATTTAGAAGCGAATCTCACTTGAAGACAACCGCCACTGAAATGAACATTGCTGCGGTGTATGACAGAGCAGCATCGGGACTTAATACTTTTTCTACATATGTTTAGTTATGCTCAGATTTATATTTAAAACAATATAATTAGTAAATTTAGATCAAAGATGTCCGCAGATTTTGAGCATGATCAATGTTCAGAGACAAACTATAGTTGTAAAATAATTTAGTTCATCCAGTTACTAACCTCTCAGTGAAAATGAGCAACATCTAATGATTCTTGTAAAGATAACGACAGAGACTGTTCTAAAGAGTACATGTATCTTTCATTTCTCTTTGCTTGAAATTAAATCTCGGATCAGACAGACTAATATCTTGGAACATTTTTTTTTGCAGAGGACTTCTGTGTTGGCAAAGAAGATTACCTAAAGTATTCTCACCCATATGAGTGCCGGAAATTCATCAAGTGTTACAATTCCACAGTTTCTTTTGTTTATACATGTGGTAACGGTCTGTGCTTCGGAGGTAACGAATGGATACCACTCAGTTGCACGTCCTGTACGGACCCACATGACGCATGTTTTTCTGGCAGATTGATATAGTCAAATGGTTGTATTTTACATTCATCGCCCGAATCCGAAAACACATCTACCAATAAGTCTTTCTTGTGGTATCATACGGATGCGCCAAAACATTGGATACGTACACATTCTTCATTCATCCAGCTCTTCTCGTAATGAGAATTCCTTGCAAATATCAAAAGATAGTGGCGACAGTATTTTGGAGATTCTAGGATGATCCAGTTAATGCCATTAACCTTATTATGTTTATAATTCAAGGTCTTGTAAAAAAGAGTTTTAAGTGTGTCGTCACAGTCAAATTAATTGTGTTTGAAAATAGATGAAAAAGGTACTTGATAATTTGGAACAATGCCCATTTCACTTTTTCTTTTGCTGCTGTAGTTATCCCTTTCTTTTCACCCCTCAACATGTTTTTCCAATGATTAGTTTTTCTAAATAGTCATTTTTCGGGCTCTTCCTGTATGTACTGTTTCCAATGCTATAAATTAGTGTACATTTTTACCACGGATTAAAGTTTAGATTTGTTGTAACATCAAGATCTGAATCATAAGTCTCCATGGATTTTTAGTCAGACAAGTCACATAAGTCGCTGCTTTCGAGATTCGTATTGATTATTTGATGCATAATTTTATCTAAACTTGCAGGAAATGAAGTAGAATAAAGTTACTTTCAAGGAGATGGAATAAGTGTTGAGCTGTGCTGCTTGCGCATTTTGTAAACTCTGAAATAGTTGTTTGAACTGTTTTTAATCGCTTCAATTATGATTTACTATGCATTCAGTAAATGATCACCCGTTTCTCCTGTCACATAATACTTAAGCCAGCATTTATTCAGTTTGTAATGCCTTATCTGTGATCTCATCTTCAATCATCATAACTTTCCGGAGTTTTAAAAAAAAGTGTTTTTGCGTAAAACAAATATACAGGATATCAATTAATAGTCTCTCTCCCTCTTGTTCTCGATGGAAGTTTAATATTTTTTAGCGGAAAGAGTTTCACACAAAATAAAAAATTTCTACATAGGTTGCATGGTACATGCACCATCTCTGTTATATACTTAAACTTAAATAATACGCATACAGTATATTTGTTTATATGCCATATATTTTTCTTAGTATGTCGTATGAAACATATTCGTGTATGTGCGTATTGAGACACTTATAAACATAGATCTAGAATTTTCTTTGACTATGTCTAGTAAATTTCTGATATTGATAAATGAAAGAAGAATTTATTTAATTTTTTCAGGGGTGAGATAATTTTTTTATATATTAAAAATATGTTTATGTGCAAACATATCTTTCTCAGAAATTAAAATGAGAAAAAAATGTTTTCTGAAAATGTTAGCAACCCACCTTCAGTAACGTGTCTCTAAGGTAAATCTTTGCACATAGAGGTAGATTGAGAAACATATGTTTTATAGACTTGTGTAAAAATGTGAGAATATCTTGGAAGTTATAATTTAAAGTTTATTTCATCTTTAATATTTCCGCACTGCCTCGAAGTTTATTTTAAAAATTGAAAATGAAACAAGAAATATTAACAGCTCTCTTATTTTCAATTTTAAAAAAAATTCGATTCAAAGAATAATGAAATTTGAGGAACTTAAGGCAGTGGCGTAGCGAGGAGGTGGGAGCGGTGGCACTGGGCGGCACTTTCTAGGGGGCGGAAATTTGGTAAGAGTACCGTATATATCATAAATAATACGAATAGAGTGGGGGCGTAATTTTGGTAGTTGACTTAAAGGTGCCATAGAGTGCTCAAATGAAAAAGAATCATTTAAACTGATTTGATCTATATTAAGCGACCAACTTGGCCTGAAAGTTTGATTTTGCTTTTATTTTTTAAAAAATCATGCTGGTTTATTGTTTCCACATATTTTCGAATTTGTATTAAATATAAGCATGAAAGAATATACAATCGTTCATTTGGATTGATGTCGTGGACTGGAAACACAGTAACAACACTCTTTAATGCAATTTAACTCGCGTCCTCTCTTAGTCCTTCTCTAAGGCACCAATATTCTTTTTGTGTTTCTAACTTCTGCACTACAGTTTAGATAAGAAGTAATTATTGCAGCAAAATATCGAGTAAAACACAGTGTAAATTATATTAAGAGATAAGAGGTAACGTTTAAATTGGGGGTGAGGGGTGGGGCCGCATATTTATCATCTCACTTAACTACAGTGTATTCTCAAGAACTTATTGGCAGTAAGTTTGACAAAAAGCAGGTATTTCGAACACCTTTTTTCTCCTTGCTACTTACATGATACAATGGTTAGAAAGGATAGGTACATTGGGAACAAGCCGAGATTGCTCTAATGCAATGAAGTTCTGTGCAATTTTCCAATCCTTCGCAACAATTCCATCGTTAAGTTATTTTTGGTTTTTTAGCTATTGATAACTATAGTGACTGTAGGTGTAACATTAGTCTTTTCAGTTCTTAATTGTCCACAGGATCACTGTTGTTTCAATAGCCTATCTCGAGTCACTTACGCTATAACCTTCGCTTAAGCCAGTTATATGTTCCCCCGATGGGTCACTTCCGCACAAGTACCAGGGAAAGAGTAATGTCTAACTTTAGTGAGGGTAACAGTTTTTCTTCACTTCGAATGAAAACAAAGCAAGTAAAGCATATTTATTGAGTTATTACTCTACTGATTGAAACTACTTGACGCTCCTGGGCAGAAATTAAAATGAAAGTATCAGGCACATTCATGCACATTTCATAATTTGTACATTTGTCACAAGATATTCGTCGTTTTTTTGACGAGTCTTCTATATATTTGATTGCTATTTGGCAAAACATCCATACAAACAAAGTTTCACTTTCTGCCAGTCTTCTTTAAGGATTGCGGGCTTTTGTTTATAGGGTCTTGTCCGTTTACAGTTAAAAATATCATAATAAAAGGACATCGTCTAGAATGTCTATTTTTATATTGTTCAATAACGTGACATATCGGGGATGGGACCCTTCTTCCTCACAGTATTATCCAGACTGGATGAGCCAAATGAGACCCTCTATATATGTTACTCCCAGTTGCGAAAATGCACATTTGAAGAAATAGGCATCCACTTTGCTAATTTAGACCTTGGATTTCAGAATTCCTCCTTAGAAAGATCGTGGTGCTTGAGATAATACATTTAAGTACGAGTGGACATTTTATGAAAAGTGGACGAAAACTTGGGGTGTTATAAAAATTTGAAATTGTACATGTTAACCGTTGTCCGACAATCAGTCTTTACTTTTAAATATGCACTTAGGTAAACATTTAAATCTATATGGGTGATCAGATTGCGCAGAGGTTGATGGAATGGTTGTTATGCGATAGTTGATTGTTTGCTTACCCATTTAATGAACGGCCATTAATTTTTTCTCATTTTCAAATCTGATCGGAATAACTCGGCTTTTTAAACTTTTCTTGAGTTTTAAATAAAATGGAGTGTTTAGCTATTAATGGTTTAATATACATTCATACCATATACCACAATCGACGTGTAAACCATGAAACCTTTGCTGTTGTCCGAAGACTTTTTTGTCCTATTATTTCTATTAAAAATATTTGCCATCAATAAACATTAACGGACTTCAAATTTCTGCCACACATTTGATTGATCGTCTAATATACATTTAGTAGCATACGGATAATATTAATGCTACGGCAACCAAAATCCCGGGTATACATATACAGCAAAGTAGGATAATATTTCTTGTATGCATAGAAAGTATATTACATTCATTAATGTTTAGACATGTTAATGTATAATGTTAAGAATGCTGTACAAAGTTATAAGCATTCGACGAGAACTTTGTGGAATAATATGATAAATTACTGGGCATATTGTTCAGAAAATGTAAAATTCATGTTGAAGCAACATTTATTTTTTAATTCGTTTGCCTTCTACAAATCAAAGGTTCCCGTATCGTTTAAATGGTCAAATGATTTGATTCTGCATTCAGATCTAAAATGGTGGTGTTTTTTTTTGCAAAGTCTTGAAGGTTTCGTTGTAATTTAAGTTCTACCTACATATTATCAGCTAATAAATATTAAATTATTAATTCCTATCTTTAAATAAATATTTAAAGGTTCTGAATTGACAAAATATTTAATAACATTTAATAATAATAATAATAATAATATACTTCTGAATTTTTTAAGTCTATTTTTTTCCAGCCCCTACTGCGTCGAACGCAAATAGCTATCTCACTTACTTCTGCACTAACTAATTGTTAATGTAATGCAATTTAATATACTTTAGTATCGCCTTTGACTTAAAGTGCTTCTGTTTAAAAATTGCGTAATTGTTTGCTTTTGTGTGGTTTGAGATTAAAGATGTTGTCGTTCTGAATTCGTTTCCTTTTATTTATCGGAGCACCACAATCCTTGCATCCACGAGAATCACGTGTCCCTGCCTAGTAACGATAATAATAATAATAATAATAATAATAATAATAATAATAATAAAACTAGCAACAAAAAGAACATAGGCAACATTTAGTACAACTGAAGCACAGACGTAAATGGCGTATTACTAATATTTGGTCATGGGAAACAATATTAAATAATAATAAATTTAGCTCTCTAACACAGACACATATTTTACACCTTTCCTTAAATCAGCATTATTCGTAAACAGACAATGTGCACAGATTCTCTGATTTGCACAGTTATATGTCTAGTTGCCAGACATACATGATGCATAACACTTTCGATGACGCGTGTTCGAAATCTCCATGCTTTTCAAGCGCATATTTCGCAGCAGTTCAAAATTTAAAAGTTCTTTCATTGACAATTTTCAATTCAAGATACTAGTGCAACAATAATGAACTTAAAATATTATTGTTTATTCCCTCTCTAATATATTTGCCCCAAGTATGTCAGCTGGGGCCCAAAATTTGTCGACGAGGTTTTGAGCTTTTTCTTGATGTTTTATATGGTAATACTATCACTTTCGACATTAAGAATTGTGCCAAATTTACCCAAATTGGACATTGCCTATCCGAACTCCTCTTCGGGCACGAAAATCTTTTGGATAAAACGAGAATTTGGATGAAATAATTTGGTGTATTCTAAAATCTACACGATCGGGGAACATACATGTGGTTCGTTAAACCCATAAAACAGATGATCGGGCTTATACCAAGTCTGCACAATCGGAGGCATATATGTGGTTCGGGTTAAGATTTCAAACGGATGATCGTGTTGAGGTTATACTACTTCTGAATAAACTGAAACATGTATAAGGTGCGGGTTAACCAATAAAGCGGACGATCGAGTTGAGGTTTTACCAAGTCTGTACAATCGGGGACGTTCCTGTGGTTCTGATTAATCTATAATACGGATAATCAGCTTCGTGTTGTATCAAGTCTGTAATATCTGGGGACATACATGTGGTTTGTGTTAACCAAAAAACGCATGATCGAGTTGGAGGCTACACTAAGTCTGCACGATCTGAGGACATACATGTGGTACGGGTTAATATTGAAAGGCAGATGGTCGAGCTGAAGTTATAGCAAGTATGCACGACTGGGGGACATACATGTGGTTCAAGTTAACCGACAGAACAGGATCAACTTATTATAACAAGTCTGAACAATGGGGGAAATACATGTGGCATGCATTAATATATTAAACGGATAATCCAGATGGGGTAATACCAAATCTGCACTATTGGGAGACACATATTTGGTTCTGGTTAGCATATAAGACGGATGATCTAGTTGGGGTTATATTCGGGTTAACATATAAAACGGATGATCGCGGTCCGGTTAAACAAGATTCTACTGTTGCAGTGACATAGCACCAAGAAGTTACAAGCGCTGGCAAAATCGATGACACAGACTTTTCTCATGACCTTAAATACGCACGTTAAATGAATTTACATCGTAATTTCTTTAATTAGACCTTTATATACATTTAAATTCGTTTCTGTTACATGAATGTTTGTTTCTTATTATCCATAGTTTTGTAATGCTGGTTAGAGCCCTATTTATGGTAAATGAAAACATTGGATTAACTTGGATATTATCCACAGTCTTGTGTATCAGTGTCATTCCCACTTATTTTCAAAACTATTTAAAATAAAAATTTTGTAAAATAGAGGCAAAAATTTTCTAATTTTTCATAGCACACATTTGAGCACCACCTCTCCCCACCCCACCCCCGCCCTGAAAGAAAGCGGTTTTGATATTGTTTGTGTATTGTTTTGTTTCACAGAAGTTAGTGGCGCTGTGTATAAATACTGAGTAGATCAACTCTTCAAGAAATATCGACTTCAGATTGGTTGGTTCCTTGTACGAGGTCTATAATAAATTTATGGATTCATTTAACATTGCGTGCTATCGAATGCAAACAATCAGAAAGTGTTTGGACTGAGTCACGGGGCTGTCATCGCTGTATGTACAGTGAAAATAGAAAATTAAGTCTTGAACCAGACAAATATGTACAATCGCTTATATGTGTGGTAATAAGATTCAAAATGCCGGGATTAAAAGACGACACAAATCAGTAAGTATCAATGAATTTAAAATATGAATAAATTATGAAACGTTTACAAAATGTTATTGTTTGTTTTATTTTTATTTTTTTTTTAATTTGCATTTTTAGTGATAAGTGATTTTGTTGCTAATCACAAGGAATAGTATTTTTATTACTTTGAAATGGACAAGTGTATTTCTTTCCTTTCTTTTGTAATGAAAATAGATGTTTCGCCTTTGTCTCATGTTCCAGAAACTGCATGTTTGTTGTTCAATATGTAGTACCCGCTGTTAAATTAAAACAGACACGAGTCAAATTTGCGCACTTTATGGGAGCTGAGTCAATTGGTACCAGGTGTATGTGTCCATGCTGTGTAATAAATGTGCACCATATGACCTCTGGCGATGTCATTTTTGTTTTCTGTTCAGCAAATTATCTAAATTGTTAGACGTAACATTTCGTCGGTCATGTATCAGATTATGCTTCTGCTTTGAGTTTATAAAAACAATAACAAAATTGTGTGCAACATCAATCGTGTCCTCCTAATTAAAATAAGGATAATTGACAACAATATACTTTTGTATTGAAATTTGCAGTAGGATTCTGTAATCGAGAATATTTAAAATGCGATTTTCTCGCAAAAGTGATAAAAAGTCCCCGGTTGCTAATTGGTTGTTACAGTCAAGCCTTGTCCCTGAAGCTCACTCCAGTGACCTATAGAAAATCTCCTTTTTATTTGTATGGCCATTATATACAGTAAATTATGTTTTAAGGACTTAGCGTACCTGTTCTTAATGTACAGATTGATGCCTTATAGAGGTGACCACGATAGCAAATTTGACCGTATGAGCAACAACAAAACCGAAGAATTGCATTCATGCCATTTTAACTATGGGATTTATGACCGCAAGATAGTCCTTTGCTATTTAATTATAACTAGTTTAGACTATTATCAGCGTTCGTTTTCCTAGTTTTGGTAAAGAACTGGGAAATTCCACGGATTGAACAAAGTACATTTTGAAATGACCACAAGTGTATCTGACATTTAGATATTGTGTATGTGTGTTCACGTTGTGTAATTGGTGTGTCTTCATGACCCTAGCAATGTAACTGTTGCTTCCTCCTATTTATCACATGAGGACTGTGCTATTTAAGTTAATATACTCATCTGAAAATCTGCATATTGCACACGTGACATAACACCAGAAGCGATTTAAATTGGCTAGCCGCGTTACACTAACTTATTATTATTGCGCATGCCAAGATAAAAACTATTTAAATTTACTACAAAGTTGTTAAATGGTAGAAACGCCTACTTTCCTGATAGACATACCAAAACTTGGCAGATTGACAACCCTTTGTGATATGAGAGTAGTAACCTAAGGTGTGGTCAAATTTAGAAAGGCCCGAACATCGCCCTGCCAACATCTACAAACAATATGCTTAATAACTCCCTGTTGATAATAGCAAGCAACAGATTCCTTTAATATCGCCACAAATACAAGTACTGATAACATGAAAGCAACTTATCAATGGTTCATACGTCGACCAATAGGCGTAAACAAACTTGTCTCTATCATGAGAAGAATGGATAAAGCAGCAGGACTACCCGAAGACAAGAAGATCTCTAATCACAGTGCATGTAAACACACATAGTTTGAACATATTTTATTGTCATATGTCCTAACAACTTAATTAGTCCTCTCCCTATATGATACAATATTTTATTTCTATATATTTCAAGATGACAACAGTGTAGCAAAAACTGATAACGAAAAATGATTGGAGAGAGTGAAGGGTGGGGGGCACAATGACAGCATTCTCGATTTGACTATGTTATTAAAATCGTTCGGTATCAGTTATATGTTTGCATACATGTTGTAGAATTCTATATTTTTCATTTACATTACCGATTCTCCAAAACGGTAAATCTAAGTTAACAGCTGGATATGGTACTAAAAGTAATTTTCTCATCAACTCAGTTCGTTGCTGACTATACTTGGGACAGAACATGCAAAAATGCATTATGGTTTCTATCCCACCGCAAGAACAAAACAGGGTGTAAACCAGCTGAACGCGGTAAAGATCACCATTTCATGAGCTTACATTATGTCGCAATCTATTACGGGTAATATCTAAGGTTCGGTGAGTAAAACCAGGCATTTTACTGGATATAATATTCGGACATAAATACTTTTTCAAAGCACTGTAAGACATGCTAAATTGGGTATCCTGTTCAAGATTGTTCCACGAGGCCACTGTTGAGGTTATAAAATATGATTAGCAGAATTTAGCCTGAAATTGCAAGTGACTATGTTTTTTGAACATCGAAGGTTTATAATATGTTTGTTTAGACACAGGGGGAGGGAGTAATTCAATGAAATAGTTTGGAGTTTGCCTCGTTTTAATTTTACAGAGTGTTAATAATTTGTATGAGCAAAATATTCCGGCGAATCTGATAATGCAGATAACAGGCCTATGTACCGTCCAATCTGTAAAAGCAAAGTATAGGCACATCAATGATGATCAGAATAAGAACATATCCAGAGTGTTGTCCAATCTATCATCGACATCGTTTATACATATCCTTCTCAAATCCATTCCAACTCATGTCGCATCCAATATGTGCATGTGCTCCTGTACAGGTGTGCAAAACACGTTGAAAGCACCGATGATGCAGTTTCAAGGAGGTTTCCATACACTTTTGTATGGGAACATTTGTGATGGCAATTTTGAAATCCACATTTACACACACACACACACACACACACACACACACACACAGACACACACACACACACACACTGCAGTAAAAATTCGCGTAATTCTTGAATCGGACACTGACTCCAAGTTTTTAAGTGAACAGATCGCGCGGAAATTAACGTCACTGTGATTACTGCTTTTGTCGATGAAACAGTTGACAAACTCTCCTTTTGTTATACTTAAATGACACCAATTATCTGATTTAGAAAGTTTGTTTTTAGATGTGAGTTAAAAATACACGACTTAAATTTTAATATTTATTATATTTCTTTCACGGGGGATTATTTTACATGCGCAGCATCATGACCTAGCTGATGTACTAAGGCACACTCAAGTGCATTGGATACACATGAAGTTTCCCATGAAACTATTAGCTAAACAGCAAATGAGACTACATTTCAGTCATGTGATAAATATAATCTCGTATTTGTTTTCATAGCTTATGATATGTATTATATTTTCTTTTCATTTTTAGCTTGCCCAAGGCTCGCTAAAATGAACAAAAATCATAACTAGGTTCATAATATCATTTAAACGTAAGCGAATTAGATATCCTCTATATTTGCAACCTAATGTTCAGCGTAGCGTTGAACTTTGTAGGCAATACAATATAATTTGGCAAGTAGTAGAGTATGCTTCCACGTTTAGTGAAAATATTGCATTTCATTCGTAACTAGGATACATGTCAACTGGACCATCTCCATAACATTCAGTAAATAATTGTGTCTCAATTCTCAATATTTTGGATCAAGAAAACAATAAAAAATGCGACTTAATAATTAGTCCTTACAAACTGCATAGACCCAGATCTGCCGGCGCATTATGCGACGGCAGATCTGGGTCTATGCAGTTTGCAGTTGGTATTGGCTCATACGCGAGTATATACGGTAGTCCCTCCCAGAAACATCATAATGGAAACTCAGCGACAGCAGTACCAGACATAAATGATATGTTTAACCATTACTTAACAAACAGAACAAATAGTTATGTCAGGGAATACATCTGATCCAATGATCTTGAGAAGGTCCTTAGGAAATGGAAAAGCTCCAACAGTTGCTTCTTTTGAATTGTCCTTAGCTAATGTAAATGTATATGATGTATACTCTACCCATATGACATTAAATGTTAAAAAATGCACTTGATGAAACATGCATATATTTTAAAAGTTACTGCACCTGTGATATCTGAATGTTTAACACACCTCATTAATCTGAACACTAATCCTGGTGGTTTTCTGGAAAAGCTAAAGCAAGTGAAAGTCAACCCAGTTCATTAAAAAAAGTATTTTTATCCTCCATACATTTTCCAAAAGTTTTAAGAAACTGATTGCCAATCAAGTACGTGAGTATTTCAGCATTTTCTAACTCTTTGACACATAATAGTCATGTTTTCACAAGGGTAATTCGTGCCAAAAAGCCTTACCAAAACTCACAGACTGTTGGCTGCAGGAGAAAGATTACGTGATATATCATTACATTATTCTTGGACTTTATAAGACTTTTGACTTAGTCTGACCTGTTGTGTTACTATTAGAATGAAAATGTTATAAATTTGATACTAATGCAGTAAACTGGTTCTCATCATATATGTCTTAGAAAATGCAGAGTTGCAATTGGATATATACATTCTTATTCACTTGAAATTAAACATAGTGCTCTGCATGGCTTTATCTTAGGACCGCTGTTCTTTCTTATATTCATAAAAACCTTCCTCTTTGCACAGAACATACAAACATAGACTTATTTTTGCAGATGATGCAGTAATATCAGGGTTGAGTACATCCCATAGCCTGAAGTCCCGGACTATTCATTTTCGAAGTCAGGCAAGTAAAATTTTCCCAGTCGCTAGTCCGGGACAAGTGCTTTTTTCCTATTTTAAAAAAGTCGGGCAAGTGCTTATTTTCATGCCATAATCACGTTATTTACCTTTATCTGGCCAATCATGCCCTCCGGGCATAGTGAATGCTTGATTTTACCCCTCTCCGTGTATTTATTTACATCCTGTATCGCACCTACCAGTGGTATTTGATTGCATATACACACGTTCTATATTACCGCTTGACTGCGTATTGTGCTTAACGACCAAAGTATTGGTCAGTCAAAACATGTGAAACAAAATAAAGCCTTATCATTAATTAGCAGTGTCTTAAACGGCTTCGTTGTGTTTACTCAAACCAGATCCTCACGTACGACGCACCCTTTGATTTTATTCCAGCAAGTCAGTCCAATTAAACTAATAAAAAGCACTTTAACGACATTAGTGTAGGTTTCCTTTATGAACTGATTAAATGGCAGTGATGATTCTTTAAGTTTTAATTGATTATAATATAAAGAGGATTAACTTCCACGTCCGACATTGCATTTGACGCAAAACAATTATTGTGAATTATGCTAATTAAGGAGTTGTCAGTTCATATTTAAAGGACAAATTGTGTGTTATGGTCACTTTAGAAGTACATGTAGTTGTCAAGCAAGGTGATATTTACTATGTGGATAAAATGAGTTTACTAAATTATTTTTGCAAGGAAGTTAATAAGGAAGAATCGGAAAAGGAACATTCATGTGAAAGTGTAGGGGTAAAATGTAAGACTGCCACCGAGTGTGAGGTAACCATTTGTCCAAAGAAATATAAGCCAGACTTTGTGGCCGCAAAAATTGTCAAATATGACAGTACTTAGATAGAGAGAAATTTTCAGGTGCATTGGTTTGATAGTGATCCCTGCCTTGAATTCATTGACTCAGAAGGAAAAATGTTTGTAGTTACTGACAAATCAAATTCAAGACTGAACCAATCAAGTTTCATGATGATTGTGGACCTCACAGTATATGCATGACAATAGCAAGCATGTGCAGAAAATACCTGAAGTTAGAGTTGAGGAAATTCCACTCTTTCAAAACTAAACGGGACTAAAATTAAATAAATGAGAGCCTCTCTTTAACAAGCCTACAGATCAGCCCATTATGGAAAACCCTTTTCTGATATGAAAATGCTGTGTGCACTTCAGGAGAAGAACGGTGTTGAACCTGGTGCTAATTATAAGAACAGATTCAGGGCAAGATACTTCATTCTGTCAATTGATCAAGTCTTGAGAGAAGAAGTTATGGAAAGTCTGAATTCCAGTAAATTCCTTTCCATTCTTGCTGATGGAAGTACTGATGCTACTGTATTGGAGCAAGAAATAGTGCATATAAGATACATGGACAATGGAAAACTGAAAACCTCTGATGTAACAAAATGTATAATATATATGTTTTTGAAAAATTAAATTCTTTTAAGAAATAAATGTTATACATTATTTCGTTTGTTCTTTCTATGGCTTAAGGTGCATACATCTCATTAAATCTTGACAAGTTATTTAAATTTTGGGACAAGTGAAAAGGTAGGTGGGACAAGTGAATTTTCTGAAACCACTTGTTCTGGACAAGTGGATGGAAAAAAAATTGCTCAGCCCTGAATATTTGCTTCAGGTGGTGATGTAAATACTACAGAGGCTCAGCTGATCTCTGAAATATTGAATTTTAAAATAAAATATCCTAATGTTTGAACCATGCTTTTTGAATGATTTGTTATATTTTCAGTGTTATTGTCATTTGCTTCGCCTGTATGCATGTACTGTGTATTTCACCATCCATTATTTTTCGATGTGTTTAAAACGGTTAATGTTTTTTCCAGTTTAATTATTGTAACCCAATTTCGCTATTGCTCATCATTATGCGACTTTCTATCCCTGAACTAGAACGTTCTGATACATAAACAAATAGATTAGTTGAGGGTCTCAGGGAAGACTAAATTGACTTGTATTCTGATTGAGCTATCCTCGTTTAATAAACGATTTTAATATTATTATTATTATTATTATTATTATTATTATTATTATTATACAAAAGTTAGAAGTAAACATCTTAAATTGTTTCCATTTTTCCCTAACCTATGTTGCAGAAGAGGAATATACTAATACATGTACTCATAATGACTTTTCTCGTGTTAATAGTGCTTGTCTTGCTGGTGATATCATTAAATATTTCTTACCAATAATAAGCTATAAGTAGGAGGTAACAGTCATTACACTTAATTGATTAAACAAGATGGAATGATATAATTATTTTGAAAGCACTCTTATATTTACAGTCCACATGTTATCAAGCTTTGTACACATGAAATCTGATGGCAATGCAATAGGACCCTAGTGAGGAAGATTGAAAGATGAAATGTCAAGGTAGCAGAGGTCAAAGGTTTACAGCTTTTGCAAGTTGCCATATCTCCATTTGCTATGATAGCTTGCAATCTTTATAAAATAAATTCTTGCAGTGGCATAAACTTTCCTTTGATTGGCAGTGGTAAATAAAAAGAAGTCAGAGCAACAATAATCATCATAGGTGAGCTGTGAATACAGTTTTTGAATTTTTGCAAAGTGCAAATGAATGAATGAAGATTTAATGGCTTGTTCAAAACATATATAATGCAACATATGGCATGTGACATGGATTCTTCTTGGTTACTGGGAATAGGGCTTAACACCATCATATTTCCAAAGATCTGATCAATTGGGAATATAATTTATTTTCAGATTAAATTACTGAAATTGGCAATTGTGCATGCGTTTGAAATAGTTTACATTGATAGTAGGGGCCCCATTTGCACTGGAATTTGGGTCTATTTTCAGTCCCTTAGGACCCCTTAAAATTCTTGTGTGGTTTCAGGAAATTGTATTGGTGGCACTCTACAGATATTACTTACTTCTGAGAGAGTGACAGGCATACAGTGAAGTTGTTTGCATTTGCAACATGCACAGTGGAGTGAATTTTTGGCATACCTCTATGCTGCTTTCATGTACTGTGGCTGACATTTCTTTGCATATTGTACTTGTGGAAATTGTACATGATCTAAGCAAACAAATTGCCACACTGGCTACTGCAATGTAATCAAAAATTCAGCCTGAATTAGTCCAAAGTACATTAGTTTTAGCAGTTATTAAAATAGTGAAAATGAATTTTGCCAGAGTAGGCAATAGCAGCTTCTGAAAGTGCAATGAATGAATTACAATATATATATATATATATATATATATATATATATATATATATATATATATATATATATATATATATATAAAGTAAAAGATGTTATTGGCTCATTTTTTTTTTTTTTACTGTTTACCTTTGAAGAGTCCAGGAAGTGAAAATGACCAAGTGAGGATAGGATTTGTTTTATATGTGCTCATCTGAGTAAAGCCAAGCTGTATACTCTATAACCTAAATGAAACCCATCAATTATACACACAAAAAAGGGAATTAATAGTTCTTTTAACAATACTGAAGATATACAATGTCTTTTTTAAATAGCCAGAATAACCAGTGAGGAAAACCTGGGAAATTATTTTTCCTTAAAAATCTAACCCTATGCAAAATACGAAGCTATAGAGTGCCAGCATTATGCCCCCAGTGTTTGCAGCGAGGACTTCTTGATTTGGTACTGTCCATCCATCCACCTATCCTTCCATCCATTGGTTCATCTTGTAAAGTTTGTTAGTAGACTTGTGCAAAAACCACAGAAGGTTGACAAATTAAATTTCGTAAGAATGTTTTTATGCATATTTAGATGATTTGATTTTGAAGCTATTACAGCAAGTTTTTTCATTGTGTACTCATTTTGGAACTTTTTTATATAAATCTTTTTAGCATGATTAAACAAACACAACTTTAGTTAGACAATTGAAACTTAGTAGGCGTGTTTTCATGAATAATGTTGCTAATCTGATCAGAGTTTCATATTTAAGAAGTTTTTCAACTTTTTACACATTCTTTTCGGGACTAAGACCTTTTTGACAAAAAACTTTGTTAGCAAAGTTAAACAAAAAACTATTTGAGGTCAACAAATGAAATTTGGTAGGCATATTTGTATGCAGATGTAGATGACTGGGTTAGATTTTAATGCCATTATAGCAATTTTAAATTTTTTTTTACAAGTTTTTGAACTACCTGGACTTAGACTTTTTGATCTGTACTTTCCGTTCTAGTTCTCATTAAAAACTGAAATTCTTATTAAAAAAATTGACTTAATTAATGAAATTATCATCTGTACTCTTTTCTTTCAAGCAATAATGTCATGCACAGGGCATCTGGTTATACCTTTTGAACGACAAAAATGAATACATGTATCTTTAAAAAGTTTAACATTTTTGTCATTTACATTCTATAAAAACAAACTACACGTGTTTTGTTCCAAGTTGGTGGAAAGAATGAGTTTGATATGGCATTGGGAAATGCAGAGACTGTCAGGTCGAGACTTGCTAATACGCCATATCAAAGAATTTATATCCCTTGACTTGCAGCAAAACGTGAATTCAGTTTTGCATTTATTACATACCCCCCCCTTCCCCCCTTTTACACTTTCTAAATATATTTAGCTATGCAGTATGAATGGAATGCAATATTCCATTGTTAAGATATTTGTTTCAGCTCTAGTTATAGGTACACAGTGGCAACTGAATGCACCAAAAGCAAGAAATTCAAAACAAATTGTTGTTTATAAACATTCGAATTGATGTATCAAAGACTTTTGAAATTTTGGAAAAAAAATACATGTCATCGGCGAGTGCAGTGCTAAATCGTTGCTATTTTTGGTAGACAAAGCATCCTAATCTACATGTTGAGGTGCAGTGGCATCATGTGAACTCTTCCACAGGTGAAATGGTCCACACACACACACACACACACACACACACACACACACACATATATATATATATATATATATATATATATATATATATATATATATATATATATATATATATATATATATATGTATATATATATATACCGCTGCAGTGGCTACAATTACACTAAAATGGAGACAAAACTATGGTGAAAAAATTTCCTGAATCTAAGAAATGTAATGTAAGTACATGTAGTGTTTTTTTTGTTTTATCCTCTTTATTACATGCCAAATTTGCCACAATAATACAAGCATCAGAAAAGTGGCTGTACCATATACATTTGTTTGATTCATAATTGTATGATATTTAAGATGTCAGCGATTTGACTAACATTTAAAAAATAAGTAATTTAAAAAATATTATTAAATATATCGAGCACTCCCTCAGTATAAGGCCCTTCATTATAACACAGTTACTGGGTATTTTTAAGGCATGTATGGTCATGGATCCCATTTCATTAAGTAGTAGTAAATTTGTATGTATCATGTACTTCATTATAAGGTGGTCTCACTATAAGGCATACTCTATGGCTTCCATGGACAGTGTTGTAATGAGGGAGAACTACCGTATATACTCGCATATAATCCGGGTACAAATGCAAACAACATAGACTCTGATCTGCCGTCGCATAATGCGTCGGTAGATCAGGGTCTATTTGTTGTTTGTTCTACTGATTAGTCCTTACAAACTGGGTCTATGCAGTTTGCAGTTGGTATCGGTTTATACGCGAGTATAAACAGTATATCTATTTATACTTATTTTCTTTACGTGTGCGAGAGTCCACATCATGCCACTGCACCTCAAAATGTATATTCAGCTGCTATGTCTCTCCAAATAGCCTGGATTTAACATTGCACTTGCCATGATGTTAACTTTTTCCAGATTTACACAAACGGAGAAAGATATGGTTTGAAATCTGAATGGGTCAGATCCAGACTATACATAGTTGCAGACTGGGTATGCAGTATAGAAATATCCATATCAAATGCCAGATCAAGCCTGTAAGACTATACATAGTTGCAGACTGTGTATGCAATATGGAAATATCCATATCAAATGCCAGATAAATCCTGTAAGACTATACATAGTTGCAGTCTGGGTATGCAATATGGAAATATCCATATCAAGTGCCAGATAAAGCCTATAAGATTAAATGGGTGTTATGACTAGGGGTAATGTAACAAAAGAAAAGACTCAAACAAGCTTTCAAGATTTAAAACACAAATATTTAATTTTCTAAAATATAATAATATTTCAACAAACAATCAAAGTGAAAGAATTAAAAATAACTTACAGTATAGAATATCCTTAAAAGTCCTAAATTGTTATAATGTTCACAAATCCGGAAGTTAATCCAAATATTCCGAATGAATAATATTCCGAATGAAAACACCACTGTGCTGATGTACTTACAAGAATCAGTTATATCCAGGTGTCATTAATTGAAAGTAATCATTGTGAATATAGAATATAACACAAGTTCTAGAGATGTTTCCGATAATGCCAACGGAAAGTATAATTCTTAAATATCAGTAGTTAATCCCAAAAATGTACTGTCTGGAAAATAGTTCTGAGTAGCAGTACTAAATCCAAAATGTACTGTATAATAATATCTCTGAAGCAGAATATCACATATAAAGAACCAATTTCGTTAAAGACCTCTCAAGCTGACGAAACTATGTAGAATGGCGAACGCTGCGATTACTTCTTATTTTATAGTTTCTGTACTGCTTCATTGAAATACAAATAAAACCCATTTCTTATTCCGTCTCAAATCAACATCTTAATATTACGATCTTACTATCTAACTTCTGGTCAACAAAATGAATCATTCTTGGATTGCGAAATCTAGGTCAGGTCAAGGGTACAAACCCCACGCGCTGCATCACTTGACATGACTAATGCTTCACCGACAATATTGATTTTCCCAGGACCAATGTACTGGGTCACATTGAAATTACCGTATATGTGTACTCTTCAAAACGACACCTATTAGAATATTATACAAAGGTCATAAACTAATAAAACTATACCATTATCTAAAATAAATGATACATAATTCCGTAACAATGGGTATGTAATAAAATCCAGAAAATCAATGCAAACTTTTTGGAAATACTTTCAGATGTGATAAAGCTAGATGCCTTCATAACGTCTGATGAGACTGTCACGGAATTGTGTATGATTTATATCAATATGTATATGTGATAGAAAATGCACTCGGGTTTCGTTGCCGCGTACAGCGTTACCCGAGGGTGGTTTATTTTTTTCGGCTCTAGTTATTTCGAAATACTGAGCGCGATTCAACCCATGCTGCATGTGCAAATTGCCTGCAGTGAAAACCCAAGTACCTCGAGTTCTCTAGCTGCGCATATTCATCACAGCTAGGGTACTTATAGAGCAAATTCTCTATGTACAAATTACAATACAATGAGTCTTGTCAGGAAGCTTACCACTTTACGGGAGCAATCTTCAGCTGTAGAGGTATGTAAAATTTAAGATTGCATTCTTTATTACTATTCGTTTTATATAACAGAATTGTTTCATATATTAGATGTTTTAGAATTTATTCTAAATTCTACAGAGAGTCAATACCTAGGTCATACAACGCCATGCTATTAGAAATACTATAGTCTGGTTCGAGTTAGCCATTTGTTATAACTGAACATACAGAATGAATATAATTATACGCTGCATGCATTGAATGATGAAATAAATGTGTAACGAGACGAATTCATGTGCTCGCATGCGCAACATATATCAAAGCAAAAGTACTTAACCGTGCCATATGTACTACACGGTTCAGTTGTTATACTTTTAGCTGCCTTGTGTATGGTTTGGTGATGTGGAGTCACAGAACTCTGTGGGGTTTCTTTTGACGTGTACGCTGCTGTCTGGTGACGTTGGAGTGGAAGAGAGTACTGGTGTTCTCATGTGAGGGACCTAGGCTTCGCGACCAGCGGGTCTGTGTTGGATGAGAAGGATCTCGATGGACCCTTTCAACAGACTGGGAGGGGCGGGCAATGCGCGGTAGCTCCTTGACAATTGACTAGAGCAGTTGGAACCGGAAATACATCTCAGTCGTCAACTGGACGCCACGATAGATATATAAATGAGTGTTCCATGTTTTAATTATTTCACTATTGCTATCTGAGCAAAAGTTCCTGCATTCACATCGCTATATGAGTGATAGATTCATAAATCCATGCATACATATTTCAACATCGCTAAATGAGTGGTAGATTGATGAATTGATAAGTTGATAGATTGATGAATTTATTGATAAATTCCTAAATTCGTGCGTCCATATTGCAATTATCGCTAAATGAGTGATATATTGATAAGTGCATAAATCACATGCTTTGGTCACCCTTGGTGCTTAATAAGACCTTGTTTGTATTAGGGTGTAGATCATATACCTCTATTTGTTGATTGGTGATAGGACGTTATTCACGTTTGTTTAAATTCCATTCGTTATTTCATCTTTGATTTTTCTCGTTGAGTTACTTGTTGTTGATAGTTCCATGTTAGGAACTATATCATTTTCCTTATTCTTTTTGTTACATTGGTGTCCGATTCGTTCATCTTTAAATTGCGCTTATAAATAAACATCTCATTAACGCAATTGCTTTTGGTGTCTTCGCTTATCCAATCCCAACCTGGCTTCATCTTGTCACAGAGACATTGACTGATATGTGTAAAGCATTGAGGGTTTCCAGCTTTCCAGAGAGCAAACTGAAGATCAGTCTTGAAAGACTGGATGCGACTTGTCTGGGGGTGGAAGTAGTGAAACAGCTGCTGGAGGAAGTTAAACCTGAGGTTGGTGATTTTCTAGCCTTGATCACACGGCCTATATCAGCTTCATCACTGTGCAATAGAGATGGTTGTTCTTCTTTTAATTGTTGTGGTTCCTGGAGGTAAATTTGTCAATACTGCATCATAAATTAAAGCGCCAAATTGCTTTAGGATTGGACTGAAGGCTGATAGATTCAGATCTGAAGCGCATAGTCCCATGCCTAAACCCGCTTGACATATACAAATAAGATCTACACTGTTTGTACAGCACCTGCAGACACGCTAATTCTATAAGGTTTTCCTAAGTTCAGTGTAGGTGCCCATAGTCAAGTGGTGGGCTGAGGCATGAGAGAGAGAGAGAGAGAGAGAGAGAGAGAGAGAGAGAGAGAGAGAGAGAGAGAGAGAGAGTTGTGAGATAACTCAGCTGGATGAGACTGAGATACAACAAAAACTTAATATTCACTAGTTAATTTTTTTTTTAAATGGAACATATTTAACATTAAATCACCAGAACAACAGAGAGAAAGAAAAAAGAATAGCAAGAGAGAAGTTACATAATCTGGGGATAAGGGAGTGTGTGCGCACATTCTGAATATTCCAAAATTTGAATATAAAAAACTCAAGATTTTATTATCAGCCTAATGTCAAATGAAAATACGAGATATAAAATTATTGAATTCATTTGAAAAAGAGAGTGATGATGTGTGACTGTGCTCATGACTGTCAAAGACATAGATACGTACTTGGCAAAGGACTACACAAAAAAATATTGGACATTGGATGGGGAAGTTTGATATGCAGCTGCTTTTTAAAAAAAAAGATACACGTAATCGAATCTCCCTGTAAAATGTAGTTCTTTCCACAAGCATGTCTGTTTTAAGCAGAAACATGACAAATTAAAGTCTTAATGTTAAATGAAGCTGTTATAGCTATAGCATATATTTATACTGATAGTTTGCTTAAATAAACCATAGGTTCCTTTTAGAACATAAAGAACGAGCAAGCAAGCACGTGAGAGAGAGGCAATGGAGGAGCTGTATGCATAATTGTCGTAGACAGATAACTACATGACAATACATGTTTTCACAAAACTGTTTGGATGAAACTAGATAAAACAATCTAGGGTATATGACGAGGACATTTTTTACGGAGCTTTAAAAATACATGTGACAAACATATTTCTTTACATAAGAAATGTTTTGAGCAGACACATTACCAAATTAAACTTTTAATGTTGACAATGATCTACAGTACAGTAACTTCAATAACTACAATCTTAGCTATAAACCAGACATTTACTTAACACTACACAGAAAGAGATAATTTTATGAATATTGGGGTCCATTCATCTTGTCCAGACTATTGATGAGAAGAGCATATGCGATGGCCTGTTTTCTATCGTCTGTTGCCATTAGCATAAGTATCACTATTTCCTCCTAAACTACCGTATGTACTCGCATATAAACCAGGTCCAAATGCAAACAACATAGACCCTTATCTGCCGTCGCATAGTGCACTGGCAGATCAGGGTCTATGTTGTTTGTTCTACTGATTAGTCCTTACAAACTGCATAGACCCAGATCTGCTGGCGCATTATGCGACGTCAGATCTGGGTCTATGCAGTTTGAAGTTGGTATTAGATTATACATGAGCATATACGGTACTTGGAGGATTGTCACGAAACTTAACAGACATTCAACCCAAGGTCTTGTTGGTTCTTAATGAAAATGGTGCCATTCGGACAGCCAATAGAGTCACAATGATGGCCATCTAGGTTTGGTTTGTTAGTTCTAACTATTGTTTCATCTGCCAGAAAAATGTGACACATTTATGCCCCTCTAAAAGTGCTTTGTAAAGTAAGAAAGTGACATTAATAATAGACAAGGATCTGAACTGTCTTTTAAATAAAGCTGCGATAATTCTTTGCCAGAGGTTTTATACAGTTATTGAAAGAAGTTATGCTTGACAATATGAAATGAGCAGTAAGCCAATGAAACAACAAAAATCAAATCATCACTGTAACTTATTACTCGTGCTATTAGGAACTATAGTTCGTTCATCATATCATAAACAGGCATTGAGTAGAAATGTATGAATAGTTTAAAGAAAATTACATATTACAGATGATGTTTGTTTACCTGTGGCATGCGACAACTCTCATAACCACTCAGTCCTGTATTAAAAATGGACTTGTTGATAACTCCAGGACCAACATGGTCGATTACATGTACACAGATCACTCTTTTTCAGCTTGTATCGAATGAGTGGTGTTTCTCCTTTGAATACATTCCCCTGATCACATTATTGTTAGGATGAAAAGGTCTGCTACCTCTCGAATTCATTAGTCGCAGAAAGACGAAAAATTAGTCTTTCTAGTCTATATTCCATATAACCAAAGGGAAGAAACTCTTCCAGCCCTTCCCCTTACCTCGCTCCACTCACCACCACTAGGTGGTTATGGTCGTTTTCCAGTTTATAGCTTTTGCTGATACAATATACATCGTATCTGATACGTCTCAAGAATCTAAGTTAATCTTGTGGATTATTGACCATTCATCAACAAAGTTGGTATAGTATTGAATGTAAAGGTATTTACTACATGTTGCAATCATTATTTTGTGGAATTTGTTGATATTTATGTTAATATTTCACATTTGTGGACATCATTGTTTTTCCTACATTGTGCTCCAACATGGTATCTTTGGTGATCGTTCTTGGTTGTTTAATTGCTCACACTGTGTGTATTTTCGCTTGTTTAAGTAACAAGTGTTGTTATTTTCCAATTTTTCATTTCAATAAATAATGATGACAAAATATGCTAAGTGCAAGATTTTAGGTTGACAAGCACATGCATGATATGTATCTCTCTTGCACAAAGTGTTCTTCCACTGTCGTTATAGTTATATGTGAACACTTTCAGATTGTTATTTCTGATATTTGGTCATTACAATCCTACCCATTTATACCGACATCACTTATATCGAGAAACCGCATACTTCAACAAAAAGCAAAGTCCTGGGCCCATGGTCTTTTGTTACTACCAAATTTGTCTTCCTTATGTCGACGTTGAGCTAAAATAAATGTATATGTCAACAGAAGCCCTAGGTCCCAACGTGAACAAATCCTTTGTTTTCTAATCATTTATGTTGACAAGCTGCCAGTTCCAACCGATACTTTGTTCTACAATTATTTGATGTTGCCATTAGGCTTTAATGTTGCTGTCACGTTAACAAACAGGCATTTGTTTGGTCCTAAGAAGTTAGTCTTTTGCATTGACTTCAATAATGCATACACCCTTCATCAAAGCAAGCCAGCTACAATCTTTAAGAAAAACAATACACCCTTCATCAAAGGAAGTCGAAACTGGAATAAAAGCAATTTAATCTGATCTATTGTTGCATTTTCCAAAGTGATCGGTGATTGGAACACGTTTACTGTGCTGTTAAAGTTTTCTTTTCTGCAGGAAGAAAAGTAACTTTATTTATGCTTACGATGTGCTTAATTAAGATTTCAACAAAAATATCATTAAATCTTTTGCGATCATTTGTCATTACCATTTGTACTACTATTTCGAGAGAATTCATAACTTGCTGACAGGTTTTCATTTCCCCATGAATAACCTCATCCCCTTGGTAGCCACAGTACTATGATTATTTATGTTGCCTCAGTCAGAGCAAAATCTAGGCCAATTTCATTAGCATGTAAATAACAACTATACATCCATGTGCTGCAGGCGACAATGAATATCATAGTGAATTATTTAGTCACACATGTTGGTTGACAATGGGATACAGATCAAACGAGGACTACCATTTTTTAATACATGTGTTTTCTAACAGGATGTGACCAATACATAAATTTTCTAACATGGGATCTATACTCGAATTCATGGATTTTTCATGTACATGTACTTCACGTACTATGGATTTTATTACAGAAAGAAAATAAAAAGATAAGTTGTCAATATACAAGTGTATTTCACACTGGTTTTGTCTCCAATGAATCAAAATTTCCATTGTATATTTTCTTAAAGTGTAAATCCTACTTACTGATGACAGGTCATCCCTTACAGACGAATTTCACTTGTATTTTGGTCAACGAGAAATTTACTTTTATCAGCTTCCCCCTCAACACTTATCTTGACATGTGCCTATGTCAACAATATTACTTCAGGCTCTAAAAAAATGTTGAGATAAACAGGTAGAACTGTATTGTAATTTCATATTAAACAATAACATGCATGATTTGTGCCTCTTTTGTACAAAGTGCTTTTCTAGTGTGGGTTTTGTTATATGTGAATATTTTTAGGTTATTTCCAACTTTTTTTGTTGTCAATTGTTATTTCAGATTAAACAATGGAAAAGTTATGTGCCAAAGTCAGTGTAGACGTGAATATTAAGTGTCGCACTTGCACAAAGTGTTCTTCGACTTCTAACTGCAGTGTATAACCTCCAGTAGTGGTTTGGAGTTATAGCGAGAGTGTCCTCCCTTATTTTGGCAGCCCAGTAAGTGTAAGTCCCCCCACATGACTGAGCATGCCTTGAGGGACTATAGGTCTGGGTGCATGGGGTATTTTTCAGACGTGGATGATCCGTTCTGCCATCAGTCCAGGCCATGTAATGCCATACTGGCTGCTGACCAGCCAGTCCAGCTGTCCGGATGGCCATACTCCATGATCACTGACCGGGAATCCGTCACTTGGGCGAGCCATGCGATATACCTGCCAGTCACACCTTGGTATGCGGAGCTATACAGGGATCCAGATAGCTGATATGTCTATTTAGCCGCATGGAACAACCAGGCGATTGCCAAACTGTCTGTCCAGCTGATAACCAGGCCATTCAGCCAGCTGAGAGTGGAGCTGACCAGTCAGCCAATAGTTAGGCCGTTTGTCCAATTGATAGTCTAGCCAACCGGCCAACACACGTAGTTGCATTTTATACTGGCAATACAAACTGGCATTTGCCCAGCTGCCGATGCAACTGCCATCTCAAATCTTTATGATTTATCCATTGGGATGATATCAAACCGTACACAAGGATGATCGCATGGCCTCACCCATGCCCCCTGGGATGATTTATTCTGATGTTGACAGAATATCTGATGAGGGCAACCCCCACAGTGAGTGGGGGATACCCTTGACTTACCGTATACTTATCCTTCAATGGAGCGTACAGAATACTGTAATAAAGTATAAGTGGAGGAGATCTACAGAGTTCTAAGATTTCTGATTGCCCAGCCCTGTCACCTGCAAGCCAGGTCTATAAGGTCAAGGCTTAAGTGGATTTGGAAGACGAAGATGAAGAGCCATCCTTCCATCTTTTTTCACAGTCAGTTAAATAAATCTCTGACTGATAAAATGTGGGGCCCGGCAATTACAAGGCTTTGTTTTCAGAAAGCGAACTACCAGTGTCATTATTTCCATGCTGGCATGGCACACATTAACTTACATTCAGCACTGAGCTGCCATCCTTGAACAAAAACGTTGTGGTGGTCAATATGACCAAAATTCTGTTTTATAAGGTGGACAAAAATGTCTTGCATACCACCTCCAGATTAGTGTGAAACATGATTGCCACCACCTTGATGCTATATTCGGCTTCTCTGGCAATTTTTATGACTGGCCGAAAGAGCAGGTAGTGATGATCCATGGGAATCCACAGCCTGCATTGCCAAGGTGATTAAGAGGGCTGTGCATCACACGATTGCTAATATCCTGACAGCTTCAGTTAACGTTGATTCATGAGATGAGACACTTGCCTGTTCTCTTCCTCCCTAGAGTCACATCATGTCTTGGCCCTGTGGTCGGCACCTTTTGGCACACCATTGTTTTTTTGGCAGAAGAAAATTAAGAAAGTACATAAGCAGGCATTACAAGAACTGCCTCTTAAACTTGCCTTGCCACCAGCTCTCATTTTCAGGCTGAACTATGGCAAGTGGGGGCCAGAATAGTTACATCTCTATATCAACATTCTAGAAATTAAGGCCATAGTTAATGCTTTTCATTTCTGGAAGAACCAAATATATGGAACGGTTGTCCTCATTACGATGGTCATTTCTGATGTGGTGGCCTATCTTCTCAAATAGGGGGAGGGGGGAGGAAATCACCAGGATTTGAGCACTTTGCGGTTGCTTAATGACAGATCTGCTTGGGACAAGGTGGAATCTCAAAACTACCCACCTTCATCTCACCAGTCCCGGACCCAGAGGCGTCGACTGTGGATGCACTCTCAGTTTGGGCTACGCCTAACCCCGCCCCCCCCCCCCCCCGCCCAAGTCTTGGTACTGAAAATAATTCAAAAAGTGAGGGACAACAAATGCAAAGCAATTCTCTCTCAGGTGGAACAAATTCTGGGTGAATGATCAGCTCGATCAAGTGATAGACGTTCCCAGGAAAATTCCCCAGAGACCCACCCTGCTCAAACAGGCATGGTCGCAGGTGTTTCATCCATGCTTGGACAGGTTACTCCTTCATGCCTGGCTCGGTGAAGAAAAGAATTTAAGCCTTCTGTCGTGGAGAGAATCTCATGAGCTAGAAGGCCTTCCGCTTTGAAGGTGTATGAGAGAAAGTGAAGGTTTTTTAGGACTGGTACAACAGGAACAGCATCATCCCTTTGATTGCCTGAGTCCCTCAACTGACTAACCTTTTTTTGGCTCTTCGAGGAGAAAAAGTTACCCCCACTATGATTAAAGGCTACCGCTCCATGATCTCAGACACATTCAGGAATCATGGTAGAGTGGATATAGGGCATAATATGGATTTATCAGGCTTATTAGCCAATGTTGAATCGAGTAGGCCAAAATCGCTAATCCTGTTCCCAAGTGGAATTTATTGTGGGTACTGACATGGCTCAATTCAAATCAGTTCAGGACCTTAGCCAGTGCCTTCTTGTAGCTGCTATCATACAAAACATGTTTCTTGATAGCTATAGCTTCGGCATGCAGGATCAGCGAGTTGCATGCCCTTTCAGTGGACCCGAACTATCTACAAGTTAAGATCAGATGGTTCCATGATGCTGATGATGAAACTATTCTTCATGGCAAAGAATAGGCTGCCATCTATGGGCAGTCAAAGTGTGGACATCTGTCCCCTCTCTTCCATCAACCAGTCTAGGGAGACAGTGATGCATAATCTGGTCTGTGCGCTCAAATCACATAAAGCACACGGAAAAAAGTCCTGGGAGACCCGGCAATGTCTCTTTTTTCTGGTCAAACCGGGGAAAGAAGATACAACCAACTATGCCCTGGTGCCATGGCTAAAGTGGGTAATACGCGTGGCATATTCCGAGATACTGAGAGATCAAGAATGCCTCATGAAACTTTCAGGTCACGAAATCAGATCTATCTCTGCAGGACTTGCGTTTGAATAGAATGTTGCATTCTGAGACATAAATAGATGCAGTTGTTTGGCACACAGTCAACCTTCTGAAGCTTCTGTCTGCATGATCTAGCTTCACAGAGATAAGAATTTAATCCGATATACCCAGTGGCTATAGTCCAGACCATCACCAGACCAGTTTAAAGTTAGCACAACCTTACCACAGGCATAGAACAGTGCTTTCACTGGATGCACCTGGTGATTTTAATTGGTAAGAAAAAGTGATTTGCTTTCTTTTCTCTTATCTGGGTACTGTCATCAAGGATTATGCGACCGTTAGTTGTGCTGTTCTGATCTTAAGAGTGTGGTTTACCCTCATACAGGGAAGAATCCTTATTCCCTCGAGGGTGACCATGGTAGAAGGATATTCAGCATTGCCTCTCCATGTTACTTATTCTCCTAATGTTAATGTGATCATTGAAGGTATTCAAAGCAGAAAGCAATTTTTTGTTAGTAAATTATGTTTATCCGAGAATACTTATCCGATCACATTACTATTAAACCCTCCCACACCTCCCTGCAAAGGTGAGCATCCTCATTGAGGTATCGCTAAAGCAAAAACTGGTAAACAACCATAGCCACCTAGCAGTTATGAGGGGAGGTAAGGGAAAGGGTTAGGTAGAGTTTCTTCCGTTTATGTGGAATATAGACTGGAAAGATGAATTTATTGTCTTCCTGCGATTGCTGGATTCTAAAGGAACCGGAGCTTATGTCAAACAATGTAATCAGGTAAATATTCTAAGAGAAACATAATTTACTAAAACAAATTGCTTTTTCTGTATGTCAATACAAATGTTGTTGAAATCATTTGTGCACAAAACGAATTAGGTAATTTTATCTACATTTCAAGACGTTTATGAGAAAATTCACTGAGCTACAGATGAAGATATCATTTTCAATGCTGAGCTGAATGAAGTATATTTATGTATTTATTCGTTTATTTATATATTAATTTATTTATAACAAGTGGCATATACAAACATAGATCTCCTATATCAGCAGTTATGATGTGGTCATTTCTGATACATTAAAAAATTTGAACACAAAATCATTTTTAAAAGGTCAGTTTCTAAAAAGTCAGATAATGAAAAAATATATTTTGTTTACAAAAAAAAAATAAAGTTTGACTGTAATTTTGTTTTGATATTTCACCTTGATATTTTTTCAGCAACTTCAGGGACTTAGACTAAAATAAAAACACTTGACCTGTGATAATTTTCGGGAACTGGCACCAATACTCATGCGATATACAAACCTGACACCTCTTGATTTGTCTTGCAACAAAATCAACATTTTTTACAGTGACTCAACAAGTACCATCATGGCAGACATTTTCCAAAAGCTGGAATTCCTCATTAGGCTGGATCTCAGTAACAACAGGATAAAGTCCAAGGTGTCAAGATTATTGTCTAAACTCAAAAGACCACTGGAGTATTTGAGGCTCTGTGGATGTGGGTTGACACAGAATGACATTGCATATTTATCCAAATCCAATCATATATCTGCTCTGCAGGAAGTAGATCTAAGTGAAAACACCCTAGGTCAATCAATACAGCATCTTATTGTATTTCTGCAGAATACGAAATCAACACTGCATGTGCTAGAATTGGAGGAATCAGTTCTATCTGACAATCATATGAGAGAAATATCACAGATTTTACCTTTGCTAACTCGACTTTTGTACCTCAACATATCTGGCATTTCTATGTCCTTATCAACATTAAGTACAGTGACGGAAAGGGTGTCAGAGCTGGCAGATCTTCAGATTTTTCGTGTATCCTTCTAAGGGAGTGCCACAGTCATACTTCAGAGACAGAAGTCTTAGAAGGGGAGGCAAAAGAAACCCTGAAAAAACTGCTCACATGAATATTTTGTCCATTAAACTGTCTAAGCAGCTGGTCTTGACCCTACCTCATCTGATCATGTCAGAGCTAGAAATGGAAATTACTTAGAAATGTTACAAGCTCTAGATAGTGTATTGTGAAAAATCGCATAGTTTTTAAACAAAATCAAATTATTAATTTCTTTTTTCTATACATTATTTTAACTTGTTACAGTATTTAATTCATAATAAACCGAGTTTGTCAGTCATTTCAAGGCACATATTTTAAATTGTGAAAAGTTGACATCAGTATGTATGTACATGGGTGACATTGAATATCATAGAGAATAAGAACAGTGATAAAACTTACAGTAAAAAAAAAGATCAATAGAATCCCAAAAGTTTTAGTCAGTGAAGTTCCATGATGAATTTCAATACTTTGGTCAGTACATATATCTTATAGTGTATTTACACTGTTCACACAAAATTCTGTTTTAGGTCACTTATGAAAATACTATGATCCTTGCTCCTCCCCCCTCTCACCCCCACCTCTACAGCTGTGACATGTCTCTGCTGCATAAACTTTATTTATGTCACTTACTCAACATATTCTATCAACTAACACTGCAAATTGAGCACTGACATACAGTATAGTGTTGACATACAGCATAGGGAATTGACATACAATATGGAGCATCGACATGCAGTATAGAACATTCACATATAATAAAGAGCCTTGACATACATTATAGAGCATTGACATACAGTATAGTCTTTTGGCTCAGATGTTGGCATTAGATTAAGATGACTTATATAATTTGTGTCATGATGAGGTTGTTGGTTTATGTTACAGTATGGATGTGTTTTACCCTGGATATCATACACTTTCAAGCATGTGTTTGACCTTGTGATTTCAAAACAAGCAATAACAGAAGTCTTTATTTCTGGAAAAGTTAAATTTGATTGGATGAGAATTGAAAAAAAATTTCGAACCTAAGGTTAAGAGGCCATAGGGTTGTACCACTGTATGCCTGTAACTGAGGTATTGTATCACTTGGACCAATACGCATCAGTTTAAATGACAGTAGAAAGCTAAATTAAATGCAGTGGAAAGGTGACAGGAATGGTCAGCATTGTGTCCAAAGTTTCTGCAAAGATTGAAGCCAATTGATGTCAGCAGGTCAAAGTCACTGGTACAAAAAATAGATTTTTCCATTGCATTTCTTCTCCTCACAGTAACATAAGTTTCAGTGAACAGATTTCAATGAAAATAAAAAATGTATTGTGTTCATGTAACTTTCTTGTAGCTTGAAGAAGAAGCTTATCCATTTGATCGTCAGTAGTTCAAAGGTTGAGTTCACTATTACTAAAACAAAATTTTGCCTTAAAACTTAAGTTCTAGTGGACAGATATCGATGAACTTTAGTATGTATATTCCCTTTAGCATAAAAAGAAACTGATTCATGTTAGTGTCAGTAACTTGAAGGTAAAATTCATTGTCCCTAAACATAGATCCTGGTTTTAAATATACTTTGGCATGCCAACAGGTTTCATCAAAATGCAGTATGTTTATTCCTTTCCTGTAGAATCTTTCTGATTTGTAAATTGTAGGTTAAAGGGAAGGTAAAGGCTTCATCAATCTTTTTGGTGCTTTTAGACAACTAAATTTGTATTGGCAGGCTATCGTGTTGTTTGTGGTACTAAATCTTGTTGATATTAAGAAAACTTAATAAAGTTGTTTTCTACCTAAAATATTGTTTTTGATTTTTTTCATGAATTGTTTTACATCAAAATCAATTGTTAGATCACCAGACCATAAGGCAAAGTGAGCTTATGTGATGGCCATGTGTCCATTGTGCATCATCTGTCATTCCATCCATTAGCAATTGCTATTTTCAACTTCTCAAGAACCATTAGACTAGTTTCAAATAGAGAGTATCCCAGCCCATGTAAATGATGTTGATTCATCATCAAAGATAGTTGCCATTACTAAAAATTGAAATGCAATTTATACAAATGCAGTGACTACCATTACTAAAAATAGAAAATCCTTTAAACAACATCTTTATAAAATACTGCCTATGATTAACAGAACTTGACAATAGTTCACAGAAAGAACTTTTGCATAAAGAGGTTTCAGTTTTATACTAATGATGCTATTTGGCCATCAGATATGGCCACTGTTATTGAAAATGGTAAAAACCTTTAAAAGACTTCTCTCAAAACACATTGAATAGAATTTCATCTAATTTAATACACAGCCACATTGATTGCATGAATAGCTTTCAACTTGATCAGCCATCAAATATGGCTGCCACTGCTAAAACAGAGAAACCCTTAAGTAACTTCTCAGAACTGCTCAACATAATTTGACCAAATTTGACAGCATCCTGACAGAAAGAGCTTTCAAATTTATACTAATGATGCTGATGGACTATCAGATTTGACTGTTGTTGCTAAAAACAGAAAGACCTTAAAAATAATACTTCTAAAAAACACTCAACAGAACTAACCAAATTTTACAGAAAGAATCCAAACGTTATGGGTTTTTAAATTATGCCAATATGTCGTCAAATATGGGCAACATTATTAAAAATAGAAAAAGCCTTAAATAACTTCTTTTAAAAACCCACTCTATGTAACTTGACCAAATTTGAAAGAAAGCATCTTGGCATAAAGGCCTTTTTTATACAAATGCTGCTGATCTGTCTTTAAATAAGGTCAGCTTAATAAAAATAGGAAAAACTTGAAGTGATTTCTTCCCAGAAACCACTCAGAAATTTACCAAATTTGACAGAAAGCATATTGGAATGAAGGGCTTTCAAGTTGCATTTTCTCGAGTATGGTTTGCTGTAGAGAATAATATCTGCTTTTTAAAGTTCCCCGGTCTCGTTAACGTTTGGAAAGAAGCTCCGCTACCTCTCGAATCCAGCAATCCAAACGAAAAAGTTTAGTCTTTCCCGTCTATATCCCATATAGACGAGGGGAAAACTCTTCCCAACCCTTTCAATATCCTCATCTTACCACCGCTGGGTGGCTACACTTGTTTAATCAGTTGTAGATTTTTTTCTGGACACAGCGTACATCGTATCACGTGCCTCATAACATCCAAGTTACATCTTATGGATTACTGCCGATCCATCGCCAAAATTGGTATAGTACTGAGTGTAAAGGTATTAACTACATGTTGCAATAATTAGTTTGCGAAATTTATTGATATTTCTGTGAACATTTCGCAGTTCTGGACTTCATTTTGTTTTTCTTTTTTCTGACCTTGTGCTGAAACACGGTATCAATGGAGCCCGTTCTTGGTTGTTTTTGCTCTCACTGCTGATATTTCGTTGGTTATTACGTAACAAGCGTTGATTATTTGCGTAGGTGAACACTTACGGTTTGTTCTTTCCTGTAAGTGTTTTGTTGTTCTTGTATTTTAGAATTGTTAGACGACGTCGAAGAAGTGCGCCAAATGCAAGAGATTGAAGGCAATTGAGGATTCGTATGGGACCTGCCTTGCGTGTACCATGTGTTCATCAGACTCTACGTGAAGTGTTTGTGCATCATGGTCAAAACCATCTGGTTCACAGTAATGCGACGAGGGCTTAAGACCACTTAAGACCAAAGAGAGACGTGGCAAATCCAGAGCGACGGACGGCGTAGTGGGGAACACCATGATGCCCCCCTCCCCCAATCAAAAGTGGTGCGTACAAAGCCCAAGACGACCATTACATCGGGTCAGCTGCAGATGGAAGAACAAGGGATTGTTGAGTTGCCATCCATTCACACATTCTTCACAGGTATTGTTGGAGACGCAAATGCGGTTACTAGTCCAATAGGCGATGACAGTTGCTGGCCTCAGGTGAATTTGTTCTCTGCCGTCACTCTTGTTTCTCCAGTGATGGCTTGGAGCTTACGGGAGACTGTCCAGTGGGCGTTAGTTCCCCCACGCATGTCAAGGCAAGTCAATCCGTGGCACTTGCCCGGCTGCCGAAGCAACCGCCGGCTCAATTTTTTACGGTTTACCTGTTGGGGAGATTCCAAATCGTACACATAGACGATGCCTCCCCCCCCCCCTCCGCGATGTTTTATGTTTTATTCTGACGTCGACAATGTCCGACGAGGACAACCCCCATAGTACGTGCAGGGATAACCTCGATAAATTTCCGCACGGCGGTCCCACAAGAGAGCGGACGGAATGCAGTTTGAAAGCTGCCGTGGGGGAAATCTACAGAGTTCTGCCGATTTCCGAGTGCCCAGTCCCCTTAAGGCTTCCGTGGATTTGGAAAACGACGAATTACAGTCATGCTTCTGTCTTCTTCCATGGTCAGCGAAGGTCAAGGAAATCTCCGACGGCCTGAGTGACAAAATACATGGCACAGTCAATTCCAAGTCTTTCTTTTCTGAAAGCCAACTACAAGCGTCGTTCTTGTCACGCTGCTACCACTTACATTCGCCAACCTTCAGTACTGAGCTGCCGTCCTTGGACAAGAACATTTTTGCGTCAGTATGACCAGTTCGCTGTTTTATAAGTTGGACAAAATTATCTTGCACGCCGCCTCTCAGTTAGTGCGGCGAAGAAGGCGCTACTTTCTCTATGGTAGATTTGGCTTCGCTAGCAATTTTTCAACTTCCCGAAAAAGAAGGAAGCGATTATGCGCCAGAGTCCACGGCCCGGATTGCAAGGTTTATTAACATGGTCGCGTACCACACCATGGTTAACGCCCTGAACGCTTCGACTAACCAGGATCTCGTGAGACGAGACGCCTGCCTCCGCTTGTCTGCCCTTAAGCCACATCATTCCTTGACCTTTTAGTCGGCATCCTTTCACAGACCATTGCTGTTTGGCGTAAAAGTTGAGGAGATGCGCGAGCAGACATAGCAAGAACTGCCTTGTCAACTTGCTCGCCTCCTGTGCCTACTTTCAGGCCGAACCAGTATCAGCAGCAACGGAGAGACTATCGCCGACAAAAGGATAAGAGCCAAACTCCTCCCCAAAAAACCCAGCTAAAAAGGCACAATTTCTACCTCAGTCAAACTTCAGGCGGCAGCAGGCTCCCAATCCCGACGGCAGTTTAACAAAGGGCAAGGGAAACAAGGTTTCGTCTTTCCCTAGACTCCTAATATCCGCCGTTAATTTGCCATTCTAAAAGCCCGCAGACCGCCTTCCGGTTGGCGCAAACTCCTTTATTTTCGAACCGCGCGGATCGACCTTTTTCCCGAAAACGAATGGGCGATCCAAGTTGTTTTGAGGGGGCTTCGGATTTCGTTTATCCAACCGCATCCCCTTTCAACTTCCCCTTCGGTGCCCCTAGTGGCTGAGTGGTCTAAGGCGCTCGCTTTTACAGATCAATCTCACATCTCACCTCTGTCCACGTGAGTTCGAGTCTCTACTCGATCAACGTGGGTATATAACAGGGCTTTCCAGTAGCTTCCAGTGGATCGGTTTTTCTACCCGGATTCTTCATCTGCCAAATATACTGGCCACAATGTATGACCTATAATATGCTGAAAAATGGCGTAACCCCCCCCCCCCCGAAAAAACCCAAACAAACAAGCAATCAAACAAATTAACTTCCCATTCCAGTAGGGTTTGTACTGCACCAGTGCACTATTGGATATGTATCTTGGTCCAGGCTGTTTGAAGTAGGTTTTGTAATGTAATGGTACACTATTTGAGATAGATATGGGTCCAGGATGTTTGCAGTAGGGTTTGTAATGTAATGGTACACTATTTGAGATGTATTTGGGTCCAGGTTGTTTGCAGTTGTGTTTGTAATGTACCACCACACTATTTGAGATAGATCTGTATCCAAGCTGTTTGCAGTAAGGTATGTAATGTAACGGTACACTATTTCAGATAGATCTGGGTTCAGGTTGTTCACGGTAGGTTTTTAATGCAGCGGTACACTTTTTGAGAATTGTGTCTAGGCTGTTTGCAGTAAGGTTTGTAATGTACCGTGTACCGGTACATTATTTTATATATATCTGAATTTACGTTGTTTGCATTTGGGTTTGTAACGTACCGGTGTAATAAAGGCTGGATATCAGGAAGCCCAAGGGATCCCAAAAATCACTTCATAATATCCGTATTTCATTGCAAATGAGAAAAATTATATACAACGCCGGAAGGGATGCTGTGATGTGCTTCGTAATGTACGATATTTCGATACATCTGATTGAATTAAAAGCAGAGTTTACTGTATACGGATATATCCAGTAAATCCCATTATATTAGAACAGTTTTTATTGCTTTCTTCCTAGGTCGTTCACAATCCACTGAAGTCCAAAACTAAGAGAATTAAAATATTACAAAATCATATGTTGTATGTCCCATTCTCAGAACAAGCAGGTAAGAAACCTCAGCTCAGTCAACATAAAAAGGCAACATATGATGTAAAATCTGGATAATAAGCCCATATGTACAAATTTCAGTTTTGAAACTAAATTTCAAAAGCCCCTGCCCATCCAAACTCCCCACCCACACGCAATACACTCCTCTGTCTATTCGAATGGAGCATTCTAAGACTAGGTTCTGAACAATTCCATATCTAGAGAATATGATGTGTACATGTTGGTATGAGCTCTAATAGTATTACCGTTCTTTTGAAGAAAGGTCCAATTTATAGTTTGCAATACATACCTTCTTAAATTCTAAAAAAATGTCACACAACATTAAAGTATCTTTTTCCACATAATAGTCGTACAGATCAATACTTTGAAGGTTGAAGTATAACATAACATCCTATATGTACTGGCAATCGTCATTTGATATTTTTTAATCGTTAAGTGATGAGCAAAACCTTTCTGTGGGAGATATGGATGTTTCATCGAAGCTATCAAAACTGTCCCCATATTCGTATGGGTAGATATAATTTCTCTGAAAATGTGGCTGCATATTTTGAAACAATTTAAACGAACTTTTCATCGTTTAAAATGTTAACATAAAAACCGAAAGCTATCTACAAATCTAATCATTCTTTCACAGTTATTTCCTTGCTATCATTCCTCTACCTATTAACTAGAAATTCACGCTGAATTAAAAATATTTCTAGTCGTTATTTTCTGTATGATTTTTACCTCTTCATCTAGATCATATTTTACGTGTGTCTTAATAAATAAGTGGCCCTCGTAACCAGACAAGTTACGAATGAATAGTGGTATTTATTATATATTTCATAACGAGATATTGAAATATATCAGTGGGAGAAAAATGATATCGCTACAGTGGCGATACCACTTTTATCGCCACAGTGGCGATATCACTTTTGGAACTGCTCTTTTCCCATTTAGGAAATATATCTGCCCTTATGTATGTTATTCAAACCTGTATTTCCATATTTAGGTCTATTTAATTTTTCTTCTTCTGCTGCTCCGTCTCTTTCTCTCCCTCCCTCTCTCTCCTTCCACAACAGGATGTACAGATCTTAAAATGTGTCCACTGTAGTCCCTCTAATGCACATTTATGCAATCAATGAGGTGCCATAAAAAATGCCTAAAAACGAACTCCAAACAGCAAAAAGTAGATTTCAAGTATTACCTTTTTCATAATTATTTATCTGCATGAAACATGGAAACTGTCAGTGACTGAACTTACATTACCTGTTGCTATGTGTCACCCATACAGAATTGTATACCTCTAATACTCTACGTCAAACGGTACACATTTCTAAGAGAAAAAAACACAAAAAAAACACACCCGTGATTAAATATAGTAATAAACTTTTTAAAGTAGCAATTTTAACTAGCATTACAATCGTTTTTTAAAACGATGAATAAATCGGGCGCTGATTAGTGTTGATTGCAAAGCGAAATTAAGTGACAATCGAAAATTGGATACAGCGTCTACTACAGAACCAGACCGCAAGAGTTTGCCAAAGTCACACAAAAATTCACGTTAGAATGTAGAAATAAATAAAATAAAGAACGAAAATCCTTACAAGGAAAGTCACAATCATTAAAATCTGTTATTTAAAGATGTTACGCTCTGAAGTCTCTCAGATACAACTGCGCTGTGATGTTTCTACATTACCCCACCCCAACAGTATCAATCCGAGCATAAAATGTTTTGAAATAAATAAAAAATCTCTTCAGTTTCGTGCGAATACAGTCATTATTTTGACAAAATACACAATTTGAAGCATGATATGCACAAGGTAAATTTGTAAAACGTCGCTGTCCCAAACTTATTGTAAAATTTAGGAACTTGTTCTTAACGATGTAGTAATGCAGCTGTTAATCGCATTGGCACAGAATGGAGAAAATCCATGCGCATCGACGGTTTTGCTGTTAAAAAATATATAATAAAAATAAATGTACGTTTTTTTGAGTAGATATACGGAAATATTTCACTCGTGAAGTGGAAAGATTTTGTATTGTCACGACTGGCTTCGCCACTTGTGACAATACAATATTTTCACTTTAAAAAACATTTATATCCTCTATATATTTTAGGCATCCGAAATTCAAATCACATTCGTTATGACAATCATGGTCTCTAACACTGTCTTTGAATATTTTTTCCTCGCAGATTTGGCATGTATTGTATTTGTTTTAGTTAAATTGTCTTTCGTCGTCCTCTGTGAACACCATATGTTTGCATTTTCCGGCATTACTTCGTCGTATACTATTTTTGCGATCCTACCCAAAGAGCTTGAAAAGACTCGAATTCAGACAGTTCTGTAGACGATTGGTCTGTAACATGTATGAATTGACTTGAGGTACAAACAAAACCCTGATGGAATGTGTTTGGATTGTTTGTATTGTCCAGCTTTCCTTTTGTTCCTCAGGAACATCTGTCATTTTGCAACGAGTCTCCGACGTCCCGGATGTATTTGGTCGTTGCATAACACCTTTACAATTTTGTGGTACGATAATACTTTCAAAATCACATTAAATAACATAAGGAAATTTCAAGTGATGCTTGACTTTGTCAGTTTTCTCCAACTTAGTCTTCAAGTTTTCTCCTCTGTAGTTTGGGTTTGGGTGTTTTGTATTCTGCAAAGTAAAGATGTACAGCTTACATAAATCACTCAGATTCAGGATTCTTTCAGGCTATTTATGACTTCTCTGTCTATCGCATGGAAAACTTTGGTAAAAGCCTGACTATGTGCGTCCTCATGCTCTTTCTGCTTGAACGTTTCTTTCTCATCTTCACTCCTCCAATAGACTGAATCTTGAACATATTTCATACGACATTGGTTGTGAAACTGTGTCTAAAAAAACAACAGCAACAAAAAAAAAAAAAAAAAAAAAAAAAGGCAGAACCTCTTAATCTGGTGAGAAGTGGAAGTGTCTCATCCTCTCTCTTCTCAGCTATTTCAAGAACTTATTTCTATCCATCATATTCAAACTTAGAAGTTCATTCTGTTGTCTATATTCCCTTCCCTGTTTCATTTTCTTGCATCTTTCTTTGTTGCAAAAGATGCAGTTAGGCTTGAAGATCGGCATGAAGTTCGAGATGTACATGCTGTAAGTTGTGACAAGACAGGTAATGATTTCAATCGGGACAGGTTCATTTTAAACCTCTGGCAACAGTCACAGTGTTATCCGTGTTCCTCTGTATATTCGTCAGTTACTTGTTTACAAGTATCCCCCATCCTTTGCCCAGAACCTACAGGTTGAGTCAGCCTTTGTTACATATATCTTTTAACTTCCTCACTTTGTTATCTGAATCTTATATTTGGGATACAAATGTGAATGATTCACAGTTGACCCTGCAAAGTGAACTACGCATATCTGCCTCTTCTTTTTGTCTGAGGTGGAACCTTCACTGTCTTCCCTTTGCTTCTTCTGTGAATCCATTTTCTTCCTCTATTTATTAATTCACTCCAATTTACTGAAAGATCAAATAATAATAACAGTTGTGACATATTACGTCGGTAAATGATGGATATTGAATTTACACTGCCGATTCACAAGCTTCAAAGCAAGAAACAAATGAAAAAAGAACACTGCTGCTAATATTAAATTTACTAAATACTAAATGCTAATTATATACAAGTACATTAAAATGTAATTAATAATGATGCAGACATACCATATCCTGTCACTGATTCTTAAAAAATAGAATAATATAATTTTTTATTGCTTCATTGGTTATTTTCCTTTCTTTTTTCAAGAAAGAAAGAAGGTTTTAAAAAGCTGGGAGTGGGAATGATCAATTGAATACCATTATATTAACAACAGCGACAGAGACTTTGAAAATGGCTAAACTTAATTCCAATAGACTTCTCGCTAGTAGTCTGATGCAAAATATTGCAAACAAAATGTATAAAGGGAGTGAATTTGAAAACAAAATTGATTTTTGGTAAAAACATCAACTCGCATCTTATACACATTTGCTAGGTAGTTTTATAATTTTCCTGTGGCCAAATGGGTTGAGATATTTGGATCCTTTTTTGTTATTATGGACAGTGGAAATGTTCAACATATTGTGCATGTGTACAGAGGTCACTGGCTTCAGCAAAAAAGGATTCCAGTAGGGGCAATGTTCCACAACTGTCTCATTGTGTACCCTAAATTTGCAGCTTGGGGTTCCCTTAAATATTTATCAAGCAGAGAATGTGAATCCCAACATTTGCAATGTTAACATCTTTTCTCTTGATTGGCATTCCCTAAAGCAGTGGTTCCCAACCTGTGCGCCGCGCACCCCTGGGGGGCCGGGGGGTTATTCCCAGGGGTCCGCGAATTCACATATCTTCGCAGCAAGTATTGCTCCTTGCGTTTCTCTGTTATCCCCGCCGCTGCGAGCAAGGCATGTTCGAATTTAGCGCGCCAAGCTGCTAAATGTTTATCCCCGCCACAGCCTAATAGTACAGCTATGAGTACGTGGGGTCCGTGCAATTTTTTGAGCTTAAAAGGGGTCCTCATACTAAAAAAGCTTGGAAACCACTGCCCTAATGCATATAAAAATACCAAAGAGATAGAGTTGGCCGGTTGGTGGGCGGTGGGTGTGCACGATAGGACTAGCTAGCCACAGACTACTTGGGGTGAAAAAAAATCCTGGTTGGAAAAAATCCTGCATCCCTCTCCCCACCCCCCGAAAATTAAATGGTCGGTCCCTTAATCGGTATTTGTCTACAAAGAGGTCGGTTTTTGAGCCACAAAATTATATGTCGAGAAGCCATCATCTTTTGACGCTTTTTGAAAGTATATCTACACATTCTCTAAATAGAACAAAAAGTGAAAAAAATCTCAAATTAAGCATCAAATAAAACAATTTGTACAATTTTTGAAATTTCTAAAAGACTTTCTGACTTAAAAGATAATATTTGCCATGCAACGGATGGAAGTGCCTTCCTACATATTGCTGCAAATAACCTTAATAAAGCCCCAGCACTGACCTCAATAAGGGACAAATCCCCATCCAACCTGTCATTGTTGTTTAAAATATATTTGAAAAAAATAACAGGTATAACACTCTTGCATACACACGAGATTATCAGTCGTAGCACTTAATTAATATATATTCATGACGTACAGCGTATTTGTACAACACTAAGTAGTATCTATTTGGCAATCATTCATGATACCATACAAAGTCCTTACAGCCCTGGATGCATGACGTACTTGTTTTACGAATGTAATTATAGAGGGAAGACTCAATTCTTAGAGGGGAAAGTTCATGGCCATTACATTTTAAAAACATTTACTGAATACGACACCCGTCTGATTATGAATGTACATACATGAGGTATCTATGGCAGCAATGCTTTTAGAAATATGAAACTTGTTTTTGAAGGGCTTATTTCAAGGTATTCATGGTGATAATACCGAGCTATTATATAATACATTGGCATATATACGGAATATATTAGGGAAAGAATGGACTGCTATACATGCTTTTAAACATAGAATGTGGTTTGACGAACGAAGAAGTAAAGTCTTATATGGCACACTCACTGTCAAGTATTGATATCATCTGAATGCGACTGGCGGCGAAACCTTGCATCCAATTGCTGGTACAGAGAATGTGATAGTTCAAACATTATTTCCTCATAAACAAAATTCCTTGAATACCATTGATCAATTATAAAGATATAAAATCAAGCATTTATGTTAAAACTTATTCTAGTTGTTAGTGGCGTAACTTTAAATTTTGGACCCGATACAAAAAGTCAGAAATGGGCCCCCCAATGTAATACAACTTGAGATTTTGGGCCCCCTTCTTGAATGCCCTCCTCCACCCCCTTTTCAGGGGGCGGTAGGTACGTACCTGCTAATTGGGTGTAAGCACTCAACCAAGGTGATAACTAGATCATGTGAATTACAAGCAGTGTGTAAGTAAATCAATTGACGACTGGCAACACACAACTGGATAAAAGAAAATGGCGGACATCATCTGCTTCAAAAGGTAAAATGCAAATATCTATATTATGATCCAAAACCATGAAATGATTTTATTATTCATGTATGTAGAAATTAGTTACTCTGTGGTTTATTATCAGTGGAAATGTTTTTGTATTAGACTACTAGAGAGAAGTCTATTGGAATTAATTTTAGCCATTTTGCAAGTCTATGCTTCTGTTGTTAATGTAATGGTATTCGATTGATCCTTCGCACTCTTAACTTTTTTAAACCTTATTTCTTTTTTGAGAAAAAAGAAAGAAAAACCGCCAATGGAGCAATACAATGATTTTATTATATTTTATAAGAATCAGTGACAGTTTGTAGATGTCTTTTGTCTCCAACCTTTCTTGAATCCCCCCCCCCCCCCTTTGTATTGGCCGTGGGGTCGTAGTTACGCCCTGCTATTGCGGTGTAAGTACTCAAATAAGGTGATAACAAGATCATTTGACTTACAAGCAGCGTCTAAGTAAATCAATTGACAACAGGCAGTACACAAGTGGATAAAAGAAAATGGCGGACATCATCTGCGTCAAAAGTTAAAATGCAAATATCTAGTTTATGATCCAAATCCATGAAATGGTTATGCTATATATAGAAATGAGTTACTGTGTGGTTTATTATAAGTGGAAATTATTACCGTAAAGAAGGTTCGATTTTCATTCACAATGTAATTCGTCAGTCGTTCTTCAGGATTTATTTATTTGTAATTTTTTTACCCGGGGAAGGTATAGATAGCACTCTATTTGTAGACAATCGTCTGAATATCAAAGAATAGTAACCTATAGATTCTTATGTGTTATTTCTTCAACAAATAAGTTTATGTAAGATTTATGATTACATATTAGGTCCCCGGGCTGCACAGAATATTATGTATATCTTGAACCCCATACATCCCTCGCCATCGGCTCAGGTAAACTAATATCTAACTAATAATATTTGCTCATTGAATTAACAATAATTAATATTCATTATTCATTGCATACAATTTAAACAATAGTTTTACTCTCGTGGCCAATAGACACAACAATATGATTTTCTTATATGCTTGCTTTAATTAGGATATTAAAAGACAAAAGACAGAAGACAAAGCATACAGTGAAAAGGGTATTTATCTATATATTAACCCCCACCACCACCTAGTATTGTTTATTATCGATTGGGGGCAAGAAGGCAGTGACTCGACTGGATAACGAGGCTCCTAACTGAGTTTGCACACGGGACGATATTAGTAAATATTAACATATAATATAGGATAAACATTTTTAAAATTAATCTTTTGCACCGTTTTTACAATTGTATTTACAGTAAAATATTATTAAGGTACTTTAATTAAATACCAAAATCATGAGAATATTTTCCGTTTGTTCTTCAAACGTATCAGAGATGGACTCCAACTATCCATGATGGAATGATAACATGGGTGTGACGTACGGTCATTTTATGTGTGGTCTTTGAGGTCGGGCTACGCCTGCTATCGTAACTAACATTAGACGATACTACGTGTAACTGTTGACCCAGAGTGGACAGCTACACTGGCTCCCTAGGGGAAAGTCCTCTCTGGCGGATCAGGCGGGTGAGCAGATATGTTCATCCCCCCCCCCCCGGCTGTGAATGCAGATGCAAGAGCTGTGTGGACAGCGCAGGGCATCAGCTCAGGTGGAGTAGGACCTGATGGCCATACACTGCATCTGGAATCATCTCCAGACGTCTCGACACTGTCGTGCCACTGGATTCAGACACGTCTGGACGTGAGAGTGATGGTGACTCTTCGCAACTTTTCCTCTCTTAAATCGAACTCACGCGCAAGTGATGATATTTTTCCCCTCCCCCCACCAAATACTTCCACGTCCTGTATCTATGGGCGAGCGGCAAAGCAGCAGGTGTGGATGATGCACTGGGATCTGTAGCTGCCGACCTGCACACCCGGCTGCCGCCTGGGCGACTGAGCAGCATTTTCTAGGATCACACTGCTCACCTCCGTAGCATGAGGAAGGGGCTAGAAAAGGTGCCCTTAACATTGCCCGCTTCACCTTAAGCCTGGTCAGCATACCGCGGCTGACGGGGATCCCACCTTAGCGGTCAAAAATCTAACAAGAAGACAAAGGTGATACAACTCACCATCGGTGTCTCGAATGTGCGCACACTAATGGACAGTACATCAGGAGACAACTGGCCATATTCAGCATCCAGATATCAGCCCTGAGTGAAATTCGCCTAGCTAAGTATGGAAAACTCACCGAAGTAGGAACCGGCTACACCTTCTTCTGGAGTGGCCTAAATAAAGAAGAGCGACGTGAAGCTGATGTTGGTTTGCCATCAAATCACAGTTCGTCAGCAATCTCACAAATCTCTCAAAGGGCGTGAATGACAGACTAATGCAAATCAGATTCCCACTGTCTGGAAAAAGACATGCAACTATCATCAGCACCTATGCACCAACCATGACCAACCCAAATGAGATCAAGGACAAATTTGTATGAAGATCTGGAGTTTCTTATCGCAGAAGTATCGAAGGCAGACAAGCTCATCATCCTTAGTGACTTCAACGCTAGAGTTGGCACATGGTCATGTGTCATTGGCAAAAATGGCTTTGGCAAATGAAACAACAACGGACTCCTCGTACTGATGAAATGTGCGGAACACGACCTCTAATCACCACACAGTCTTCCGCCTGCCAAACCGCAACAAGACGTCTTGGATGCACCCACGATCCAAGCACTGGCATCTAATTGACTACAGGCTCATAGTCGTAGCAGACTACCACATGGCACAAATGTGCCCCAAAAATCTCGATGTCTGCCAGTTGAAACAGGAGAATGTGAAACAGGCATTTGTCGAAGTACTGTGCAGTCAACTAGAAACAATTGATGCAAAAAATTGGGCATCCTTCAGAGACTCTTTGTACTCAGCTGCATCCAAAACCCTCGGTCCCACCAAACATAAACATCTTGCCACACAGAGACTACTGAATTAGAAAGATAAATTACAAAAGGCCTTTTCTAGAAGACAGCACTTCATCATCTAAGAAGGCAGCCTTCAGCAACATCAAGAGGACTGTCTACTCAAACTCAGAGAGTTGCAAGACTCATGGCTGAGCAACAAGGCAGATGAAATTCAGTCCTACACAGACATAAATGACATGAAGAACTTCTATGGTACTTTGAAGACAATCTACGGGCAACTGTCATCAGGAACATCTCCAATCATGAGTGCTGACAACACCACAGTGCTCACTGACAAAGAAAATATACCACAAAGATGGGAGGAACACTTCAACAACATCCTCAATCAACACTCATCTATGAGTGAGGAGACAATTGATCGGCTGCCCCAAGTGTAAATCAACATATCAATTGCCGATCATGCAACGCTGACTGAAACTGAGAAAGCAATTGACCTGCTGTCAAATGGCAAAGTCCTTGGAACAGATGCTATACCAGCAGAAGTCTACAAAGTCGGAGGCTCGCACATGGCACAGAAACTGACTGAACTCTTCCAGTCAATGTGAACTCAAGGAACTATACCGCAGGAGTATATTGATGCATCCATTATCCACTTGTACAAGCGGAAATACATCAGAAAGAACCATCGGGGGATCTCCTTGCTGTCGATAACCGGCAACATTCTCGCCAGAATTTTGCCGAATCGCCTTGATCATCACATTGATCAAGGGCTCCTGCCTGAGAGTCAATGTGGCTTCAGGAAAGGACGAGGGACCACATACATGGTGATTGCAGCTCGTCAACTCCAAGAGAAATGCCAAGAACAGAACTCCAACATGTACACGACATTCATCGACCTGACAAAAAACTTTGACACAGTCATCGTAATGGTTCGGCAATTCCATGATGGCATGCTCGCTCGTGTCGTGGACGATGGTGAGTCATCCGAACCATTCCGAGTCACCAATGGAGTCTAGCAAAGCTGTGTGTAGTCCCCAACCCTCTTCAGTATCATGTTCTCCGCCATGCTTACTGATGCCTGTCGTGACTATGACACTGGGATTGACATCAGATACCCGACTGATGGCAAGCTCTTCAATCTGATGATACTACAGGCAAAGAATAAGTTACAGGAAGTGACTGCTCGTGATCTCCTATTTGCTGAGGACTGTTCCCTGAATGCCAAATCTGAGTCTGACATACAGCAGAGTATGTACCATTTCTCTTTAGCTTGTGACAAATTAAGCAACCCCAAACGGTATCTGTCCAGTGTGCCACTGACAGTTTATTGCACAAATTGACCCGACCACCCACTCACTCACTCACAGAATCCAAGCCAGTTAGTGTTGTCATGGTCATCTTTGAACGCGAAGGACGGACAACACATGGTCTTTGATGAAGGTAAACTTGGCTGACATAGATTCTTTTCACACCTGTGCCGGTAGGCAATTACGTTTTATCACCCGCAAGTCACCACTGATCGTTGACCGATAATTAATTACATTGGCTTGGACTGTAGAGTGCATTTCATCAGACCGTTATGAGTCATTATTCATACTTGAACAGCTTGGGATTTCTGTATTACAAATTACATATTTCGTTACGTGTCTTTTTTGTAATGCGAATGAGGACAAATTAAATTTTGCATTAAAATGTCAGTGTTACATGGAATATAGACGAAAGTATATACCTAAATATTATCGGGGGCATCCAAATATGACCAAATTTATAGATCTACTCTCAAGTACAAGAGAGAAGAGTATAAAAATTTAAGCAATTTTATTTTTTTAGACCTTTTAAACTTTACAGTGAATTATTGAAGTCTGCACCATAATCTTTCAATGAGTTTATTAAACATTTAATAAAAGATGCACTTTCTCACCCAGTTTCAATCAACTACTATATAAGACGATAATAATATAGTTTTACATTTGTCGCTTCAGCTGCTTCAGTTGCTGATAATAAATATACTCACTTTAACCTATTCTTTTAATGTGATTGTTTGTAGCGCAATATTGTCGTAGCGGCATTCACTTAGCGACAGTCGGGCGGCAGAATAAACTTTCTTTGTGTCTCACTATCTCTCTCTCCTAGTTACATTTACTTTTACTTTAAAAAGATAATTCATTTATTCCCAATACCATTATAATTATAATTGCCTGGGATTATGTTCGATCGTGATTGTTTCTCATCGGCAGATTAGTTTCAATTATAGATACATGTGCATTGTAATAAGTGCAAAATTACGGGGAGTGGGGACACAGTAGTAGTCCGTACGAACGAATAATCCGGATAATCAGCGTCAGGATAATGACGTTTAACTGTCTATCTTATCGATAAAATATTTTTTAAATGTTCAATCGCTAGTTTTCGTATTATTTTGACCGTTGAAAACATGTTTCAGAGTTTCTTTTCTTATCAGGCACTTATGACTTGTACTCTATAAATATAATACAGTTTTCTTGATCATGCCTTTCCTATTGCAACGTTTAGGTCCACAAGCAACTGCAACTGTCAAATAATAATAATAATAATAATAATAATAATAATAATAATAATAATCATAATAATAATCATAATTGCAATGTCGGTGGAGGCAAAAGGTGTAATGTTCCACAAGCCTGGGAACAGTCTGGCGAGTCTAGAGATAGCAATAATGCCAACTCACTGTAGAAAGCGGCATTCGCTGGAACAGAAAGAATACTGCAGAAGGGTATTGAAATCTAACGCCGCGGGAAGTCGTCCTATTCTAAGAGAGGAAAATTACTATTAAGAGGCTTTGAAAAGAGAGAAATAATAATAATTATAACGATGACGATGATAATACTAATAATATAGTCGTAACAGTATAGTAGTTTTGGAAGCAAATTCGACGGTGAACCATGGTTATCGCAATCCACATGCTCACTGCATGCCTTATTATATCACTGAGCAAAATCTTCAATGTCTTGTATAAAACTTTCAGTTATGCGGACGACTTAAGGATCATTATGATTCCCTTCATCCGTCCTTCCGTTCCTTTGCTCCCCAATCTGTCAATCACGCTTTTTTTCTACACCTTTTGGGTCGGAGATACACCAAAGCTGGTGACATACAAGTTTGTCAATGTAGTGACGAATGTTCCTGGTAAGTAAGAAATGTATTGTATCAGACCCATCCAGTTTGTATCTCAAATATACTATCATGAATGAAACTTTAGAGTTGGTTACACCACCTGAAACGCTCGCGGATGGCTAGGAATGTTCAATGTCGTACCATGAAACATCTAAAGCATATCGTGATATACGAGTAGATGTGAACAGATAGGGCTTATGACATTGGGGATAGATGGGCGTGGGGATGGGTTCACCTATGGCTATGACACCCCCATCCTGTGGCCGTTATGCAGTAACAATGTCTCAAAACTGAACTGTCCGCTAATATGAACGTATACCTTTAGGTTAAGTTTGTAATTTTTACTTCTTCGGCGCTAAAAATAAAAGATTTCTCAAACCTCGTTAGTTATTGGGGAAGAAAATCATTAAGTTTAATGTAAATTTGTTAAATGGTGCTGATGGATAAAGACGAATAAACGGATGTGCAATAAATAGGGTATTTTACAATATTCGTAACGATTTGGTAGGAAATTGTTCTTGAGTGTCCAACCGAGAGTCATACTCACTTCTGTGACGCAATATTACTATTTACTTCATTTGCTTTCAGAGAATTTTGCTAAATTCTATTTCCTTAGTAAATTCCAGGACCTGTTGTCAGCTTGGTTAGTATAAGCATGATCAAGAGTTATGTAATTTCAAATTCAGGCAACCTTTGAAAGATATATTTGTTAGTCTCATCATTTCAGAAACCAGTACCAGTTATCCTTTCCACGTATACGAAATAAATGACACACTAACAATGATGCTAGCCGTATGTTTCTTAATTAACTACTTGCGGGCAGCAAACTTCAAACTATGATATAGGGGTTTGTTTCCTTAATTTGTCACATAGCTTATGGGTTTCTTTACTTGTGTCGGGGCCCCGGGTGGCCGAGTGGTCTAAGGCGCTCGCCTTTCACCGATCACTGCCATCTCACTTCTGTCCGCGTGAGTTCGAGTCTTGGGCTCGGCCAATGTGGTTATGTGAGAAAGTTTGCCGGTAGCTTCCCGTGGGTCGGTGGTTCTTCCCGGGATTTTCCCGGGTTCTTCCTCTACCAGATATACTGGCCGCCATGTATAGCCTATCATGTGCTGAAAAATGGTGTTAAACCCATAAAACCAACCATCTTTACTTGTTTATAGTATATAGGCAACTATGCTAAATGGTTTATATGGAAGATAAATTGATCTAAACCTTTGATTGAAATATATATATATATTGTTTATTATCGATTGTCGACAACAAAGAAGTGACTCACCTGGGTAACGGGCCTTCTAATTGATTTGAACACGGTCAGTTTACATTCAAAATCTTGCATAGTAAAAAACGAATACAACATGAACGAATTAAATGAGCTTTTGAATCGGGTACTCATAAAGATTCGAAATGATAACGAATTAGTATATATTAAAATGTAATATAGAATGAAACATTTTAGAATTAATCTTTTGGACAGTTTTCTTTATTTTCAATTTACGGTAAAAACGGTTATTTTATTCATGATCATTACAAAATTAGCTTTGATGTTCTTAAATTTTTATTTAAATTATTTCGTTCTTTCCTGTTTAACCTAAATCTTATCAATTGTCATACATTCTAGAAGGCGCGTGTGCTTGTGTTCCTTTACCAGTCTTTATTACTGACACACGGAAGGAAATTGTCCATTCTATGGTAACCACATCCCGCACATTTTGGCACCGTGACTGAATAGCAATCTTTCAGGTGTAATAATCACGTATGCCCGAGAAAACAAAACTGCTAATCGGAATGTAGCTTATCCAGAAAAACCTTTTCTAGAATGTTGAATCACTAGTTTTCGTATTATTTGTACCTTTCAGAACATGTTTCCTAGTTTCCATTCCCACCAGAACATTTCCTTGTACCCTATACAAAAAAAAATTCTGTCCACCCTTTTTTCATTACTACGATAAGTGCACAAGAAACTGGAATTGTGAAATAATAATAATAATAATAATAATAATAACAATAATAATAATAATCATCATTGCAGTGTTGGTGGCATGACAAGGTGTAATATTCGACAAGCATGGGAACGATCTAGCGATGCTAGGAATAGCAATAATACCAACTCCTCTCTTCATTGTCATCTTTTTTTTTTCAGTAAAGCGCCTGAATTGTAAGAAAATAAACCTCAAGTAAGTATCAGATTATTCTACAAGGTTAGATTCAATATGGATTGTAGAATTACTGTTGAAATTACATATGTGTAAACTGGACAACCATATGATATATTAGGGTAAATAATTCCGTCTCAATTTTCAGTATTTTTATTAACAAGACAATAACGCTTGAACAACCTCGGAACTTAATTAGTGATATACTTCTTTGAACTTTCCAAACAGCATTGTCAGTATATTGAAAACAATGAAAACATTTCCACAAACACAAGTATTAGCTTTCCTAAAATCTTGAAGGCCCCTGTATTTTCAATTTATTGTTTGGTTTGGAAAGAAAGAAACTTTCTAAAAACATTTTGAAGAAGGAATATCCTTTCATGTTGAGCAGATGTGGGATAACTCACACGTATTTTTTAATGCCTTGTCATTGTTTAGAGCAATTGGAGTTCTAAGACTAAGGATATTCCTATATCGTGAACTATCAGTGCGCGGATTGGATTTTCCCTCAGAGAGAACATTTTGCAAGGTACATGTAGCTTGACTCTAGTCATATACATACGCTTTTAGTATAACGCAACTAATACAATGCGCTTTCCAGGTGACCCTCTAAACGTGACTGACAGAAAACAGTACAAAGTTTTTATCTTTCTTAGTAGCGTCCCATTAAGCATAGAATAATGCTAAGTGCTTTCACACTTTTTTTCATGTATTAGGAATATGTATAATAATAAACCACTTGTTCCTGGCACCAGAACCTGACAGGCTATTAAAGTCACTATGTGTGGATCTTTTCGGCAGTAGGCCATTTCATGGAGTGAATTCAATTAATTGAGTGATGCCTGTCACTGGACAGGTTAGTGCTATCACGAGTTGCATCTCTTACATGTCTATGGAATATTGCCCATTGCCAAAGATTACAGTTATTGTCAAATTCATCTTAATCTAATCAATGTAAGAATCATAATACATAAGACTGTTTTAAATTTCCAATTGCAACGTAGATTCACACCAAATGGTCTCGTAAATAAGAATGCTAGCAATCAAACTATATAATGTCACAAGCACTTATAACGGGTAGAGTCAATCAGTCATTTAAAGAATATATTGACCATCACTGAAGAAGCGAAGAATAAGCTAGTTTATTATTTTTAATAGTTAGAATTAGTGGACCACCTCCATTTTAAACCACTTTTCATGATAATTCTCTCATATTTCATCTTTACACCAACCACATCACCCGTTTCATGATGCAGCGGTTGATTCGAGAATTTGTTACATAGGTTCCGATTTTCTTTGTTTGTTTATAGTGTATATGCTACTATGCTAAATGGTTTATATGGAAGATAAATTCATCTAAACCGTGATTTGTGCTATATTAAAAAACAAAACAATATTTTGTTTTGAAAATGTTCAGTCACTAGTTTTCGTGTTACTTTGACCTTTGTTCATAGTTTCCTTTCTCACCCGGCTCTTTGACTAGTACTCTATAAATATAATATAGTTTTCTTTATCCTTCCTAATCTACTGCCACGTTTAGATGCACAAAAGACTGCAATTGTCAAATAATAATAATAATAATAATAATTCCAATGTCCGTGGAAGCGCAAAGGTGATATTCTCCAAGCCTGGGAACATTCGGACGATGCTAGGAATAGCAATAAAGTCAAACCCACTGTAACAAGCGGCACTCGCAGGAACATAAAGAACACGGCATAAAGATTTTGAGATCTAATGCCACGGGAAATAGTCTGATGCAGAGAGAGAAGAACAGCGAATATAACATGAAGAGACTTTGAAAGAAAGGAATAATAATAATAAATAATTATAATAATTTTAATGATGATGACACTAATACTGATAATATAGTAGTAGTAGTAGTAGCAAGAAAGTGATTTCAAGAGCAAAATTCGATGGTTGACCATGGTCATCACAAATCCACAGGCTCTCTGCGCGCGTTATCGTATCACTGAGCGAAATATTCAATGTCCTGTATGGAACTTTCAGTTATGCCTGCGACTTCAAGATCATTACGATTCCATTAATACGTCCATCCATTTGTCGTAGTCCCCAATCTGTCAATAATGCCTTTTCTTTCTACACCTTTTGGGTCAGAGATACACCATAAACTCAGGTATCGTCATAATCATCACCACCGCCAACCACAACAACAATTATATCGAAGACAATAACACTATATAGCGAATGTAAGAAACACTAAAGTATAAAGTATAAAGGAGCACTAGGCTAGCCACACGTTTTAAGAGGAGAAACATTGATAGCTTGACATCTGAAATCTTTGCACTTTCCACATGCATATTTGATGCCAGTATAAAGTCTAACATTTATTCATTGATAACCCACCATTAGAAATATAACAAAAATGAATTTGAAAAAGAAATCATCTTTCATTGAGCTTTACACCAAGCAGGTGTGTATTCCATATGTGTCACAGAGTTTGCGAGATTTTTCCATTCAGACTTTGCCTTTAGTTGGCACTACATAACCACTTTTGTGTTGAGGTGTAGTATGTACTGCGTACATATAGGCTACTATGGTAAATGGTTTATGTTCAATATAAATAGATCTAGACCGTGGTTTGTACTATGTATTTGAAAAAATAGTATTGTTTATTATGGATTGTGGACAAAAAGGAAGTGACAGACCTGGGTAACAGGCGTATTAATTGATTTTGCACTCGGGACGATTCGTTTTGAAAACCTTGCACGGTATAAAAGAAACAAATACAAACATGAATGGATAAGTTAAATCAGCTTTTAAATCGGGTGCTCACAACTATTAAAACCCCAAGGAAGAGAATACGACAGAAATCACTAAGTTAGTATGATATAATACATATTAACTTGTAATAGAGAGTGAAACATTGTAAAAATTTATTTTTTGAGCCGTCTTTTTTTTTTTTTTTTTTTTTAAACTTACATTTACTGTAAAAACAGTTAGTTTTGTGCTGGTCATAAAATGCTAACTTTGTTATTTTGAAATTATTATTTAAATTATTTATTTATTTCCAATTTAACCCTAAGATTAGCATTTTTTATCATACGTTTTAGAAGCGGCATGTGTTTGTGTTCCTTTACCCGTCTTTACAACAGACACTAATGAGGCGCGCAAGGAAATTGTTGATTCTATATTCTGTGGTAACCTCATCCCGCACATTTTGGTACCGTAGGTAAATATTTATCGTTCGGTTCATAATAATTACGTAGGCCCGAGAAAAGGAAACTGCTGATCAGAATACAACATATTAAAAAAAGTATTTATTAAATGTCCAATCACTAGTTTTCGCACTATTTTGACCTTTGAAAACATGTTTCAGAATTGCCTTGATCTGTACTCTATAAATATAATACACTTTTTGCTGACCCTTCCTTTCCTATTACCACGTGTAGGTGCACAAGAGACAGGAATAAATAATAATGATAATAATAATAATAATAATAATAATAATAATAATTGCAATTCTGGTGGAAGAACAAGGTATAATATTCCACAAAACTGGAAACAGTCCAACAATGCCTGGAAGAGCAATAAAGCCAAACCCACTGTAGGCAGCGACAGTCGTTTGAATACAAAGAAAACTGCATAAGACTTTTGAGATCTAATGCCATGGGAAATGGTCCGATGCTAAGAAAGAAGACAAGCAAAAATTACCATTATGAGGCTTGAAAGAGAGCAATAATAATAATTAAGATGATGATGATGATGATGATGATGATGATGATGATGATGATGTTAGTAGTAGCAGCAGCAGTAGTAGTAAGAAAGTAGTTGCAAGAGCAAAGTCGATGGTGGATCATGGACATGACAAATCCATACTCTCTCCGCATGCGTTATCGTATCAATGAGCGAAATCTGCAATGTCTTGTGCAAAACTTTCAGTTATGGCTACGACTTCCAGATCATTACGATTCCCTTCATCCATCCGTCCGTTCGTTTGTTCCCCAGTCTGTCAATAACGCTTTTCTTTCTACACCGTTTGGGTCAGAGATGCACCAAAGCTGGTGACACACAAGTTTTTCCATGTAGTGACGAATGATCCTGGTGAATAAGAAATTTACTGTATCAGACCCATCCAATTTATATCTCGGCTATACTATCAATGACTGAAACTCTATAGTTTGTTATATCACCTGAAATCCTTATGGATGGCTGGGAATTTTCAATGGAGTGCCATGGAATGTCTAAAGCATATTGTGATATACGAGTAGACGTGAAAAGATTGGGTTTTTGACATTGGCGATAGGTTCACCTATGGCTATGACACGCCCATCGCAGGGCCGTTATCCAATCACAATTTCCCCAAACTGAACGTTTATTATCGTAAATATAATTGTTTTTAACCGATATTATAAACACATGTCTTTAGGTTAAGTTTGAAATTTTGACTTTTTCGGTTGACACTAAAAATAATACATTTTTCAAAACCCCAACAGTTGATGGGCAAGAAAATGATTATGTTTGATGTAAATTTGCCAGGTATAATGAATGATTGATCTACACTAAAAAAGTCCAGGACCTGTTGTCAGCTTGGTTAGTATAAGGAAGATTAAAAGTTATGTGATTTCAAATTCAGTCTACAAAACAAGAAATGAGTCGTTGATTAATTTGAACTTTAATAAATGTTCATCTTTATAAGTTTGCTATAAAAATACGATGTTCCACCAAAATTACACGTTATGTTTTCAAATTGAAATACCAGTGTTTCTGTGATTTAAATAGCGTGTACCAAGTGTATGGGTAACTAACGGCAATTACTTGCTCTCTATGACCCCAATAATGCAATTTGTACCTCTTGATATACCAATTGAAATAGTTACGGCTGTATTCATTGTCATCTTTTTATTTTTCGATAAAGCATCTGAATTGTAAGACAATAAACCTCATCAGCTAAGTATCAGACTACGCTACAAAGTTCAGTTCAAGATGAATTGTAGAATTACCGTTGAAATTAAATATGTGTAAACTGGGCCATCGCATAATATATTCGGGTAAATAATTTTCAGTATTTCTATTAACAAGACAATAAGGCTAGAACAACATCTGAGCCTAATTTGTAATATATTTCGACGAACTTTACAATAGCATTGTCAGAATATTGAAAACAGTTTCAATATTTCTTCGAACAGAAATATTACCTTTTTTAAAAGCTTGAGGTCTACGGTATGTATTAAATTTATTGTTTGGTTTCGAAAGAAATAAACTTTATTATAAGAATTTTAGTGTGCAAGGGGCAGAAGAACTAGGTCAGGTAGAGTATTTGAAGAAGGAATATTTGTCTCATGTTAATCAGGTGTAGGATAACTTAAAGGTATCTTTTTAATGTCTTGTCATTGCTAAGCGTAAGTGGAATTCTGGGAGTAAGGAAAATATCTATATCATGAAATATCAATGCACAGATTGGATTTTCCCTCAAAGTGAACATTTTGCATGGTACATGTAGCCAAACTCTAGTCATATACATACACTTTTGGTATGACGCAACTAATACAATGCGCTTTCCTGATGACCCTAGAAACATGGCTGACAGAAAATAGTAGCAACTTTTTTTGTTTTTGATTTTATTGTAGCTTCCCACTTAGCCTAGAACGATGCTAAGTGCTTTCAAACTTCACTACTAAACCACTTGATGCTGGCACTAGTACCTGACAGCTGACAGGCTATTAAAGTTATTGGATATGGACTTTCTCAAAGTGAAGTGCAAAAAAAAAAAAAGAAAAAAAGAGAAACAAATAAGAATTTAAAAAACTAATTTTTTTTTTTACTATACTTGCATGTATTTTTGTCAGTAGGCCAATTCAAATAGTTGAGTGAGACCTCTAATTGGACAGACTAATGCTATCACAGTTCTGGCACAGTTGTAGGTTCTGTGCCAGAACTACCGAACAATCAGTCTGATCAGTCACCCAAGCAAGGTTATGCTTAAGATAATCCTCAATAGACTGAAGCCCCAAGCAGAGCACATCATTGCGGAAGAACAGGCAGGTTTCAGAGCAGGGCGTTGCACTACAGAACAGATCTTCAATCTTAGAATCCTCAGTGAAAAATATCTCCAGCGTCAACAGAACCTTTATCATGTCTTCATTGACTTCAAGAAGGCTTTCGACGAGGTATGGCATGCAGCCTTGTGGGCCACCATGCGGATATACAACATAAACGCTAAATTAATCCGCACTATAGAAACCCTGTAGGACAAGGCGACTAGTACAGTTCTCGTCAATGGAAACATAGGAGACTGGTTCAGAACCACAGTCGGAGTCAGACAGGGTGTGCTTTCTCTCACCCACTCTCTTCAACATCTACCTGGAAAGGATCGTGTCCGACGCCTTGGAAGACCATGAGGGCAGTGTCAGTGTTGGAGGCAGAACAATCACCAACCTGCGCTTCGCTGATGATATCGATGGCTTAGCAGGAGATGAAAAAAAAATGGAAAGATATGGGATGGAGATCAACGCTGAAAAGACAAACCTAATGACAAACAACCCGAGTGGCATCCAAAAGGAAATAATAGTGAATGAACAGAAGCTGGGCACAGTAACAAGCTTCAAGTACCTAGATGCTATCGCCTCTGATGAAGGTTCAAAACCTGAGGTTCTTTCCAGGATTGAGCAGACAACAGCTGCTCTGGCTAGGCTGAAGCATATTTGGAAAGACAGCAACGTCACGCTTGGGTCCAAGATCAAGCTTATGCGCTCCCTCGTTATGTCCATATTCCTATATGCATGTGAGACATGGACCTTAACAGCAGAATTAGAGAGAAAAATCCATGCCTTAAAGATGAGATGTTATCGAAGGATCCTGAAAATCTCATACTTAGACCACGTCTCCAATGCGGAGGTGCGCACTAAAATCCAAGGTGCAATTGGACCTTATGAAAATCTGCTCACCACTGTAAAGAAACGCAAACTAAGATGGTATGGTCACGTCTCACGCTCAACTGGCCTGTCAAAGACAATCCTACAGGGCACAGTGAGAGGAAAGAGAAAACGAGGGAGACAGAAGAAGAGATGGGAAGACAATATCAGAGAGTTGACAGGCATGGACTTTGCAAAGTCCCAAAGAGCAGTGGAGAACAGGGCGAAATGGAGAGAGAGTGTCGCAAAATCAACAGTGGCGCCCCTACGACCAGCAAGGTTACGGGAGAAATGAAAAATGAAATGAAGTACTATCACAAGTTACACCCCTTACATGCCTATCAAACATTAAATGATTATTGCCAAGTGATTACAGTTATTGGCAAATTATTACGATGCAGACTATGTGAATCTAATGGATTTAAGAATCATAATAAATTAGACTTTTTTACATTTCCGATTGCAGAGTAGATTGACACCACATGGTGTGGTAAATATGCGTCCCAGCACTCAAACCTCATTTCTCTTTACAAAGTTACACTTGTAACAATCTGATTCTACACTGGTTTGCGACTGGCACATTTTTAGCTTTTCGCTCACAACTGCTTCACACTTTCGGTTTTCAGAAAACGATCATCGTCCATCTTTAGCGAAAGTACGTGATGTCCGTACTTATTTACCATGATGCACAGTGACGACGTAAATCTACCAACCAATCACTGCAGTTCAGTAGGAAGTTTCCAAACTAGGTGTTGTGTGAATTATGTCACAGACTAACTAATTGGGAGACACATATACTAGTTACTGGCCTATATTGACTGGTGAAATTTAGCCAAAACTGTAAGAAAAAAGAAAAAAAAACACTATCCCCACTTACACAAGCATGAGACAATTATTTAGTGCTGTACGGGTAATTCAGTGTCCCACTTTGGCCGTGTCTTTTCCTATGTAATTTCGGGTATATATGCCTCAAGCTGGACGAAGTACCTTCCGAAATTAATATACAACACGCCTTAATGCGGAACAAAAAGAAAAGAGAAGATATTAAATTTCAACTTAAAGTAACCTGACCCAAAAGGAAGCGATAATTACAACATGAAAAGAATGGATGGGGAATTCTCGTGAATGAGCTCTTGTCTACAAAGAGTAATTAATAGCAGACAGACTACAGCACTGCCTTTCTGAAATAACAATACAAAAAGCAAATACTGGAATAATCTGGTCACAGCTCGAGGAAACCCAATAGTTTAATACCGTCGATTCCGAGATACGAACTGACAGCCTACACTGAGGTAACAGGTCATGCCAGTGTCCCTTTGGTACCAAAGGTGACCAGCCCGCCTAGGCGTCACGGGTCGGACAGGATCAGATATTATGATCTGCTCTCGATTACCTATGCCCGCTTAACTACATGTCTTCTCAATTACCCTCCCTTGGGATTTATTACACGTCGGTAGGCAAAATCCTCTTCGGTACCAGAGGTAGAGTGGACCCCTATGGTGACAAGTGTAGACCCGTTTCTCTACATCAACCCTTCAATCCTAATACACAATAAGTAGGGCTGTATGAAGCCATGAGCCAGTTGAGTTATATTATCCGTAGTCGTCTCCCTGGATGGCGCAAATTCAATGGGATTACACCATTTCATCATCCGCCGGTCCCCATAGTCTTTGATGTTTTAAAATTAAGCCGATATAAGCCGATGCATGTGCATGCTGCTAACTGTTCTGAATCTAAGGTCCAACAGAATATGGAGCAATGTCAATATTTAATTTACAAGCCATTTGAGTTCCAATATCCATAGCCGTCTCCTTGTATCGCTCCAGTGCAGTGGGGTTTCACTCCTACCCCGTCCGCCACATGAGTGGGATTATAACCCATTCACCACCAAATAATAAGTGAAAAGTTTTTTGCTAAAACTCTGATCATATTGTAACATTATCAATGTACTGGAGAAACTGTTTTTGAAGCTTATAAAATCGTTTAAAGTTGCAACCCTTGCTATATCACACACACACACACACACACACACACACACACACACACACATATATATATATATATATATATATATATATATATATATATATATATATATATATATATATATATATATATATATATATATATATATATGCAAATATTAAACTGGCACTTAAGTTGGGCTTCAGCCATTAAATAAATTCAACTTCCTTGGTCTGATGTGGAAATTGATTGGAATAAAAAGGGAAACAATTTCCATATCTGCCTGTATTATTTAGGACAAATTTCGAGTATCAACTTTAAAGTCGTCCCCAAAGTGAATGTGGCTAAAATGTATTTTTTCAATCAGGTATTTATAAAGTACTAAACTCGTTATGTTGGATAACAGTACTTTTGTGGTGGTGGGGGTGGAGGGTTGGGGGTGTTGTGGAGGTGGTTGGATGGGGAGGGGATCCACATAGATTTTGCAAACATGAGTAGTAGATTTGATCATATGTTATGTTTGTAAGGTCTGATATCATACATGTGAAGCTTTGATAGCTGATCGAGTTTGTATAAAATGGGAAATTACAACTTAAAATCCGGTAGTATTTGTTTTGATCTCTACTAATTGAACTATTGACTCTGATTCTGTCCTTCCATTGTATGTTGCAGAGATTAGGATACTCCTAACAGACTAATATAGATCCTTAGAATGTATTATAGATTCAAATAGATGTAGCCCATCATACTCTAGAGTCTTAATAATAATTCCAGTGGTAGAGACTCCTGGCACACTGACCTAAATCTAATTACTGAGAAAAAATTCTCAATAGATAGAAATTCTATTATTTACAATGAAACCGTCTCCAAACATAAATGCAATACATCAAGAAAAAGGCGGATATCCAAATATGAATACAACTTTAAAAAGTCAATTACACAAAAATGAAAAACTTGATGTTTACAAGTGGATACAACGATCATATTCTATGGAACCATTGTTAAATGTTTAAAAAAATTCCAACTTTATACGAGTTCTTACAGATATCAGAGTTAGTATATACAGATTGGGAATAGAAACATGCAAATACAAAAAAACTGATGAGAACCAAAGGATTTGTAAATTTTGTTAGTCAGAAATTGAGAATGACGAACAAATTTTAATAGTTTGTCTTCTATATGAGACATAGTGTCAGCACCTGTGTATGAAAATAACATATATTTATCAAGACTTTATCAATTTAAGCAGCTCGGAATAATTCTTCTAGATAATTGACTGTCCAGACTTCATTTCACCATAGGTACTTGGGTTCCTAAACCAAGCAAGTAAAAAAAAACTGACATTGTATCAGTAGAACTTTTTCTCCATCTCATTTCAAATAATAGTAGTCTCAGCTTTCGAAATATAATTTTATTGAATGTTTACTTCTCATTATCAACCAATTATGGCATCACAAACCGGAATATATTTTATTTAGGCTGGTGCTAATTTTTTGGTGTTATTAGTTCAATGAGTCGTGCAGAAGATTTTATTGTTCCTGGTGCACTGGGTTATTTCCCTTATACCATTAATTTACAAAGTGCATTACATATAAGCTAATAAGTGTTATCAAGAACGTATAATATTTATCTTGTCTATTCTGCAATAAATCCAATAGCCCCATGACTCAAAATGGAGCACAGAAAACAGGAAATCCAAAGAAATCTTATGGATTCGCCGGCTGCGAACACTCAAACCCAGCGTCTTAAATCAAGAAGAATCCAAATGGGAGTTTTTTAGTACATAGGTAACAAGGACTATCCAGGTTACCATAATCACGTATTCCTGCCATTAATTTGCTTTCTCAAACTCATGGTCTTAACTACCATTCTTTTGCAAAAAAATGTAAAATGTACAATTTTAATTTTATTTACGCCATCAAGTAGTACCAACTCAGTTATGTAATACTACTTAAGAACTTCCGCAAGTTGTAAGACAGTGCCCGTTCAACAAAATGCTACATCTGGAATGCAAAAATGTAGTTGCACAATTGTGGATGGCGCAAAGATTTCATTGCTGACCTACTTGCTTACGTCATCAATTGTTGTCCTTTGTACTAGCCATTTCCACCTTACAAGTATTTTATCAGGATGCATCTTAAAAAGTAGCAGCATTGATCCTTTTGCAACCTTGCTGGTTTTATTTATTATTTCATTGTATCGTTTATGTAAATATCTGCTGCAATCATCATGTAGATATTGTATGTGTTTTGTTCTTGTTTCGTTTGTGTAATCGTCTTTTGTGGCTTTGGTCCTTGAAAAGGAATCGGTAGATGTGTGTGTGTTCATTTGTGTGTGGATTATCTTAAAATGTGAAAAATATTATTAATCGGAACATTGGTAAAAAATGGCATTACCTGAATACCGTATTGCTGGCATGAAAAACGGACACAAAATCAGTCGCTCTTTCCTCGCAGCTAAATTGGTTTCCGATTATTAAAAAAAAAAAAAAATCTTTTATAAAACATGGTCTATCCTGCCAAAAAAATGAACGTGACAGAAAGTTAACTATTGCCTTAAATTCTTACACTCAAAGTTGAGAAATAAACTAGTACAAATCGCATATATAAACTTGTGGCAATGGCACGTACAAAGCAAACCGCATGTAAGTCTACTGTCTAGGATGGAGCACTAAGCATTGTGAGTACAAATCATACTTAAATACAGAAATTGTTATGAATAGTGAGAACTATCTCATATCAAATATGTGAAATATAATTGAACATCGATAAAACAACGTTGGATGTCTTTAACTTAATGAACAATAGAAATTAAATTGCCACGCCAGAATATTTATAAAATGTTTCCTAATTCATTGGAAACCTAAAAAGAAAAGGCCAGTTCTACAACATTATTTCGCAACATCTGCCATGGACACGGAGAAAGGCATGCTTCTCGTGGCCAGCCGGCGAGCCGCAACACAGGGGATTGACCTATCAGTCCCAAAGATAGAAGAAAGACCAACCTGCGGAGATATATTAAATTCATTCATGCTAAAAGGGATAGACATGGAAGAGATACATGCTTTGACCCGCACCGGAAGAGGACTTTACATACTGTACCCGAAGGGATAAACTAGCTGTTGACCAAGGGCACAATATAAATCAAGGGGAAAACAGCTCGTGTGATAGACCTACCAAACATCGAAAGAGAAATATCCGTGAAATATGCTGATATCTATTGAACAGGAATTCCTATAGATATCCCATTAGAGGCAACCGTGGAGAGATTCCAGCAGATATTTAACTTGAAAATAAAGGAATCCAAAATGGCAACCTACATAAATTACCGTATTGTGCAGACAGGGGCGAGAATACTACCGATAGAAAAGGAACAAGCAACAAGACAAACAACTTTCTTCTACACCCATGACTACCTTGTAAAATCGTGGTATAGAGTATGTATTTATGAGCGGAAATACCACAAGTGCGGTAAAAAGGGACATGACCCAAAACACTGTACTCCTAGAAAGGAAAATACTACAACAGAACTGAGAAAAGTTGAACAATCAAACAAACCTTGCTCATCAAAAGAAGACCAAGGGGAGGAAAAAAACTTCAGGAGAGAACACCATAGTGCCCATGCAGGGAAACATACAAATATACACATGAGGGAAGTGACAATATTTCCAAAAACAAGAATGGCCCAAAACGAAAAAAAAAAAAAAAAAGCAACAACAAACAACACAAATTGAGAAAAAAAGCACAACCGAAGATATAAAATAATTACCAAACACCACAGAAAAATACTCAGAGACAGGAAGTGAGAAAAACTGCCCAGATAAAGCGGAAAAACACATCGACTCTACAACAAACAAAAACGAAGATAACAACAACTGGAAAGACAAGACAGCTGGAAATACAACAGATAAAAATAGGAAACGAAGGAAAGATCATTATCTATATAGCAGAAGAGGAAAAAAACAAACAAGCATATTAACTACGCAGAAACAGACTCGCACAGAGACCTATTGGACCTTACAAACTAAGCTATTCCAGATTAGACTAAATGGACGAAACAAAAAAAACAAAAAAACAAAAAAAACACCATTACTGCCAGAAGCTAAGAAAATGAAAAAGCCAGCAATGGATCAAAACTACATTGAAATTTTAACAAATCAATTGATAAAAAAAACCCACTAATAATAGCAACAACAAAACCTAGACAATATATATATATATATATATATATATATATATATATATATATATATATATATATATATATATATATATATATATAAAACATAAGAGAGAGAGAGAGAGAGAGAGAGAGAGAGAGAATGGCAAACATACAGGCACGCATCATGCAATAAAACAAGATGTCATAAATAAATATAACTTGAAAAATTTTGTCCAGAAAAGACGGTCCTAAGACAAAGCAAGGCACGAAGCATAACAACAAGCATGTACAAAAGAATTTAAAATATTAAAAGGGACCAGAGAAAACAAATACAGAAACTTTAAAACAACCTCAAGGCAAAATGTCACTGAAGATTCCAAACTTAAAGAAACATGGAAGAAAGGAAAGGAAATCCGCCCAACAGGTAACACCTGAAGGAAGAGGAGTACAAACACAGAAACCCTAATCTCTGTAAAACTTGGGGAGAAAAAAGAAGAAGAAAAAAAAAAACTTTCTAAAAAAACAACACGACAGAAATAGAACAACCTCATTAAAAACTCTTTTTACAAAACTTAAAAATGTAAAAGCCTTCGGTATTTGGAAAGTTATGAGGGATCATATCATCTCTAAATCTCTAACCATCTATATATCTGGGATGGACTGGGAGGTGATTACAAATAACAATAGTTAATACGATACTTTTATCAGTAATTTTCCTAATCTGAATTTTCTTTAATCGTTCCAGGCTTTGAAGTCTAAAGATGCAAGAGTGCAGCAAGGGAAGATTACAGATAGCTACGGTCATTGTGGTGTTGTGCCTTTGTGGAGCAGGTCTTGCGACTTACTTCGCCCTTAGGAACAAACCAGGTCTCGACATCACATGTAACCTACTTAGTAATTCTTGAGCAGAGCAAGATATAAAGTGTGAATACAGTGAAAGCAGGCTGTGAAGCATAACATAAGCACATACATATAAGCGTCTTTACCCAAATAATGCTATTGACTTAAAAAGAAAAAAATAACGAGACTTGAGAAAGTAGCAGGAAATGTCATTTATCCTTCAAAACCACACATCTTTCTCTCAGTATATATTGCGCTAGGGAAAATACGATCACAATCGAACAAAACGTTAAATAAATCACAAATTTAGTAATGATACATCAAAGGATTAATTGTTCATTAACGCCCTGTATAATCTGTGTATTGGCTTCCAGATATCGCTGTTCACTTTTGTTTCCAAGAGATTGCATTTGGCTCTTGTTTTCCTAAATTGTTTAATATTTGCCGTTTTCAAGATTACTTCAGTTAAAACTCTATCGTTTCTTATGTTAATAGAAGACTTTAGCGCTGTGTATTGGGATATATCAAATATTTCGCGAGACTTTACATAGACTGGAGTTAAATTCCTGTAAAATGAGGTCTTTTGGGGACAAGGAACATTAAGGTTAGTTCTTATTATAAATACTTAGGGATTGTTTTCTCGTCAAGGGGAGTTTGGAACAAATGTCAAAAATCATTAGCAGAACAAGCATCTAAGGCAGCGCATGCTTATTATAAATACTTAGGGGTTGTTTTCTCGTCAAGGGGAGTTTGGAACAAATGTCAAAAAACATTAGCAGAGCAAGCATCTAAGGCAGCGCATGCTCTGAAAATTGATTAAATTTGGAAAATTGTCTGTAAATATTGTATTGAAAATTTCTGACACTACAATTTTGCCGATTTTGACTTATGCTTCTGAAGTATGGGGCTTTAGTGAAACCCATGATGTAAAAAGGGTGCATGATAATTTTTGTAAATATGTCTTACAGTTAGGTAAATCGAGCCCTAACTGTTTTGTGAGGGGAGAATTAGGCCATAGCTCTCTTAAATATGTATATATTGCCAGACCAATTAAATATTGGTTGAAACTACTTTAAATGTCAGATAATCGATTGCCCAAATTGTGTTATAAAATGCAACTCTCTTGACTTGAGAGTACAAGTAGTAGCTCTACAATTTGGGCTCATAATGTTAAGAAATTTTTATTGAGTTATGGTTTTGGTGAGGCATGATATAACCAAGGAGTGGGGAACACGGAGACATTTATGAATTTATTCAAGATTAGATGTAAAGATACAGACACACAAAATTGGCATGCAGAGGTAAATAGCATGGACAGACTGAGAGTATTCAGGATATTAAAGACAGACTTATTATGTGATTATTTGCTCTGCGTAGACAAGGCTATTTTAGGAATATATACTGCAAATTGAGGGGCGGGTTACTTGATAGACCCTGTCCATACTGCGATCTTAATATTGTGGAAACAGAATATCATTTTATTTGCTGTTGTCCAAGATTTACAAACATTCGTGTGTAGTGTTTACCTCTGTTTCTGTATTTGAACTCACGTGAAGAGAAATTTGTTGATGCATTGAGAAGTAATCATAGAGAAACTATTGTATCAGTATGTAAGTTTGTACTCTATAGCAGGGAGAAAAGAAAACTATTATGAAAATGTAAGTACTTATACTTACTGTACTTGAACTTGTTATACTCACCAGATATGTTTGTTTGTTTAATATGTATGTATGTAATTTGGGCCGGTGGCCTATATTACTGAATAAAATATTCCTATTATTGTATTCTTGTTAAAGTCCTGTACCATTCAATTCAAGATAAATCATGTGCGTTCAGACTTATTTTCTTTTCGTCTCTTCGTGCAGTAAAGATCTAACTGATGTAAATATGACTATGTTAAATTATCTATCACAGGCATCAATTTTTGGTGCTATAAATGGAAAACATATATATATATATATATATATATATATATATATATATATATATATATATATATATATATATTAATACCACCTTGGTTTGTCTAAAGTGAATGAAATCATTAAAAATCATTAAAAACAAATTCCTGGTATAATGCATTTTAGCCAAAAGCTATTACATATTCACAACGAAGACTACCATAGCCCTTTGCAGCAGCTGACTGCATCATATATTTCTAAGCGTTCCTCTTCAAATGATTTCATTTTGTTCCCGACACTTTTTAAAGATAATATGGGATTATGTGATCCAGTCCGCTTGCGCTTGCCTTTCGTGCCGCAATTCCTACATTGTTCGTGATCGAGATATGATGGGCTTGTAAATGTTTACAACATTTCTAGAATTATCATTTTATTCCTCATTAGAACTTTGGAGTGGAGGTAGAGCAAGATAGAGTGGAGTGTCTGATTCAAGTGTTGGAAATGTTGCCTTACTGCTGATTTCTTGTTTTAGTTTGGATTTTTTCCCCTAATTTCGTTATATTATCAAACATCGTCTTTCTATGAATACACTCATAGCAAGTGGGGAAAAAACCTAAGACACTTATTGAAACAAAATATAAATCTGCGTGCAATCAATATATCCAGCCACCCACCTATCCATCCATTCATCTATCTATCTATCTCGATTAAATAGATATGATATTGTAATTTTATCAATGAAGTTAAAGACTGATTTATTTTCTTACAGATCCTCCTGAACCAACCCCGCTTCCCTCGAATGGAACATGCAGTGAGTTTTTCCTCATTTTCATCAGCTATTCGACTTTTCAAATATTGTATACCTTTTTAAGTTCATATTTTGATAACTTCTTTCCGTTTAGTTGCACCGATAGTGTACGTCAGTTTTGTTTTCTTTCAAAACTGAATATTGAGGACGTATCCTGCTATTTGGCTATGAGAATTTGTTTTATAGAAAAATACATTATTATACGTAGCATATTAAATGTGTATAAGTTTTATGATCAAAGTTTGCCACTGTGAAAGTTTAATGGATAAATGAAATACACAGCCTTTTTCTTTCCTCTGTCTGTCTCTAAATATTCACTCGCTACACGACCATACTTATTAATGTTATACTGTAGGAAAGACTTTGACTCTTTTCATACTAGTTTTACTAACCTCTACCAAAGGTAACACGAGTCCCCACCTACCCATCTCTCTCTCTCTCTCTCTCTCTCTCTCTCTCTCTCTCTCTCTCTCTCTCTCTCTCTCTCTCTCTCTCTCTCTCTCTCTCTCTCACGCGCGCGCGTTCTATTTCTGTCTTCATTGAAGTCACATTTCCCCTCCAAATTCTCTCCAACCGTAATTATCTTTCTTGTATGTGTCCTTTTATCTTTCGACTCAATTTATTGTAATCTCCGAGAGTTGTTATATTGACTAAAACTGCATATTTTAATCGCGTTACGAAACTCACATTGGTCTGTCATGAAAACGGCAGAGAAACACTCTTATGGAATTATGATCATCTTTTATGTGTGAGATTTTGTTGATGAAAATTGCCGTGGTGTCTGCTAAGAAATACATACTAATTGTCGTGATTTTATTTTTGTCTCAAGTAATATTTTGATGGTTTTAGCAAACTAGTAGATGTTAATGGTGACTTGAAAAAATAATAATGTTATATTGTTTAGAATTGCATAGTAAATTTATTGTGGTTTTTGAAGTTCAAAAACGATACAATATGCTTCTATTATAATTATTATTTCTATCTTCCACAAAGCCTAGATGGTAATTCTGGCTGGCATATTTTCTTGATATAGGACAATTTCTTTTGACCTTATATCCCGAGGATTTTCCACTGTATTCTTGCTATTTTGTGTAGTGGCGTTTAGTGTAGTATGCATGGCTGTAGTGCTATTCCTAGCGTTTTCAGGCTGTATCCTGGATTATTGCATATTAATCCTGGTGCTCCCAGCACAGTCAATACAAGTTCAGAGTTTTTCAGACCTTTGTATGTTCTCTGAACAGGTCAAGGTATTTTCTTTTCTTGTTCCTTGCATGCGACGAAAGACTTACCTGGTACTTCTGTGTTTATAATGTATGGCTGGTTCCTTTCCTTGTCAATCAGTACTCTGTCCTCGTGTGCTGTATTCTGTGATCAATTTGGATGTTGAAATCTCATATCATTTTCTATTTCATGTCCTCAACCACCTCTTTTGCCTTTTGATTCTGGCACTTGTTTGTGTACGCGAACTCATATTTCTTAGCTGATAGTGTCCGATTTGAGCTAGTTTGTTGTGTCTATATTTATACTCACACTGTACTAACTTCCAGAACTCACTGTTTAGGTGATTGAATGTCTCATCCTTGTTTCTACACATTCTGCTCATTGACAAGACATCTTGAGTTTGTATATTTGCTTTCACCTTGTTGTCCACGATTGTCTGGTCCTGCACTGTGTTTCTTTCTTAGTTCTCCTAGTTGAAGCATCTTCAAGTGACCTAATCGTCCGTTTTGTTTATGTTAGGAACCTCCCTCAATTGCATTTTTCGTCCATTCTGATGTTCTCGCCATTATTATTTCAGGACTACTGTGTCATTGCGGTTAACCCACCCATTTTGATATTTTAACCATTTTACATACGTGTAATAAAACCCTTATAAGGTCATCAAAATGGCGCCATGACGTTTTTTTTTAAAGGAAGAAGAATCTTTTTTTTATTCAAAAGGCTCAAACGTGGATACATCATATTCAATTATTTAGCAATAAGGGAAGAGTGTATTTTCGAGGCATCTTAAAATGACTAATATTCATTTCACCACGCCCAATTATTTGTTTAATTATAAATTTAAAATATCTTTTTTCGTCATGTGATAAATCAAATGCTTCCAAACGATAGAAATTGTTCAAATTGTTCAATAAACTTGATCTAAAATTAACATTCATGTAAGATCCTATTATTATTAATATTATTATTACTATTATTATCCCAATAGGTTTTTCAAAAATCGTCGGGGATATTGTGACATCTGTCTTTTGGTACGCTTGTACTTTACCACATCTCCTCTTAAACCGCCTGGTGGAGTTTCACAAAACTTTGTAGTCATGTTGCTTCTGTGATTTTTTATTCAGCCAGAAGTATCCAAGATTGTGCCTTGTTTCGCCGCCCAAGTTCCTCAACTTTCGTGCACTTTTTTTAAATGGACATCATAATTTTTACATTTATATATTTTTATCATTATATGACACCTTTCTGCACCTAAAAGAGTCATATTTTTATTCCTTTGTTTTTTCTGTGATTAAATATCGACCATCAACTTTAAAAGTTTGACAAATATTTCACTTTTTCACATACGTGTACCAAAAAACATCATATTCTAGATGGACGCGAGATTCAGGTTGGCGCTTGTAATCTTGAAACTGCTGTCAGAATTGGTTTATCCTTAGGGATGTGCAAATCCTCACGGTTAGATGGACCTTTGGTTAATATATTACATCAGTAACTATTTTTAGACCTTCTGTTTTGGTTTATAGAAAATAATTAGCTTACCTTCTATAGACTCATTATTATTATTATTATTATTATTATTATTTACGGAGAATTCCATCTGCAAATTTTAACACCATTTGTCACCGCTCATTCCCGATAAGTTGACGGCCATATATCCTTGCGCCGTGACGTTAAAAAATACTTGGAGAGCTTGGTGTTTCGGTGTACAGATTAAATAATGATTGGCGCATAGGGAAGATCGAATAGAGGAAAATTCTGTTATTTTCAGTTTGTGAGGTATGGGCTGTGGTACTTTGTCAAATTCTGCTGGGGATACCATTTTGTTACTAAGTCATCCTCAACAACTTATAGAAGACTAAATGTACGTTTTCCTAACGATTCTCTCTCTCTCTCTCTCTCTCTCGCTCTCTCTCTCTCTCTCTCTCTCTCTCTCTCTCTCGCTCTCTCTCTCTCTCTCTCTCTCTCTCTCTCTCTCTCTCTCTCTCTCTCTCTCACACACACACAAACACACACATTTAGAGAAATTGGAGACCCATAAAAACGAGTTGAAATCATTGTCACATTGCAAACAGTATGTCACTATATTTTGACTTACATCTGTAATATATAATTTTAATTTCGTAAACGTAATTAGGATCCTTTGGAGATATTGATAGCTAGTATACAATTTTTTTTAAAAAAATGTCTTTTTGCTTCATCTGGGTCGTAGACCTTTGACTCAGATTGGTATACTAAAGATAAAGATTTCAAGAATTATTTGCATTAGTTGTTAAACAAAGGCCGCTGAAATTCATAAGCTGATTTCGGAATATATATTACCGTTTACAGTTTGTTTCCGAGTTACTTTCCAGAGCTGATGAACCAATTCCATGACCTGATGGATGAGTTAGGCTTTTAGAAGTTTTCATCTTGACTTTTACAACAGCCTGTGATTATTGTTCTGAATGAGAGGGTCCATTGTTTTGTTGAATATGTCCTTTATACAGATTAAATTACTCCGGCATATGTATTGCGACAAAATATTACTGAAAGCTAGCTGCTAATTAGTCGCTTTTGTTACTCGTTTCTTTTCCTTCTCATTTATGACTTTTATGGGACTTTTCAATGTAATTACTTCTACAGAATAAAGCTTCTAAATTAAACTGCAAACGCTTATGTCATGCTGTTAAAATTTAAATACCGTATACACTAAGAAATGTAAGCTATTGAACAATCTTAAAAATTGCGGGTTTTCAAATAAATTGAGTTCATCAGTATGACAATTACTTAAATTACCGACAAAACTGATACAGTATTTGATTTTATTTTAAAATGGACTGCAGAATAATGAAAACATTTGTTTCATATGAAATCCTCTTAAAATACATTTTGAACACCATACCTGCATGTTACCTATAATGAGAAACGAATCCAAACGTTGACATGTACTGACCACCTGTTCCTGTTCGAAACCATCTACTGAGAGGGAATAGATATCCATCAATGTAGGAACATTTCTCAAAGCTTACGCATGCATTATTACATTTTCCCTTTTCTATAATCGTTCCAGTTTATTTTAAATTAGGGACGTCTAAGACATCGCAAAACATTATATTCCCTTGTCTTTCCGGCTAACAAACTATGTTGCAAATGAAACTCAACAATTAATCCCCCAAAACTGTCATTTTAATGTACAATAAGTGGTATGGCGCGCAATGAAAGAATACAGCTTTTCATTCTATTAATATTTTTTAAATCCCGATTACGGCCGGGAATTTATTCGTTGGACGGATAATGCTAACAAAAAAAATTCACTACAGATTTCATGTTACTGTACTAGAGTCTGAAATAATACAAAATTACAATTAACCTGACATTGCAGATAATGCTGAGGTACCGCTTATTGACGTGTCCAATGCCACTAACGAGAATGAAACGCTGGAAATAAGATGTTGGGGCAACGTTGGAGCACCAGCAAAACATATCTTCCTTGAAGTAAAGTTTGGAGATGCCTTCCAGACTTTCTCTGCGGAGAACATAACAAATGCTACATCAAAAGATTGTGACAACGAAAGAGAAACCAACTTTACCATCACTGCCACACTAAACTGGAATAATTCCATGTTCAGATGTTCCGTCCGAAATGAAGATAGCAACGTCCTGTCATCGGGTCCACGAAGGATCAATATCTTCAGACCAAGTAAGTTCACGCGGTTTTGTTCCCGTAGCACTCATCAAAGCATTTTCCAGGCAAAATCACCAGTAGTTGTCCTCCTTCAAACTTGAATATTGTTTATTTTTAATATTAGAAAATAATTATAATTTAGAAAGTGTTGGTCACCACAAGATTCGAATGCCATAACAATGAATACTATAAAATTTATGGGATGTGATTCGAATAAAGACAAACACGAGATTTCACACCAAATTAAATCCACATATTCTGATTTTGTGAATAATTGTATTCTTGTGGAAAATTAAGACACTAATATATAAAACTTTCAAATGGCTTAAGGTAAATTTGTTTTCTGACCGTATATCTTAGTCTAATGACAACAGTTGTGCTTGAAACAAACGCAAAAACTTTTATCTTAATATGTTAATCGCGTTACGAAGCTTATCTGTCATAGGCTCCACTTTTTCTTCTATACCGATCTATCTAGGGAGCCACAGACGAGTTAATAATAATAATAAGAATATTATTATTAGTAGTAGTAATAGTAGAAGCAGTAGTAATAGTAGTAGGATTATTACATGACTCCTGTGTTATTCGTTTAATAGACGAATTTGAAACTTTTCCATATGATGATCGATTCACAACACGTAATTGTGTTTTTTTTTAATAAGTAAAACCAGAATTTGGCGTTCTGTGATAATATAATTGTACAGTCGTCGTCGTAAAGGCTCTCAAATGATAGAAATTATTCAAATTTTTCTATAACTTTCAACTGAAATGAAGATTCATTGAAGATCTTATTATCATTATTATTATTTTTTCAGCTACGATTATAAAACTTGTTGGGGTATTGTGATACTTTCCGTCTGTCCGTCCGTCTGTTACCACTTCTCCTAAGTTAATGGGTATAATTCGAGAAACTGTATAACTACGTTCCCCTATTGTATCAATCTGTGAGAGGGGTGTCATCCTTTGCTCCCGCCCATGTGGTCCTTGAGAGAAGGGGTTAAAGGTCCAATACATAAAATGGTCAAAAACAATGATATTTGGAAATAATTCGAACCAAAAGTTATAAATATAATCAAATCAGAAAGACGAATGATATATGTGACGAATTTTGTATTTTAATACCTGTGTCAATATATGGGGTGGGTGTGAGAACGGGGTTGATGGTGGTGGTGAGTTGGAACATACAGTGGAAAATGTTGATATTTTCAATGGCGACCTATTGTAGTTATTATTATTATTATTCTTATTATTATTTCAATTACAACATAAAAGTGTCATTGTTCTACTTACTTACATAACCCTTTTCCTCACATTCCGAGTATGAGGCTTCACCAAACTATACTATCCTCTTTAGTCCTGTTCTATCCATGTCGTTTGTCTCCAAGTTAGACCATTGATTGTCGTTTCTGCATAAGTGGTTCATCTTCTGATAGTGGTTTTGTTTTTATTTCACCCAGAAGTGTCCAAGATTCTGCCTTGTTTACCTATCCATGTTCCTCAACTTTAGTGCAAATGTATCTAGAATGGACATCATATTCGTTACATTTTCATATTTTTACTGTTATAAGACAGCTTTCTGCACCTAAACAAAGTCACATTTTTATTACATTTTTTTATGTAAATAACGACCATCATATTGAAAATTTCATATTGAATGTTTTAACGTGTAACATATTCTCAATTTGAGGGGTTTTTGAGGGGTTTTTGTAATCGAGTTCTGGTCTTCTTCTTCTGGTCAATGTCTTTAAAGGAAACAGTTATCCCATTTAATAATATAGACAATTTTAATAAATGCTGAACTGAAAGAAAAGAGATTAATAAAACCATGGAACACATTATGTTTTTTGTTTTCGTTATTCGAGACCATCATGCCAAATTAATGCGAAATAAGATACAGTTTGCATATATATCTGCTTAAAAATAATATATCAAACAAAGTTAGGTAAACAACGTCAAGAAAAGGGCACTAATTATTAAATCAATAACTAATTGCAGAATTATCTCATCTTAGATTTATACATTGGTTCAGAGTATTATTTTACATGTTACAGACGTCTCTTTTGAGCTATCCAAAAGTCCTGTGTACATCGGGGACGAAAATGTGGGTATGACCTGCACAATATCGAAGTATGCAAAACTTAGGAGAATGGATATCCTTCATAAAAAAGAAGAAACAGGAACAATAGAAACCATCGCCACCATCACCAAGAACAGCTCGTATATTAACAAGAGTAGGATGACTTTAATAGATGAGAAAATGAGCTCGGATTCTGCCATTCTGCGAGCAGTCTTTGTATCTGCTTTAGCCTGCCAGGATAAGGGACGATATTACTGTTCAGCCTCAGAAAACCTTGTCTACAATGAAACCTTAGAACTGGATCTGCTCCGTAAGCTTAAATTTGTATTAAAGAACCATTTGCTTGCTCATTATCGGAAACCCCTTTCATGCAGACAATATTTATAACATTGAGCTAAATTCTTGATTTTCATAGTTTAGCATGTCCAAAATATCACTACTTGACAGTAAGCATTAAGGAAATAGTACTTCAGCAAGCATAGGGTATGTACTATTGCTTTTACATCTTGGTTTATAGATTTGATATATTTTACTGAGTATTTGTTTCATTATGGGGAATAGGCGCTGGGAAGATATTTATCAAATCGAGTGCTTAGCCATTTAGTAGATAAAGTCTTCATACTGAACAGCATTCACGCGACTTTATGATAGTTCCGTAAAATGGCCCCTGTCAAAATTCCTAATGTAAGGATTTCTTGGGATATTCTAACCTACCAATGTTTAATAATTAGTCTTAGAAATATGCAGTATTTTGGACATATTTATTTTGCTGGGTCTTGGTGAGAACTTATGAACTATAGCTGCTTGGAGATCCCTGATTTGTTACAGTATCGACACAGGACAAGTCTCAAAATTGAGGAAGTAAAACTCCCGGCAATGTTTGCTCTAAATCAAAGGTATTTCGTACCCTGTCTCCATTCAGGTTGTAGAAACTATTGTTTCTTGTGTCCATGCTTTTCTTTTCACAGTCGCAACCGATATAATCGACAAGAACCTGGTAATGCTGTCCATGCCATAGAAAACTCGCTTGAGTTATTGTTAAAGGTCCAGAGGGACATTTATCGAAGCTGCTGTTATATAGGAAAAGGACCAACACACCCCCCCCCACATATATATATATATATATATATATATATATATATATATATATATATATATATATATATATATATATATAAACGAAATACTCGTGGTTCCAATGACACGTATACATGCATTTTCCATTTATGGCAATTAAATAAACAGCTTCTATTGCAGTTCATGTTTTTCTGGAGCACTAAAATCCAGAACGACTACATAATTTCGATTTTTTTGGGAGGTGGGGGTGAGGGTGGAAAGAGCGCCTCATGAGCCTGGTATTCAAGATTTATCGGTAATATTCTTTCGAAACAGGAAAACCGCGGAAACCCACACTGCTTTTAAACAGAGACATAGTGGAAGGAAAACAAAACGGAATAGATCTGCCATTTACATGTGAAGGGGATATCGGGTACCCGCCAGGAAGACTTGAGCTTGGGTCTAACTCCACAAACTACTTCTTTCCGATTATCACGGTCACAAACACGACGATTTCAAATGAATCCTGTCAGGTCAACCAAAAGATCACTTTCTACTATACTTTCTCAAGAAGCTGGCACGAAAAGGAGATTCACTGTTCTGCTATCAACAACAAAAGTTTAGAATCCGATGAAGTCCCACCATTCGATAGCCACATAGTACAAGTTGTGCCAGGTCAGTAAGCTACAGAGAGGTGGGGGATTTAATCAATCTTTACTTTTATGTCTTTTTATAAGAATAATGGCAGAAGAATAGATAATAACGTTTATTTTCTGAACCTTGAGAGGATCGGCATGCGTTTCATTCCATGGGAGAAATTGTTTTTTCTTTAAAAAAAGAACTGCAGATGAGCGCTGTTTAATAGTTTATTCCCTTTGCCAGAGAAACAATATGCTCTCTCTCTCTCTCTCTCTCTCCAGCTTGCATACAATACACGGTTACCGGTTACAATCTTAATGCGTACTTTAGTAACTAAGCCAAGGATCATGGTGCACTTCAACGCTAATGACATGAAAGATTAATTCTGTGAAAGAATTAGGACTATCCCATGTAACAAAAGAGAATAATGTAAGCGATGGGATTCGCTTAGAAAGGACCCATCGTTTACTACTGTGATGAAACTTTATTCCAATAATTTCAAAAATGCAACTGTCACGCAAGAAGACCTTCTTTTTATGAATTAGGCACTATATAAAACTGAAAATGTGATAATAATGATATAGCATGATATTGAGAGCTGATTATTTGCCACTTTTTCTTAAATGTCCGGCAAATATTTCAGCGGACTACTGCCAGAATCGACCCGACTCCAGTTATTACCATCCATACAACTGCAGCTATTACATTGACTGCGTCAACGGAAGCGTGAATATAAAACAGTGTCCTGGAGAACAGTGCTTTGGTCTTAATAAAACGAGTGGATGCGACATCTGTGAAAAATCTAATTGTGTACGGGATGTAGTTGGTATGAAAAAAAATGACATTGTTCTTTTTATGTACTAGCTTCCATGTTCGTCTAAAGATATGTCGATATTTACATGAGTAACATCCCAGAAATGTGACACCTTCGTTTGTGCCGACCATGAAAAGTTCACGGCTGTACAGTAATGCTGACGTGATAGGAATATCTCATTGCAAGAAATGGCCATTACAAAACGTCTTCAGAATTTTAATTCGAAGTTCTATAAAATTGATATCTAGAGTTAATCGCCCATAAATTCAATCTGTAGATTGTTACATTCAGACACTTTCGTGGGGCAGTAATACTTACAGAGAGACAAAAGAATCTGCGATCCAAACGTAATCTCTTTAAAACAGTGACATATAACATGCAATTAAAGAGAACTCGAAACAGGTTTTCTATATTTATTTTTTGGTTGAATATAGCATGCAAAGTATCTGAACGTTTTATGTATTCACAGTTATTATGATTGTTATTTGTAAATTCATTTCCGCATAACACTATATCGTTTTATTACAGCTAGTGTATGTTCGAAGTCAAATGCAAGTGAGATTGTACCACTTTTGGACGTAAGATGCAGCATGTATGTAAACTGTACAGATAAAATGGTGCACGAGTGTCCTTGGAATGAGTGCTTTAATGTCAGCAGTGCAACATGCGCAGGTGGACCGCCCCCGCCATCCTGCAAAGGTAATTGATTCATGCAGATGATACCGTAAAATAAAGTGAAAGCACATATTGGCATGCTTAGAAAAAGTTATAGTCTCAAGCATGTAATGAACACATAAAAAGGGACTAGAAAGAAAGAGAGAAATAGACAGTTTCGAACTCATGACGAAAATATGATTGATTGCATATCCGGAATATGGAAGGTATTTATCAGATGGATCCAATGTTAAAAATTGTAATCATCTTTGTTTCATCTATGACTTTCTTACTTCTATTTCCTGTGCTATACAAGGAACTTTGGTTGCTCAGCCTTTATTCCAGTGCAGCAAATACTAATACATGATATGGCACATAAACACAAAAGCATTCCCTGTCAAATACATACGTCGAGGCGTACATATTTGATCCGATATCTTGAAAGGCAGTTCCGTAGGTTTTGCCTCTAATTGTACTGTAAGTGACGTTTCTCGAAAAAAAAATTGCATGAACGTCTTTGAGTTGTTTGAACAGTCTGACCATAATAATTTAGAGAAAGAAAACGTTACAAGTATGAACTTCCCTCGAATCGGACTCGTTGTTCATGATAGTAGATCAAATACTTACAGGCAAGTGTATATTCAATGATGCGTGTTGTCAATACATAGCATCAGCCTTTGTTAGCGACCTTTTGCCAACATTTCATTTCCTCCCACTCAAAAACAACAGCGATCCGCGACATATACCACCAATAATAATTAAAATATTCTGTCAGAAAATGTCGTAGAAGTAAATCAAGGATATAAGTGTTAAATAAAGGCTAAGGGTTCGAACATTTGTTCTTTGTGATTCCGAATGGTTATTTATAACGTTTTCAATAGATAGTGTTACATTTCAAAAATGGTCACATATCTCGTATACAAATTAAAATAAAAACTAATGATTATTCAGTAAAAAAAAGTTTTATTTGTCATATTTAATGATGAAAATTTACCTCGCATTACAGCGATTGATTGCTTTGTTTACGGCGCAACCACTGGACAAAATGCAACCATCGTATGCCCAGTAGGCGACGTTTTCATGACGTCGGTAGCAGTAACAGTTACGCCATACAGGAGTGAAGGATGGGAAATGTTCTATGTAACTGGGGTCAGCCGGTTAGGTGTGTTACAGGGAAATAAAGAGGTCACGTTAACCCTCTTCGGTGCAAGAGCAAATCAGACGTTGTACATTGGCCTGCACCCGTTACAGTGCCGTCAAATTGGACAATATATCATCAATATCAACAATGCGATGTGTGGAAGGATTACTGTAACAGGTATATAAAAATGTAGTTGGTAGTGATGTATTTTTTGTATAATCGCAAATCATAATTGACGGTAAACAACGACTTTTAGGTAGAACTCCTAAGATTTTGAAAAGAACGCGGACGGTATTGAATTGTTATAGACATGTTAAGACACATAAAACTATGATCAATCATGTTCTTTTATAAGTGGATGGACTCTTGGTAGCGATACGCCCTGGAAATAAAAAATAGGTTATGGTTATATTAGGTATTGCATAATTGTCCTTGTCTGAAAGCAATTTTTTTTACCATAGACATAAAAGAAATTTTTTTTCGAACATCATTGTGAATGTATTTTACGCTGGATTTGACGCACTTATCAATGCAGCCACCTCCAAATTGACTAAAACAGTGGTTTTTATTTGAGCTTTAGAAATGCTTAACTATTTTGCACACGTGTACAACACAGTATTCTGGATGGAGTTAGGTTGGCGCTTGTAATCTTGAAATTGCCGCCATATTGACACAAGCTCTACAATTAATTCTAATTCGTGCACGCTAAGGATAGAATGTTTACTCTTACAATATGTATGGCATAGGGGTGGTTCACATGTTTCACAAGTTATAAGACGTCTAAATTTTACAAAAGGATGGGGCAAGTTATACATCATCAAGAAGGTTGGTCCACAAAGGTAAGGTCGAAACAATCAATGACCTATTTGATATATCATAATCTTTCTTAGATTATAGCTTCAAGATCAGTGTTCAAAACATATTCACTTTCATCAGCAATTTTGGACGCATATGACAAAGAGCTATCGTCTGCAAATAATTTCGCAATACTAAGTAAAATATCAGCAATATCCTTTCTGTCTGAAGTTCTAAAACGGGTAATTTTTTTTAAAACACCTGCCTAGAGTGGCTTAAATTCCGGTTGACATACGTTTAGCCGCACACAATGTTTTCTCAGACATATAACTTCTAAACCATTCTAAAAGTGGATGTTTAATTCTATTGGTTCTTAGTTTGTACCTAAGACTGCTGTGCCAAAGCCAGTCAAAAGCCTTGGAGATATCGTATAAGACCATACACATATTTTCATTATTGTTAAGAGCTGCACAAATTTGATGATAAATATCGATGAGCTTGTAAGTAGTAGAATGATTGTGTAGGAATTCCTACTGGTACTTGTAAAGTAGATCTTTTGATAAAGAAAATAATATGTATTAGTATTTGAATATGACCCTCCACGTAATTTTCCCTACACAATTCAAGGGTGATATTGATCTATAATAAGTAAGATTACTCCTGTCGCCTTTTTGAAAAACAGGCACAAGGACTGCAATTTTCCCGATTCTTGGGAAACAGTGTTCTCTGAGTTATTCATTAAACAGTAAACATAGTGGCTAACTAACAACAGAAGCAGTGCCCTTGAACATTCATGACTAATTCTGTCATAACCACTTTCTTTATGAGTCGGAATATTTTGTATTAAGTCCAAAATATCTTGTTTCAAGATATTCATAAATTGCATACTTTGGCTCGTTCTATTCTGGAATCGTCGCGACTGAGTCTAGATATCATCTACGACGTAAATAAGTCGTTGAGACAACTATATTTTTCATAAAAAGAGAAATATTTAGTTTTAAATCTGTTAAGGTGTTTAAAAAGCAACTGAGGAAAAGTAGTGGAGGAGGGGTTATTTTTGACAGAGCGTTTGATTAATTTCCAATATTTACCTGAGTTAGATCAAAAATTGTCCATATTTTCACGGCTGGTTATATATTTGTCTTTTGCATACTTTTAAGATTCTTGACATGAGTTCTAAGTTGTTGTTTCTTTTTCAAATGGTAGGAACTCTACTCTTGTTTATTCAGTCTGTCCTTTGACCTGCTAGATTTTGGAATAAGACCATCATACCATGGTTTATTATTTGGACTTATTCGGACATATTTTTTTGGAATGGAGATTTGCGGAGGACAATAGCTTAGCTGCTGATACCGTATCTTGAGCGAAGAATACAGCCTCCAAAGTAATTTTATTTAGAATATTATATAGTTGTGTCAAAATCGGCGTGTTTGTATATCCATGTTTCTCTCGTTTAAGAAACAGTTGATGGATAATACGATTCCATCAAAATGTAAGTCGCTCTGTGGTTACCTATTGCTGCATTGACAGGGGCGACTCCAGATGCAATAACAGTTAGGTTATTTGTAATAATGATAGGATCTGACAGAGTTTCTGTATCAGACATTACAATTGTAGGCCCAGTTATATTATTTTCCATAGCATTTACTGCTATTGTATTGATGAGATTGTAAGAACTATCATAGAGCAGGTCCTCATGTTAATCACCTCAAATAACGAGAATTTCACAATCATTGAGGGCTTACTCTATAGATATAGTTAAACGATTGCAAAATAGATGCTTACTGAAGGAGATCGGTAAATGTTTATAAGAAGAAAACAAAAATGTTTTTAGCATAAATTTCAATACATAATGCTTTCATATTTCCAAATATAAGAACGGAATGATCCGTGTATAGAATATTGTCAGAGATCTAGATCATGACTCTTCCTTCATACTTGTTCCTATAAAAAATCAAATCGGTTTCTTACAGCTGAACAAAATTAAATCATTACTAGAAACATATAAATCAAGATACCTTTGGGTTAATGAGATAATATCAAAATTACTTACTTCATTTTCATTATAATCTTACTTATTACGTGCCGACCTAATATTCAAGTGAAATATAGATAAGCAATTTTCAAAGTCAGCAGCGCTATCCTGTTTTGAAGATACTAGACACAGATCCTGACTTAGCGCAGACTGGTCCGGGATTCAGTTAGATATTCCATGCTAACAATATTAACAATATCATCAACATGTTTACAAGAATAATGATGATTGATATTTTCAGAGTTTCTAGCCTATACAAGTCCATATGAAATAAAAATGTTTATTACGTAAAGAAAGATACACATTCAATAGCATTGAAAATGTGTCCATAAAGTCTATTTTTGTCTTTGATGAAATTAAATGATAAATGACAACAACTGTAATGGTATTTACACCTAACATAAATAATAGATTTGCAAACAATAATCATCAAAGTTCAAACGTTTCTTCACAGGAATGCTTCTAGCTCTTAGGGATAAAAAGACCCTTGCTCATTCTATATAAAATTATATACTCATTCATTTGGAAAAATAATGGTCAGTGTCAAGATAAAATTAGCAAGTGGCTTAAATATTGGAAACAATATAATGGCTCACATATGGTATAAGATATACAGCACTTAATGTAAAGTCACGATTTTCTCTGTTGAACTGAAAGAAAAGGGAGACAGAAAGAAATGAATTAAAATAAAGATGTTTAGAAAAACGACTATAACATGTATACATCTGAACATAATATGGTGGGAAATGTACATTTTGATCTGAAAAGATAAATCATTGTAGACTCATGCTATATCGGAGCAAAATACTGTTAAAGTAGATGCCAAATATATATATATATATATATATATATATATATATATATATATATATATATATATATATATATATATTAAAAAAGGAACATACTTGGAAATCTAAACAAGCATGAATGTTGAAATCATAAGACGGTGTAAGAATACAAGCTCATTTGTCTATCATTGAGGTAATTAATCAAGATGCACGTGCATACATTGCGTTTACAAACTAACTGGAGACACTATGTATACTGCAATTTAAAAAGTTAGGATTCAGTGCTCTTAAGTCAGTAATAGTCTGCACAGGTGTAAACACGAAAAGTAAATAGTCATTTGCAACAGTTGTATGCGGATGATATTGTTGATGTTCGTCTTCCAACAAAAACGCCAGAGGGTTTTGATCGAGATCGTCTTTAAACTTTATAAGCTTTATATGTGAGGTTTCATTCCGTTTGAAGGAATTCTTCCGTCCCTTGTCCAAAAAGAATCAGTTGTCTTCCCTTTCCTCAGAATTTGTGGTGATTTTTACAATCTTGTGCAGATAAATCGTCAGGTTCACCATTTTCCTTTAATATTGTTTTTGTTTGATAAACAAATTCCCGTGTCCTGTTGCTGACGAAATTGACAATGATTTGGTATTCGCCCTCACTTGGAGTCCCCGAGCATGAGACCTAGATATGTAGGACTTGGAAATTTGAAGCCCAAGGAGTTTGTCGCAGATCGCTGGAATGTTTTCATTAGTATTCGACATTTTTTTTTTCTATGGGGATGCTATGGAACCTCAGACAAGTATGGCTACTGTATTGCTCTAGATTCTCATTTTTTTGAACAAGTTTCTCATGCTGAGTAAGTGTAGCTCGAGCTCATCTGATGGGGAAGCATTCTACCCTTCCGATGATTGTACCTTTAAACGTAAATGTGGAAGTGCCAAAGCAAGTTGCTCAGTCTTGTACTTCAGGGGTTTCCGGCACGACTTCACGACTTCTTTCATCGCATCAATCAGAGTCTCCATCAAAATGGTCTTGTGTAAGAACAATAATCGAGGCTTAAGCTCCTCAACAAAAACAGCGATGTGTCAGATACAAAAAGTTCTTCTGTGATTAGGCATAAATGATTGAACTTGGATAAACTGACACAACCTGCTGTTTAAGAATGTTATTGCTGAAAATTTGTTTAACATGACCTTATCTTTGTTCGACAGTATTTATTCTTTTCACACTATGAAGACATGCATGTATACACGATGAATATTTCAAATGCAACGAAATGCAATACATTTGGCGCTTGAAGTAAAACTATCATAATATTTGCTATAACTTTGAATACACCAGTCAAGTACCAAGAAACTAAAGCATAATCTCACAAAAAGAATTACCACATCACCTCAATTCTTAATCCAGATAATACACGTTTTCCGGAGCGTCGTTTTTATATGCAAGCTACCATCGTGCCTCACGAACAGTTCGTTGGTTGGAACAGTTAGGCATTCAGATTATTTCACCTTGATTTTGACAACACCCTTTGATGATTATATTGTGTGATGTGGTGTATGTTTTTTTTTTTTTTTTTTTTTTTGAAGTTATACTTTTGCAAATATAAAATTGATCTGGTATCAGTATTTTTACAGAGTATCACTAAAATTTAGCGGCTGGCTATTCGCTTTTGTTACTCCTCTTTTTCTGCTCATTTCTGTCCCTCATGGGACTTTTCAATGTCCTTACTTCTGCGAAATAAAGCACCATTCTTTGTGATAGTTTATAACAACTTTGCAAATTACTCCAATAAAACTGAACAATGATGAGATAAAGTACAGTAGGAAGTGAGATAACCATCAAAAGTAATTCTTGCGGTTTTTATTGAGTATTGCAGAATTCTACAATAATAAAATTCCCTGTACCGCAAATTGTTATTGTTGTGGATACAAATATACCATACACTTGTGTCATGCGGTTAAAATTAAGTACTATATACACTAATAAAAGTGAGCAATCGAACAATCTAAACATTTTGGGGTTTTGAAATAAAGTGTATGCATCAGTATGATAATGTCTTTTTAAAAGTTAATTACCAATATTACTGATGCAGTATTTGATTTTCATTTTAAAATGAACTGGATAATAATAAAGACATTTGTTTCATATAATCAAATCATCTAACAATAAATTTTTGCAACAACTTACATGCACTTTACCTGTATACAGAAACGAATCATAACGTTGACATTTAATGACCACCTATTCCTATTTCAAACCATCTATTGTGAGGGAATGGACGTTTAGTTAGTTTATTTAGTAAAGTGTCATCATGCATTATTACATTTGTCCCTTCCTAGAGTCATTCTAGTTTATTTTATGTTCGAGACGTCTGAAACATCGGAAAAGATCATATTACCTTGTATTTTCGGCTAAAAACGATATATATTACAAATTATAATTCAGCAATTAATCATGTTTTGTGCTCTTTTAATGTGCAGTAAATGGTATGGAATCATGAAATAAGTTTTCATTATATGCATATTTGCGAAGTCACAACTGCAGCCAGGAATTTATTCGTTGGATGGAAAATGTTCAAAAACAAAAAACTATTCACTACAAATCTGATTATACTGAAATAGAGTTTGAAATGAAATGAAAAATACAGTTTATTTGATATTGCAGATAATGCCGAAGTACCAAACATCACCTTCTCCAATGCCACTCACGAGAACAGAACGCTGGAAATAAGATGCAGAGACAACGTTGGAGCACCAGCAAAACATATCTTCCTTGAAGTCCAGTTTGTATCTAGTAGCTTCCAGACTTTCTATGCGGAGAACATAACGAATGTTACATCAAACGATTGCGACAACAAAAGAGAAACCAACTTTACCATCACTGTCACACTGAACTGGAACAATTCATTGGTCAGATGTTCCGTCCAAAATGAAGATAACAGTGTCCTGTCATCGGAACCACGAAGGATCAATATAGTCAGACCAAGTAATTTCACGCGGTTTTGTTCCCGTAGCACACCATATAGCATGCTTTCCATGCAGAATCACTGGTAGATTTCTTCCAGTAAATATCCTCCTGCAAACATGTATATTAGAGACAACTGATGAATCGAGAATTTTCATATTTTGAGCCAGATGTCAAGAAACATAACTATAGTTTGTTCTTAATATTATAAAATAATTCGAATGGAAAAATGTTGGTCATTACAAGATTCTGACCCCATAACCACGAATGCTATATAGACTATATAAAATGATTTAAACATAGACAAGGAAGATATGTTACACCTAATGAAACCCACATACTCTGATTTGGTAAAGCATTTTATTGTAGTGGATAATTCAGACAATAAGATAGGACAAATTCAAATGGCTTAAGGTACAAAAAGACAAAATTATCACGATACAAACCACTTTTACAACATTAGGTAGTACATAAAAAACCCAAAATTCTGTTTGATGCGCTTTTGTTATATGTAATGATATATTTTCACTAATTGCAGGTGTGACGTTGCAGCCATTGAAAAGCACCATGTACATTGGGGATAAGGATTTCTTAATGACATGTGTTGTCTCCAATTACCTAGATCTCAAACGTGTTGAGTTATATCACGAATCTGAGAGACTGGGCACTAGAGAAAGTATCGCAAACATCACGGAAGGGTCTACGCCTACATACAAAAGTGGAATCTCTTTGGCAGATGCAGTAATTACACCTGAATACGCTTTTCTAAGAGTCAAGTTTACAAATCCCATAACATGTAATGACGGTGAAAAATACCTCTGCGTGGCTATCGGAAATGTCACCCTTAATTCCAGTATGAAACTGATCAAAGCCAGTAAGTGAATTCAATTAGTTTTTAAGTTTTGTTGTTATTCTTCAGTTTTTACTGACTATACCTTTAAATTTATCAAAAGTTAAAGCGAGGTACACGCATAGCAAACTGTTTTATTCATAATAACGATATTTGTATAATGATATATATTTTTGTTCTATTTTCTTTCTTATTTTGGGAGGGAAATTTGATATATTTGGAGATTATGCTGTAACCCTAGAAGTCAATGAACTCGACGAAGTCTTCTTAAAGCATTAAAAAAACACTACTGGACTGCGATAGTTATACATGTATTGACTTTCGTTTGGTATTCAAGAGAAACATTTGTGTTTCTGAGGTGTAGTGGGTATAACAAGGAAATTGACAAATGTCACTAAATCCATATCAATCAAATTTGATCAGTTGTTGTTTGCCTGGCACTTGTTCTTACGTTTGAACATGGATAAGTCCTGCACATTATTGATGCCTAGAATGGAATATATTGTAGGTCCATAATGTAACTACATAATAAGTCATTAGGATACACAAAACAAATAACCTATGCATTACATGTAAATAATCATATTTTATGACAGGTCTAAGATAGCAAATATGTAGGCTTTCTCGCGAGACAATTTGAAAGGGTCTGCATACATAATCAACATTTCAAAATCTGCCAACTCCACTTTGAGATTATACTCCAGAATTTGAGTACTATCTACTACCATCTACTCCAACCCCCGTAAAGGAACAAAATGCATATTTTTGCCTAAATCAGCTTACCGATTATCGACCGTTCTCTCAAATCCATACGTGTAGAATGACATTAACCTGGATTAAATCTGGACTGTCTGCCCTGAAGTGTTTGCTGCAAGATTTGTCAGGAATGGGCATCTAATGTTACTTCTCGTCCGAAGTCACTGAACTAGGTCGAACAGACGCCGAAAGCAACGCATTCTCGAATTATGTAATTTAGTTTATGGTCTCAACCCAAATATAAAACTGGCCATATCCAGTGAGTGAATTTCATTTTTGTTTGCTGCAAGATTGTTCAGGAATGAGAATCTAATGTGGCTTCTCGTCTGAACTCTGTGAACTAGGTCTGCAATCGAATAGACACTGAATGCAACGCATTCTCCAATTATGTAATTTAATTAATGGTCTAACAGCATAACTCTAACTTCCAATATGAAACTGACCATATCCACTGTGTGAATTTACTTCTTTTTGTATTCTTAAGTTCCTATCAACTTTACCTTTGATATTGTTTTAAGGTAGAACAAATTAAATGTATAGTACAATCCGCATATAATGGCATAGCAGACAACAATTTAACGGTATATACGATGCAGATCACACCGTCTCTTCGAGTGTTTTATCTACAATAATATCTGTTATAACGGTATTGTGATAAATCAATGTAATTGTGCGCGTCCGTTTGGATATCAAGGGTTCACGTCTAAAACCCTATAAAAAGCAATGATCTCGAGGTAGGGTGATCTTTAAAAATCAAGAAACTATTAAATTCACTGTGATAATATTTTATTATTTTGTTGTCTAGTTCTTTCCGATCGTTTAAACAAAAAGTTCTGAAGTTATCGATTCCTAAAGATGTAATTCTAGATATGAAATGCAAAACAATAATAGGTTCTGAGAAAACACGCAAACAAACAGCTCTGCATACTATCAACAAGGAGAAGCAAATTTATTTGACCTAATTGGAGGCTTAAGTTAAAGGACGGAAACCATACGTAGCGAGAAACAACGCAATATTAGATCAGAAACACAATATGTACTTAAAAATTATATTCTTGTAAACGTTACACCCACACACATACATCATATATATATATATATATATATATATATATATATATATATATATATATATATATATATATATATATATATATATAACCCTTTGGTGCATTGTGTTAGTGAAATAAGTAAGATTCCAGACGAATGACATTCATTAAATTGTAACATCTTCAGGTATATTATATACGTTACCTTTCTTATCGTCTTACTTGTTCTATAATAGGGAGACCGAGCAAGCCAGTGCTATTCTTATCTAGAGACATAGTAGAAGGAAAAGAAAACCTGGATCAACTGCCACATACATGTGAAGGTGATTTGGGTTACCCAGCGGGAAAGCTTCTACTATGGTCGAACTTCACAATAAGTTTCAATTCAACCATTACGAACGTTAGCATGACAGTTTCAGAGGAAAGATGTGAAGCCTATCAAAAAATCAATTTTAAATACACCTTCTCAAGAAGCTGGCATGGGCAAGAGCTTCGTTGTTCTGTCGTCAATGACAAAAGTTTGGGAGAAAACGAAACATCGCCATTTGATGTGAAGGTAGTGAAAGTCGTATCAGGTTAGTACGATGCATAAAGTTTGGTAGCCTTGCTAAAAGTAATTTTATTAGCCTTTCGTTTCAAACGATAGTAGATGAAAGAAAATGGGGCACCCATCTTGAAACCTTTGATAATGTTACTGTATTTGTACACCACCACTGATATATTCATGATTATAGATGAGGTCTACTGAATTTAACATTCTGTTTGTACAAGGCTAAACGGATATCGTGGAAATGAAACACATACCATATCATACCTTATAATGCAAACGACTGTGTGACTTTAACCCAGCTGAGTTGGAACTATATTCAAATCAGGTACACGTGTCTCTGTGTGTTTGTCGGGTTGGGTATAAAGTCTACCAGCATAGGAGTAAAATAACAGAGCAATTACAAGAATGCATTTGAATACAGAGGTAGAAAGTTGGAAGTCTTCAGTTGGATTTCTTTCATTTATTTCGTACAAACATGGACCTGGGAACACTATCAACACATTGGAAGTATTCTTTTTTCTTTACAGCCATATTCTACATAGTTTAATTACAGAGGTGAATGTTTCATGAAGAATGAGTACAAGTGTGGACTTGATAGGGGGTTGAAATACAATTTAAACAATTTTGAAACGATTTTCTCCCCAGAAGCCTAACTGAAATTTACTAACGCCCCATTTTTTCTCAGTAGCAGTAGTAGTAGTGTATTTGCGTGTGTTTATGTGTGTGTGGAAGCTGTAAGAACTTCGCGTGTAGTTCTTTTTAAACTAATTGCGTTGTCATTCTGATTTTTATTTAGCGGACTAAAACTGAAATTTTCTAAAACCCCATTTTTCTCAGTAGCAGTAGTAATAGTGTGTTCGTGTGTGTGTGTGTGTGTGTGTGGACGTGCAGTTCTTAGTTCTTTTTAAACTCGTTGCGTTTTCATTCTGAATTATATTTAGCGGACTCTTGCATGGATCGATCAGACGGGAATTACTACCATCAATACAACTGCAGCAATTTCCTTTACTGCGTGAATAGAACTGTGCATATAGGAGAATGCCAGCAAACTGCTTGTTTTGGTTTAAATGAAACAGACAAATGCAACTTATGTGCTGAAACGAAATGTGTACCCAATGTCATCGGTAAGGAATTTTCATATGCCGTTTTAATTTGACTTTATATTTGTCGAAAGTAGTATTTGAATTGAAGCAATTGCAATCAAGGATTACATCGCTATTTTTTTTTTTTTTTTGTAAAAATAGTAAAGCTGCAATGACTTATTTCGTGCTTTCTTGATATGAAAGATGACCAATATAAAAGAATACCAGACCATTATGAAGAAAGTTTTGAAAGAATAAAATGAACTTAAGCAACTTGAAAATAGTTTTGATGCTGTTGATTACTGTACACATATTCAGTATCATAAATGTATCAATAACCATATGTACCCTGCAAAGACAATGTGTTCTAAATTTATATTTCTCTATAAAAAAAAAGCATTAATTGGAATTGTCTGTAGGAAGTGCATTCTAAAATTGGATGCTTGAACAGGTTTTTTTTTTTTTATTGTATATATCCAGCTCATGTGTAGGCCAACTGGATTGGTTGATCCATTGAGACAGCTTTTTAATTTACCATTTTATTTTGGCTTTTTATATTTGTAGGAAGTAGTATTGTGAATTGAAGTAATGGCAGTCAAGGAATATCGCGCTTGCTTTTTTGTCAAACTAGTTAAACTTCGATCATTTATTCCGTACTTTCTTGATATGACAGATGACCAATGTAAAAGACTGCCAAACTATTGTGAAGAAAGTCGTAAAAGAATAAAATCAGTTTAAGCAAGTTGAAAATTGTTTTGATGCTGTTTAGTTACTGTACACATATTCAGTATTTTAAATGTAACAATAACCATATGTACCATGCATAGACAATGTGTTCTAAATTTATATTTCTTGATAAAAAAAAAAAGCATTAATTGTAATTTGCACTATGCTGGAAGTGCGTTCTAGGATTTGACGTTTGAACATTTTTTTTATCTATATTTAGCTCATATGTAAATCAAATTGATTAGTTAGATCCAGGTAGACGACTTTAGAAATTTGTGTTGTTGTTTTGTAGGTGTTATTTGTTCGAGTTCAAACGTGAATGAACTGGTGCCCTACAGTCCTATCAGATGCAGTATGTACGCTAACTGCACTGACAGAACGATGCACGAGTGTCCTAGGAATGAATGTTTTAGTGTCTACACTAAAACCTGCCCACGACACCTGACAGGTAATAGGATTTCATCCATAACTTAATAACTAACCTTATTAAAACCAATATAATTTAATAAAACGTTTATTTTAACACTATCATTTCTCAAAAGGCAATAAAGATCTGTAAAGAAAATACCAACTAAGATTTAACACACGAATCTCAGTTATAATGGATATGGTGGAAGCAAGCGCTATGTATGCCGTCATTTGTAGGATCCATTTAGCACATCCTCGTCATTTTCCGATGCAAATCGAATAAACTCGACTAGAGAAAGTCTTCAACTAGCATGCGACGGAAGAGGTCGAGGACATTCCGATTGGGGACGGGGCTATTGGTAATTCATCCAAATTCGGTGGATCACAAAGTTTAGTATGTCCTCCCTCTCAAAGACCAAAAGCAAAGAAGACTTCTCTTGCAGTGGAAAAAATACAGTTTTAATTGGAATTACGACACAAAAGCTAAGTTATAAAGATACAGTACACTAACAGTAGACCTAGTATAAACCCTCTACTAGTATTTTTTGTAAAATACAAATACAAACGCAAATAGTGAAATAATTTGACCACAGTTATAGGAAACCCAATAGTTTAATACAGTAGACCCCGAAAGACAAACTGATAGCCTATACTAAGGTAAACGACCATGCCAGTGCCCCGTTGGCACCAAAGGTGACCAGTCTGCCTATGCCTCATAGGTCGGAGGGAATCAGATATTAGTTTCTGCAACTGATTACCAATGCCCGCCGAACCATAGGTCACGTCGGTTCCCCTTTCTTGAGACTTACATAGGCAAACTGCCCTCCAGTACCAGAGGTGTAGTGGGCCCCTCTGGTGACAAGAGTATACCCGTGTTTCCTCTGCTTCCCTCCAAAAGTACACCAGTTAGGGTTTAATGCAGGCTCGAGCCAGTTGAGTTCCATGATCCATATCCATTTCCCTAGATCGAACTAATCCAGTGGGTTTACCATCCGCCAAAAGAGTGGGTCTATAACACACCGCCAGTTAATTAGTGAAGGGGTTGTCCTTTAACTATTATTTGTAGCTTATCAATGTATTGAACAGATCAATTATGCATCTTGCACCTGGAACTGTTTGAAATTGCCATGATTATTTCAAAATCTAAAGCAATCTTTGCTATAACACACACACACACACACACGCATATATATATATATATATATATATATATATATATATATATATATATATATATATATATATATATATATATAGTAATCAGACACTTGGATTGGGCTTCAACAAATTAATCCATTGAAACTGAAACTTCTTTGACTTGGTGTGGACATTGGTAGGCATTTCTATTTTATAAAAGGTACGATTTCTATATGTACCTGTATCATTTTGAGAAAATTACAATGAAAAATTGTTATAAACTTTAAAGTCGTCGCCTAAGTGCTTGAAGGTAGAAAATGTATTTTCTTAATCAGATATTTATATATCATGAATCTCTTTATGCTGCAATTACAGTGCGGTTGGGTGAGTTGCCGGTGGTAGAGGACCTAGGGCCTCACACAATTGACAAGCAGCGTTGTCAGGTTTAGTTATATGTTCCATTTACAAATGAAGCAGTCAATCAGCAGTCTTGTATCATATTGACGGAGCTTTGATAACTCATATAGTTATTATAAAATGGTAAATTTCCTGTTAAAAGCCTATTAAAGTTACTTCATCCCTACTAATTAAACAGTTGATCCTAAACTGTCCTTCTGCTGTATTATTATCAAATGTAGGCACTATGTATAGTACATACAGTCTACCTACAAAAGCATAAAATGAAAGTGCAAGGCATCTGGAAGGTGCTTCATGAGTTAAACTATCGGGATTAATTTGGAGGTGTGCCTATAATATTGAGATACTATGTTTCCTCGACAATTGCCCATGTACTAATACTGTCCCAACCCTCTATTTCTGTGCTAAAAAAATTGCTGATTTTGGAATCATATCTTGCAAGTTCCAAAGCCTCTAATAATTGCTAATCCGTAATTATTGGTTGTCTTAGATAAGCTGGAACACACCTGTGAAGTAAATGAATCTCATACCCACATCACAATAAAATTTATGGCAAAACGTCTCAAGTAATTTTGGAAAGCAGTATAGTATAAAATACATACATGTAGCCCTGTTTGACTGCCTAGTGTTCACTAACATTGTGTTACTGTTGGAAGCACTAATAGCATCAGTTAGACACAGGGCTGTGACGACTATTAATGGACTTCCACTGCTGTGAGTTAGCTTTGACACCGTACAAGTCGTTCGAAAGGTACATTGCCAATCAAAAGAAATGCATATTAATACATTTTTCCAAACAGCAAGACTCTTATGATAAACCTTTTCGTCAAAAATTCTCATTTCCTATCTATCTGGAGGTATATTACTTCCCCACTCACTGTTTTACACTGTAAATTACTGTCTATCTGGAGGTATATTACTGCCCCACTCACTGTTTTACACTGTAAATTACTGTCTATCTGGAGGTATATTACTGCCCCACTCACTCTTTTACACTGTAAATTATTGTCTATCTGGAGGTATATTACTGCCCCACTCACTGTTTTACACTGTATATTACTGTCTATCTGGAGGTATATTACTGCCCCACTCACTGTTTTACACTGTAAATTACTGTCTATCTGGAGGTATATTACTGCCCCACTCACTGTTTTACACTGTAAATTATTGTCTATCTGGAGGTATATTACTGCCCCACTCACTGTTTTACACTGTAAATTACTGTCTATCTGGAGGTATATTACTGCCCCACTCACTGTTTTACACTGTAAATTACTGTCTATCTGGAGGTATATTACTGCCCCACTCACTGTTTTACACTGATAAAGACACATGCATTTGCACTCTTGCATGACTATAGTCATCAGTGTTTGAAACTAGAAACACTTGCTAATCTAATCAACATATATGTAGAAGTTGGAAATGTATATGCCCCTATCTGCATGCCAACTGCCAAATGCAGAGTACATAGTTCCAGCTTGCAACAATGGCGCGAACTCTGTTCATCATTGTGATTACGGCACTCTATCAACATCTGACGACATAGTTTCACCTCAACTAGATGACTGTATAGGGTTCTTAAGAAATTCGTTGTTGCAAGCTGGAACCCTTGTGGCACATAAATGGATGGCGATGACGGTACCAACGCCTATGTACTGTGCATTTCCCTGGTCCCATTCACACCCAGCAACTAAATCTAACGTTATATATAAGTGCAGAGATACAAAATCCACTTCTAAAAGACGTTCATTAATTGGTAGGAGTACGATTTTATTGCACCAAATTAAACTTGTGTAACTTTTCTCATACAAATGAAACTTCTGTAGTTTCTTCTGAGAAATTTGTAAATGCATTTCATACACTATTTATTAACTGGAAAATGGTTTCCTAATCAAGCGGAAGATCAGATATAACATGGTTACAACGGTAGAAGCTTGTATTGTACATGACACACTGGGTGATCTCCCTTACATCATCCATTCAACAATACAAAGTGTTTTACATGTACGATAATAAGTACTCTCCAAGACGTACTATACACTATTTATCTTGCCTATGCTGCATTACAATCAATTATCATTAAATGTGATAATTGGTATTAATGAATCATACCATGTTGTTTTGCAGTTCTCACGTACTCACAACTTAATATCAACATTAAATTAAGATCAGTTGCTTGTTAGTACAAAACATTATTTTTTGCATTGTGGGGTATATTTTTTTAAGGGAATCTGAATTATTTTACAGGCATCAATTGTTCAGCCTCGTCATCAACTATTGGATCAAATGCAACCATCCTATGCACCATTGGAGAAGTCAAGGTGACGTCAGTAATCGTTATAGTTACGTCTGGCAGGAATGTAGAACTGTTAATCTTTTATGTCAATGGTGTTAACGGTTCAGGCGTATTATCATCAAATTCTTCAGCCAGCTTGACGTTGTCCGGTACAGGATCAGGTCAGACGTTGTCAATCGGTCTCCATCCACTACAGTGCCATCATATTGGACTTTACAGCATCAATGTCAATAATGAATTAGGTGGAGAGATACGTATTACTGGTAAGCACCACAATATGAAAGTATGAGTCTCAATATGCTTGTTAGGCTTCAAGGTATTATAAATACATTTATGAACATGCTTGACGACCGTCACTTAAACATCTGTGATGCTATTATATCATTCTAACTTACTCGAAAATCGTATCATTTAATATCTTAGCTGTAAATTAGAAACAAATTGCAAGACCTAGTATTCACTTATTCACTGGTAGTTATGGCAAAAACCCGTTGATGTGGCAAATCAAATATATAATGACACAAACCTTGGAAAACGGCACGGGGTATATAATACAGTTTCCATACGTTTCTACCTAAATGAAGTACTTTTCACCGGACGATAAAGAACATATAAAGACACACACACACACACACACACAAGAGTGGCATGCAGAGAACAATGCATATTTATGTTTTGGCATTGAGAAGAAAAACTATCCAGAATATAAACAGGTCTAAACTTAAGAAAAGGAACAAAACATCAAGAAATAGCTACATGTCTAAAAGGGATATATTATCTATGAAATTATTGCACATCAGGACGGTATTAAATTTTTTACTGAAACATCGAAACTTCTTTAAACCAAACCCCACCCCCTCCGTAACCTAGCCATCTCTGCAGATTGGCAGAATATTTTGGACCCAATAAGGTTGTTCTAATACTAATACAACCTCCATATACTAGCCACCTATATGATACGGCCACAAAGTTTGGTTCCAACAGTATCTGGTTTGTATGTATGTATGTATGTATGTATGTATGTATGTATGTATGTATGTATGTATGCATGCATGCATGCATGCATGCATGCATGCATGCATGTATGTATGTATGTATGTATGTATGTATGTATGTATGTATGTATGTATGTATGTATGTATGTCTTCACTGAATTTGGAGGCTCTTTAACATTTATAAATTGTTTTACTACTCGTTTCATTCGGAGTATACATACAGTTTAACTGTAATAGAAATTATCTAGGTCATGATTCTTGTTTGAGAATTATTTTTCCTCAGGGGCAATAGTTTGCATTTTATTGATCTGAAGAAATGCATATAACGCGGCACGTATGTGAACGTTTGGCAATGCATATAACGCGGCACGTATGTGAACGTTTGGCAATGCATATAACGCGGCACGTATGTGAACGTTTGGCACGTATGTGAACGTTTGGCAATGAATAATCCTTTTTGTGTCAAGTGAGAAACTACAAACAACTGTTGATGTTTTGACACTTTGTCCTATTATAATGAGAAATATTTCATAATTCGTAAGTTCTTTTAGAGAATCCTTGTAATTGATATGTTGTTTATTAGAGATTGTGGTTACGTAGCAATGAAAATGAAAAGTTCAAATAAGGAAATGATGTACTTGGCGAAGAGAGGAGGGCTAGAAGCAACCGTTGGACGGATAAAAAGCTGCTGATACTTTTGCATAAAATACATGAATAGGAGCGATTTATTTCAAGCAAAATACATTTATTTACCGCGATTATAAAACCGTATCTTATTTTACAGTTCAAAACAAGTAAAGATCTTGCCAAAAGGAACGATAAAGAAAAATTATGTTTAATCGCCCCATCAGTTCATCGAATCTGTTCATCGAATTTATAAATTAAATGTCAGAACAACTCACAATGGTAAAAGATAAGGCAAATTCAACTGTTAGATTCTAGGAGTCCACAAACAGTAACTGATATTGCATTGGCAGCTAATGCTTGATTTCTTACTTTTCAAAAAAATGCCAAGCCGGTCAAATTTGTATATTTTATATCAGGTAGAGAGATTACAAGGACTCTTTCACGGACGAGTGACTAAAAGGTGAAATAAATACTATCCAATATAAACAATAGCACAATGAACCTTAATACTAGACTTATTTGTATCCATGATGTAGGAAGAATCAGTTTACTTAAACTTTCCGCCACAAAAAGAAAAAAAAATATAAAATAAAAGCAGTGTTCTAAGTCCCTATTTTCTAAAATAAAAGTGAATACAATGATTGGTGTTTTGGTAATGCACGAGGGGCAGGGGCAACTCCAGACGCAACAACATTTATGTTATTTCTAATGATGATAGGATCTGACAGAGTTTCTGTATCAGACATTACAGTTGTGGGCTCGGTTATACTCTTTTCCATACCATTTACTGCTATTGTATCGACAAGTTTGTGAGAACGATCATCAAGCAGGCCCTCATTTAAATCATCTCAAATAACGAGGTTTCGCACACATTGAAGGCTTACTCTCTCTCTCTCTCTCTCTCTCTCTCTCTCTCTCTCTACATATATATATATATATATATATATATATATATATATATATATATATATATATATATATATATATATATATATATATATTGGTAAATGTTTATAAGAAGAAACAACAATTGTTATCAAAAATTTTATTACATAATGCTTCTTTATTTCCAAATATAAGAGCAGAATGATCCGTGTATAGAATATTGTCAGATATCTAGATCATGACTCCTGCTCCATACCTGTTCCTAGAAAAAGCCTAATCTGTTTGTTATAGCTGGACACAATTAAATCGCCACTAGACACATATAAATCAAGGTGCATTGGGGTTAACGACATGATATCAAAATCACTTACTTCATTTTCAATATAATCTTTCTTATTACGTGACTATCTAATATTCAAGTGAAATATAGATAAGCAATTTTCAAAGTCAGCAGTGCTATCCTGTTTGTAGATACTAGACTCAGATCCTGACTTATCGCGGACCGGTCCGGGATTCAGTTAGATGATCCATGCTAACAATATTAACAATATCATCAACATGTTTACAAGAATAATCATAATCGATATTTTCAGAGTTTCTAGCCTATACAAATCCATATGAAATAAAAATGTTTATTACATAAAGAACGATACACATTCAATAGCATTGAAAATGTATGCATAAATTCTATTTTTGTCTTTGGTGAAACGAAATGATAAATGACAACAACTGTAATGGCATTTACATCTAACATAAATAATAGATTTGCAAAACAATAATCATCAAAGTTCAAACGTTTCTTCACAGGAATACTTCTAGCTCTTAGAGATAAAAATACCCTTGCTCATTCTATATAAAATTATATACTTATTCATTTGGAAGAATAATGGTCAGTGTCAAGATAAAATTAGTAAATGGATTTAATATTGGTATAAGATATACAGCACTTAATGTTAATTCATGATTGTCTCTGTTGAACTGAAAGAAAGGGGAGACAGAAAGAAAGGAATTAAAAGAAAGATTTTTAGAAACACGACTATAACATATGTACATGTGAAGATAAATTGGTGGGAAATGTATATTTTAATCTGAAAACATGTTAAATCATTGTACACTCATGCTATATCGGAGTAAAATACTGTTAAAGTGGATGCCAAATATAATTTTTAAGAAATGGAACATACTTGCAAATCTAAACAAGCATGAACGTTGAAATCATAAGACGGTGTAAGAATGCAAGCTCTTTTGTCTATCATTGAGGTATTAATCAAGATCCACGTGCATACATTGCGTTTACAAACCAACTGGAGGCACTAAGTATACTGCAATTTAAAAAGTTAGGATTCAGTGCTCTTAAGTCAGTAATAGTCGACACAGACAATGTACTTCGCTTTAACATTTGATAACATCAAAGGTACAGTCAGTAAAACATGAAGGATAAAAACAAAACTTAAAAACAGTAAACACACACACACACACACACACACACACAAGAAAAAAGAATTACCACATCATTTACATGCGTTTTTATATGCAAGCTACCACCGTGCCTCCCGAACAGTACTTTGGTTGGAACAGTTAGGCATCCAGATTATTTCACCTTGATTTTGACAACATCCTTTGATGTTTATATTGTGTGATGTGGTCCAGTGTTTTTTTGAAGCTATCCGTTTGTAAAGATAAAATTGGCAAGGTATAAATATTTTGACATAGTATCACTAAATGTTAGCGGCTGGCTATTTGCTTTTGTTACTCATCTTTTTTATGCTCATTTCTGTCCTTCATGGGACTTTTCAGTGTCCTTATTTCTACGAAATAAAGGACTAATCTTTATGTCAACTTCGCAAATTGCTCCAGTAGAACTGAACAATCATGTGATACTCTTAATAAGTACAGTAGAAAGTGAGATAACCATTAATAGTAATTCTTGGGGTTTTTGTTGTGACTATCACATAATTCTGCAATAATAAAATTTCCTATACCGCAAATTTGTATTGTTGCGGACACAAATATGTCATACGCTTATGTCATGTAGTTAAAATTTAAGTACTGTACACACTAAAAAAAAGTAAGATATCGAATAATCTACAAATGGTGTGGTTTTTAAATTGCCAATACTATTCATGTAGTATTTAATTTTCATTTTAAAAGGGATTGCATAATACTAAAAACATTTGTTTCATATCATCAAATCCTCTAAACTTTAATTTTCACAACAACTTGCCTGCATTTTACCTGTACAGAGTAACAAATCATAACTTTGACATTTACTGATTACCTATTCCTGTTTCAAACCATCCACTGAGAGGGAATGGACGTTTAGTAAGTATTGTAGGATCATTTCGTAAAGCTTCAATATGCATTCTTAAATTTTCTCTTTCTAGTGTCATTTCAGTTTATTTTATATGCGAGACGTCTGAAACATCGGAACAAATCATATTGCCTGGTGTTTTTGGCTAAAAACTGTCTATGTTACCAAGTAAATTCAACAATTAAGTATGTTTTGTGCCCTTTTAATGTGCAGTAACTGGTATGGAATGATGAAACAATTGTTTATTCAACACATATTTGTGAATGCAGCCAGGAATGTATTCGTTGGTTGGGAAATGTTCCAAAACAAAAATATTATTCATTACAGATTTGTATATACTGAAATAGAGTCTGAAATGAAAACTATTTTAATCGATATTGCAGATAATGCCGAAGTACCAAACATCACCTTGCCCAATGCCACTCACGAGAATAGAACGATGGAAATAAGATGCAGAGGCAACGTTGGAGCACCAGCAAAACATATCTTCATTGAAGTCCAGTTTGGATCTAGTAGTTTCCAGACTTCCTCTGCGGAGAACATAACGAATGTTACATCAAACGATTGCGACAACGAAAGAGAAACAAAATTTACCATCACCGCCACACTGAACTGGAACAATACAAGAGTCAGATGTTCCGTCCGAAATGAAGATAACAGTGTCCTGTCATCGGAAGCACGAAGGATCAACATAGTCAGACCAAGTAATTTCATTCGATTTTGTTTCCGTAGCACACCATAAAGCATAATTTCCATGCAGAATCACTGGTAGATTTCTTCCAGTAAATATCCAATACAAACATAAGCACAGTTTGTTCTTAATATTACTAAATGATTCGAATGGAAAAATGTTGGACATTACAAGATTCTAACCCTATAACGATGAATGCTACACAACCAATAGAAAGTGATTCAAACAAAGGCAAGCAAGATATGTTACACATAATGAAACCACATACTCTGATTAGATTTTTTTTATAGTGAATAGTTCAGGAAATAAAACAGAGCAAATTCAAATGGCTTGCGGCACACACACACACACACACACACACATATATATATATATATATATATATATATATATATATATATATATATATATATATATAAAATGAGACAAACCACTCTCAAAAATATTAGGTAGTGTATCAAAATAACCGAAATTCTGTTTGATACTGTTACGTCTAGGCGTAATGTAACAAAAGAAAAGACTCAAACAAGCTTTCAAGATTTAAAATACAAATCTTTAATTTCCTAAAATACTAAAATATTTCAACAAACAATCAAAGTGAAAGAATTAAAATAACCTACAGTATAGAATATCCTTGAAAGTCCTAAATTGTTTAAAGTTAACTGATCCGGAAGTCAATCCAAATATTCCGAATGTAGTATGTTCCGAATGAAGTAAACTTCACTGTACTAATGTGTTAATAAGAATAAGTTATATCCAAGTAATCCTTGCAAATATGGAGTATCACAAGTTCTTGAAATGTTTCCGATAATTTCACGGAGCTGTATAATTATTCAGGTTGAAGAAGCAGTACTAATCCAGAATGCACTGTATTAAAATAAATAGATCTCCAAAGAAGAATATCCCACACACAAAATGAACCAAATTTGTTTATGACCTCTCAATTCAATGTAACTATGAAGAATGCCAGTATGCTACTATTAATTCTATAATATAGTCTCCCACTGCGCAGAAACAAAATAAAAACCCGTTGCGTCTTTGATAAACAACAGGACATTTCGAAATATTGCAACCCTCTCCGAACCAATGAGAAACTAGGTTATGCGTGACATCTCCAAAGTGCTAGTGTACCACATTTATAAACAGTAAATAACGTATTGACACTGAAGAATCATAGAATCTAGGTCAGAAGTTCAAATCTTCACGCGGGCTAAAAACACGTGATGTACTAATGCTACAAGCAACAATTCCAAGTCCAATGTATTCAGTGAAATATCGATTCAATTGCCGTATGTGTACTCATAAGACGACAGCTGTTAGACTAAGAACAGAGATCACAAACTAATAAACTATACCGTTATTAAAAGAATATATATATATATATATATATATATATATATATATATATATATATATATATATATATATATAATTCCGTAACAATACGCTTTTGTTATATGTAATGATATGTTTCCACTATTTGTAGGTGTGACTTTGCAGCCATCCAAAAGTATTATGCACATTGGGGACAAGAATTTCTTACTGACTTGTGTTGTCTCCAATTACCTAGATCTCAAACGAATTGAGTTATATCACGAATCTGAGAGACTGGGTACGAACGAAAGTGTCGTAAACATCACAGAACGGTCTACACCTACATACAAAAGTGGAATTTCTTTGGCAGACGCAGTAATGTCTGCTGAATACGCTTTTCTGAGAGTCAATTTTACAAGTCCCTTAACATGTAATGACGGTGAAAAATACATCTGCGTGGCTATTGGAAATGTCACCCTCAATTCCAGTGTGAAACTGGTCATCGCCAGTAAGTGAATTATATTCTTTTTTAAGTTTTGCTTTATTTTTCAGTTTTTACTGACTGTACCTTTGAATTTATCAGAAGTGAAAGCGAATTACACACACAGAGTAAACTCGGCTTATAACGAAATAGCAAGTAACTATTTTTAACGGGTATATATTGTGGTTCAAATGTCACGGTCCCTTCCGGTCATTAAACATGTTTCTTTTATAATAACGATATTTTTATAATGAGATGGGGGGGGGGGGGTGTTATTGTTTTTTGAGAATTTTTATCTTTTTTTCTTTTTTCTTTTTTAAAGGGGGGGGGGATTTATATATTTGAGGATTATGCTATAACCCTAGAAGTCAATGATCTCGAGGAAGTGTTTTTAAAGCATTAGGAAAACACTACTGGTCTGCGATAATTATATATGTATTGACTTTCTATTGGGATTTGAGAGAAACACTTGTGTTTCTGAGATGAAGTGAGTATGACAAGGAGGTTGAAAGATGCCACTAAATCTACCTAAATAAAAATATATTAGTTCTTCGTTTCATGACACTTGTTCTTACGTTTGAACACGAATAAGTTCTGGGAATTATTGATGATTAAAATGGAATTGTAGATCAGTAATTTAAATACATGATAAGTCATTAGGATACACGAAAGAAATAACCGATGCATTACATCTAAATAATCATATTTTATGACAGGTCTAAGATAACAAATATGTACGCTTTCTCGCGAGATAATTTGAAAGGATTGGCATACATAAACAACATATCAAAATCTGCCGACTCGACTTCAAAATTCATATGCGAAAATTTGAGCACTCGACACTACCACCCACCTCCATCCCATGAAGGAATGAAATGCATAAAAACATTGCCTAAAACAGCTTGCCGTCGTGTAGAATGACATTATTAAATTGTAGTAAATCTGAAGCGTTTGCCCTGAAGTGTTTGCTGCAAGATTTGTCGCAATTGATCATCTGATGTGACTTCTCAACTGAACTCCCTGAACTAGATTCTGCTATCCAACAGACACCGAAAGCAACGCATTCTACAGTTATGTAATTCAGTTAATGGTCAGATAGCGTAACTCTCACTCTCAGTATGAAACTGGCTATATCTAGTAATTGAATTTCATTTTTGTTTATTCTTACGTTCCTATTAACTATACATTTGATATTATTTTCTTAAGGTAAAACAAATTAAATGAAGAGCAAAGCGGACAACAAATTATTGGTAATTACGATGCAAATAACACCGTCTCTTCGAGTCTTTTACCTACCATAATATCTGTTAAAGCGATATTTTGATGGATCAAAGCTGTTGTGTGCATCCCTTTGGTATATCAAGGGTTAATGTCTAAAACCTGTAAGGCAATGATCTAGAGGTATAGTGAGCTTTCAAATTCACTGGGATAATATTTTATTAGCTTGTGGGTCTTCTTCTTTCCCATCGTTTGAAACAAAGGTTCTTGAATTATTAATGCCTAGAAATGTTATTCTAGGTATAAAATGGAACACACTGATAGGTCCTGAGAAAACACAAAAGCAAACAGATCTGAGCTACATCTAAATATTCGTTTTCAATGACGGGTCTAAGATAACACATATCTGAGCTTCATCACCAGGGAGGACATGAATCCACAAATAAAATATCAAAGCCTGCCGATTCCACTTTGCAATTCATTCGACGAAATCTTAACACTATTCACTATCATCCTTCTCTTTCAAAGATACAAATGATTATCTTTGATTAGCTCATTTTTTAGATTATCGCGCTTTTGTTTAGAACCTATATCTTTTGGGAAACAAATTATCTCAAGATTTGCTGTAAAATTTGTTAACAATAAGCAGGGTATGAAATCTCGTTTGACAACACGTCTGAGGTTTCCGAACAAGATTCGTCTTGCAAACAGACGCAAAACAAATTACTTTTCCAATGACACAATGACAAAATACAGTATCAGGTCACACAGCAATACGTAATGATTAATACATAAAGTTACAAGTTAGCAACAGAGGATCGACACATCTAAAAATAAGTATCATGCTTTCATATTTGTCTCCAAAGAATGGATACGTAAAATGCATATGGTCTGTTCTACTCCGAGTAAGAATCTCTCTCTCCGTTTATATGTCTATATATATATATATATATATATATATATATATATATATATATATAAATTTATATATATATATATATATATATATATATATATATATATATATATATATATATATATATCCAAATAATAACATGTAGTACTATTTTATTATTTTATTTTCCCAAATAACATGTATTACTATTATTATTTTATTCTCATTATCCCGCTACATAATTTTCTTGAAATCTTTCCTTTAGAACCTCCATGCATAACTCTACCGGGATATTAATTCTTTCGCAAATCCTGTAGATGGCGTTGACATTTCGTCATGCTGTGTTTCCGTCCTTTGTTCACATGGACTTAGGTAAAAACGTGTTGGTTGTCTATGTGATAGTGTTATGTATGATGTTTATATAATATTATAAATATTTTAGGAAATTATAAATGTTTCTTCACTTTAATATTTGCTTAAATCTTAATGTTATCAGGAAAAACATGTTTAAATAGTGTCCTTGAATTAGGTTGTTTTGATCAATATGTTTTCTCAATTTGAAGGTCAAGGTTGATTTTGTTTACAAGTAAAATTCCATTAAGATGACACATGTTCTAGAACATTCTGTCATGTGACCAATCTTTATATATACCATGTTTGGTGGACATTTATTCAGTTTTGACATTACCATCAGTCTTGTAAAGAGCTATTACAGTTGTGAAAATTCATTACAAATTCTAAGAGAGGAATTATTTTAAATATTCATTGGATTATAACAGTGCTCATAAACTTTTGGATTTTGGATTCTTAATTGATGATTTTGGAATTTAAGTGAACTTATTCAGATATTTTGGAATACTTCATTTTGACATCAGCACATCAAGATTTCTAGTACATCAGGACTTTGGAGACCATTAGCATATCATAACATTCAAGGACACAGCAGTGAATTCGGAACATTCTATATTTAGGACTTGTGATTAGAACAATCATTCTTATTGGATTATTAGGATTTCAAAACACATTACTGTAAGTGACTTTTTGATTTTTCATTTTAATTATCTAGTAATAAATTGCTTGTTGATTTTTACTTGATTTGTTTGTTTCACTTTCTTTCTGTTACATTTTTCTTAGACCATAGAGTCGTAACAGAAATTGGGGGCTCGTCATCTGGGATTGAATTTCTTTAAAGCATATTAGAGATATTAAATTTATCTTTGAAATTCATATTGATTTTGTCTTGGAATTTTTTTTGTCTTTCGCAACGATTTTATATAGAGAAATTTTTTTGTGTGAAACCAACAAGCATTTACAATGGCATCCAATGTTCAGAATTTCATTTCAAAACCTACCCAGGAGGGGTTAGAGTGCATGAGAAAGGATGAGTTGCTCGAGCTTGCCAGAAAATACAGTCTCTCTGAGGCAAAAGTATCATTGACAAAACAGGAGATAAAGATTATTTTGATTCAGTATTTAGTAGGAAAGGGAATTTTTGATAGCAGTGCTTTAAGTTTGAAGAGAAAGCCTGTATCTGGTTCTGACAGGAAATTAAGGGAATTAGAGTTAAAGAACCAGATTGATTTAGAATTGGCAAAGCTTCAGATTCAGAGAGAGAGAGAGAAAGAAGAGAGGCAGATACAGATGGAGAGAGAGAAGGAAGAGAGGCAGATACAAATGCAGAAGGAAGAGAGGCAGATACAAATGCAGAAAGAAGAGAGGCAGATACAGATGGAGAGAGAAAAAGAAGAGAGGCAGATGGAGAGAGAGAAAGAAGAGAGGCAAATGCAGATGGAGAGAGAGAGAGAGAAAGAAGATAGACAAATACAAATGCAGATGCAAAGAGAAGAAAGGGAAATGCAATTTAAATTAAGAGAATTAGAACTGGCAAACAGAGCACACTCCACTCCTTTAAACACAAGTTCAGGTTTTGATGTTACTAGATATATTAGGTTAGTACCTCCTTTTCAGGAAAAAGAAGTAGATAAATACTTTCTTCATTTCGAGAAAATAGCTGAAAACTTGAAATGGCCCAGAGAGCATTGGACTTTGTTATTACAAAGTGTACTTATTGGCAAAGCTCGTGAAGTCTACACTTCACTGTCAGTACAACAAAGCACTGATTATGATGTGGCTAAGGAGTACATCTTGAAAGCTTATGAGTTGGTACCTGAGGCATATCGACAAAGGTTTAGGAATTGTAGAAAAGAAACTGGACAGATTCATGTCGAATTTGCAAGGGATAAAGAACAACTATTTGATAGGTGGTGCTCAGCCAAGAAAGTTGATCAAGGTTATGATAACCTCAGACAGCTCGTATTAATTGAAGAGTTCAAGAGGTGCATCCATAGTGATGTTAAAACCTATCTTGACGAGCAGAATGTGGAAACTTTGAAAATGCTGCTCGTATGGCTGATGATTATTCCTTGACTCACAAAATTTCATTTGGTAATAAATCGTCCTCTCAGCAGTTTTCTGGTAAAAAACCATTTCAATCTCATTCGAGTACTTCCAAATTTCACAGCGGCACAACTGTTAGGAATCAAACATCTGATAAGACTGATCAGAAATCCTTATCTCTTCCTACGTGCACTTATTGTAAAAAGAAAGGGCACGTTATTTCTGATTGCTTCAAGTTGAAAAATAAGCAACAGAGTAAAGACAGAGCTTTTCCAAATGCTCTTATTTCTACGAGGTCAAGGTCACGGTCTTGTATTGAAAGCAATACATTTGTTGGGTCAAACAAACCCCAGTCTGATTCTATTTTGGAGGCTTATGAACCATTCATGTCAGAAGGTTCTATATCACTTATTGGTGATTCTGCCTAACCTATCCCAATTAAAATATTAAGGGACACTGGAGCTTCTCAGAGTCTTTTATTATCAGGTACTTTGCCTTTGTCTGAGGAGTCTTCTTCAAGTGAAAGTGTTCTTGTTCAGGGAGTAGAGTGCGGCTTTGTAAATGTTCCTCTCCATTGTGTAAATTTGGCATCAGACTTAGTTTCTGGACCTGTGACTGTTGGGGCAGTGACTTCTTTACCCATAGAGGGTGTTCATTTATTACTAGGCAATGACCTAGCTGGAGATAAGGTTGTGGTTAATCCACTTGTAACTGACAAGCCTTGTTTGGATCAGAAAGTTGATCCTGTCGAAACTGAAATCCCTGATTTGTACCCTGCTTGTGCAGTTACTAGAGCTATGGCAAAAAGAGCTCTTGAGAGTGATGTTGATCAGGATATTATTCCTTTAGCTGACACATGTATTGGTCAGTCTTTTGATGAGGTCACTTTTTCCTCAGGTATTGATCAATCAAATGGTATTGATCACAGTGATCCTCTTTTGACAACTCATTCTCTTTGTTCTAATCAGGATGACAAACGACAATCCCTTGTCGTTGAACAGGAGCAAGATCCCGAGATATCTTGTTTGTTTCAGAGGGCTATTAGTGAAACTGAAGCCACACAAGTTCCAGTGTGTTACTTTGTGAAAAATGGGGTCCTTATGAGGAAATGGAGACCACCTGATGTACCCGCTGGTGACGAGTGGTCAGTGAGCTATCAAATTGTTGTTCCTAAGTCATATCGACAGGAAATTCTTAATTTAGCCCATGAAACTCCTTTGACTGGTCATTTAGGAGTCCGTAAGACTTATCACAAGATCTTGAATCATTTTTATTGGCCGAAACTCAAAAGTGATGTTTCTAAATACTGCAGATCTTGTCACACTTGTCAAATGGTAGGAAAACCCAATCAGAAGATACCTAAGGCTCATCTACAACCTATTCCTGCATTTGATGAACCATTTAGTAGAATAATAGTAGACTGTGTTGGTCCTTTACCTAAAACCAAGTCAGGCAACCAATACTTGTTGACCATCATGTGTGCATCTACAAGATTTCCAGAAGCAATTCCTCTGAGAAATATAAAAACTAAAACTATTGTGAAAGCTTTGGTGAAGTTTTTTACACTTGTTGGCCTTCCCAAATCTGTCCAGTCGGATCAAGGGTCAAATTTTATGTCTGGAATTTTCCAACAAGTTATGCATGAATTAGGCATCCAACAGTTTAAATCTTCTGCCTATCACCCTGAAAGTCAAGGTGCTTTGGAAAGATTTCATCAAACTTTGAAGAATATGATTCGATCATATTGCTTTGATGCAGAAAAGGATTGGGATGAGGGTGTTCATTTGTTGTTGTTTGCTGTTAGGGAATCAGTTCAAGAGTCGTTGGGTTTTAGTCCCTTTGAACTAGTTTTTGGTCATACTGTCCGTGGACCATTGAAATTATGGAAAGAGAAACTTCTTTCAAATGAAGATTCAAAGATTAATCTTCTTGATTATGTTTCTGATTTCAAATACAAGTTGTCAAAGGCCTGTGAAGTAGCAAGAACTAATCTTCACAATACTCAGTCAAAAATGAAATTAAGGTATGACAGAAATTCACAGGAAAGGAGTTTTAAACCTGGTGACAAAGTTCTGGCTCTCTTTCCCATACCTCAAAATCCTCTTCAGGCTAAATTTTATGGTCCTTATACCGTTGAAAAGAAAGTAAATGACTTAAATTATATCATTAACACTCCTGGGAGACGGAAACAGAAACAACTTTGTCATATAAATATGTTAAAGGAATATTTTGACAGAGATAGCTCAGCTAATTATTCAGTTAATTTAGTTGTACCTGTCCCACACAGTGAAGATATCAACGATGGAATACGATCAGATTATAGTGACTCTGGTATAACCAATCTTCGGAATTCAGAAATATTGAACAACCTAGACCAGAAACTTTCACATCTACAACAACAGGAAAGAAATGAACTAAAACAGCTATTACATGACTATGAGCACTTGTTTCCTGATGTTCCAACACGAACAAGTAAAATTTATCATGACGTTGACATTGTAGATTCTGCGCCTGTGAAACAGCATCCTTATAGGATGAATCCTCTCAAACAGAACTATCTGAAGAAAGAAATTCAGTATCTACTGGAGAATGATTTCATAGAACCAAGTAAAATTAACTGGAGTTCACCATGTATTCTTGTTCCCAAGCCAGATAATACATTCCGTATGTGTACTGACTATAGAAAAGTCAACAGTGTCACCAAAACTGATTCATTTCCAATCCCAAGAATGGACGATTGCATTGATAAAATTGGAAATGCGGAATATGTCACCAAGTTTGACCTTTTAAAAGGATTCTGGCAAATTCCACTGACGGAAAGGGCAAAAGAAATTTCAGCATTTGTAACTCCAGATGGACTTTATCAATATAAAGTCATGCCGTTTGGAATGAAAAATTCGCCTGCAACGTTTCAACGTCTGATGAACATGATAACATTTGGTCTTGATAATTGTGACGCTTATATCGATGACGTCATTATCTACAACAACACATGGGAAGATCATTTGGAAACCATTCGAAAATTCTTTGATCGACTCAGCGATGCGAATCTGACAATTAATTTGAGCAAAAGTGAGTTTTGCCATGCTTGTGTCACATTTTTAGGACATATAGTGGGACAAGGTCAAGTTAAACCTATAGAAGCTAAGGTCAAAGCTATCTCTGAATTTCAAGTTCCAATTTGTAAAAAGCAACTGATGCGATTTCTAGGTATGGCTGGATATTATCGGAAATTTTGTTCCAATTTTTCCAAAATTGCTGAACCTTTGACAAGTTTATTGAGTAAGAAAACCAAATTTTGTTGGTCTGACAAGTGTCAGGAATCTTTTGACAAGTTAAAGGCCATGCTTAAGAATGCACCAGTTCTTTCTGCACCAAATTTCAGCCAATCATTTAAATTATCTGTTGATGCAAGTGATGTAGGGGTTGGTGGAGTATTGATTCAGGAAGACAAAAGTGGTGTGGATCACCCTGTGTGTTATTTTTCTAAAAAACTAAACAAGCACCAGAAAAATTATTCCACAATTGAGAAGGAATGTTTGGCTTTGATATTGGCTTTACAGTATTTTGAAGTGTATGTTACCTCAGCTCTTTCTCCAATTATTGTGTACAGTGGTCACAATCCCCTTACTTTCATCAACAAAATGAAAGATAAAAATCGGAGATTGTTGAGATGGAGTTTGATATTGCAAGAATATAACATTGACATCAAACACATCAGGGGAAAAGACAATGTGATTGCAGATGCACTCTCACGTGCCTAGAAATGTAATATTGCTTGATGTAATTAAGTCCAGTATCATAAAACATGTTCTTATGTAATTTTGGTTATTGTACTATTAGATGTATATTCAAAAGAAAGCTTTATTATATAAATCTTTCTTTTTCTTTATGAGGGGAGGTGTTATGTATGATGTTTATATAATATTATAAATATTTTAGGAAATTATAAATGTTTCTTCACTTTAATATTTGCTTAAATCTTAATGTTATCAGGAAAAACATGTTTAACTAGTGTCCTTGAATTAGGTTGTTTTGATCAATATGTTTTCTCAATTTGAAGGTCAAGGTTGATTTTGTTTACAAGTAAAATTCCATTAAGATGACACATGTTCTAGAACATTCTGTCATGTGACCAATCTTTATATATACCATGTTTGGTGGACATTTATTCAGTTTTGACATTACCATCAGTCTTGTAAAGAGCTATTACAGTTGTGAAAATTCATTACAAATTCTAAGAGAGGAATTATTTTAAATATTCATTGAATTATAACAGTGCTCTTAAACTAATGGATTTTGGATTTTTAATTGATGATTTTGGAATTTAAGTGAACTTATTCAGATATTTTGGAATACTTCATTTTGACATCAGCACATCAAGATTTCTAGTACATCAGGACTTTGGAGACCATTAGCATATCATAACATTCAAGGACACAGCAGTGAATTCGGAACATTCTATATTTAGGACTTGTGATTAGAACAATCATTCTTATTGGATTATTAGGATTTCAAAACACATTACTGTAAGTGACTTTTTTGATTTTTCATTTTAATTATCTAGTAATAAATTGCTTGTTGATTTTTACTTGATTTGTTGGTTTCACTTTCTTTCTGTTACATTTTTCTTAGACCATAGAGTCGTAACAATAGACACAATAACCCGCTTGTTTATTATTATTATTGTGGCACAACTTTTTATTATATTTCTTGTTGTAAATTTCCCCTAGTGATTCTAACATGTAGGAGTCAATAATTTATCTTAGATTTTGTATTTAGTGTCTGTTTTGTATATGTAAGCTGTATATTCCACTGACGAAGAGCTTGTTTCGCTCGAAACGTTGGAAAACCTTTTTGAATTTGCACCGTTATCAATTTGTGTGTGTATAGATACATACATACACACACACACACACACACACACACACACACATATATATATATATATATATATATATATATATATATATATATATATATATATATATATATATATATATATAGTACACTTTTATGCATTATGTTAACGAAATGAGTAAGATTGCAGACAAATGGCACTCATTAAATTGTAACATCTTCAGATATTAATATATGACACCTTTCTCATCGTCTTAATTGTTCTATAATAGGGAGGCCAAGCAAACCAACGCTATTCTTATCTAGAGACATAGTAGACGGAAAAGAAAACGAAGATCGTCTGCCACACACTTGTGAAGGAGATGTGGGTTACCCAGCGGGAAAACTTCTTCTGGGGTCTAACTTCACAATAATTTTTAATGTAACCATTACGAACGTCAGCACGACAGTTTCAGACGAAAGATGTGAAGCCTATCAAAAGACCACTTTTCGATACGCCTTCTCGAGAAACTGGCATGGGCAAGAGCTTCGTTGTTCTGTCATCGATAGTTTGGGAGAAAACGAAACATTGCCATTTGATGCGAAGGTAGTGAAAGTAGTACCAGGTTAGTGTGATGCATGAAGTTTGGCAGCCTAGCTAAAAATAATTTATTTAGCCTTTCGTTTAAAAAAATTGTAGATAAAGATAATGTGGCGTCAATCTTGAAACCTTTGAGAATGTTACTTTATTTGTACACCACTACTGATATATTCGTGACTATAGATGAGGTCTATTGAATTGGACATTAAATGTGAAATAAGTATCAACGGATTTTGTGGAAATGAAACACCTATACCATACCATACCTTATAATGCAAACGACTGTGTGACTTTTGCACAGCTCAGTTAGAACTATATTCAAATCAGGTACACGTGTCTCTGTGTATTTGTAGGGTTTATTGTAAAGTCCGCCAGCGTAGGGCTAAAATAATAGGGCAATTTCAAGAATGCCTAATCTTCAGTTGGATCTCCTCACTTTGTTTTGTACAAACATGGAGCTGGGAACAATATCGACACATTGGAAATATTCTTTTTCTTTATTATAACCATATTCAACAAGGAGTAAGTAAAGTGGCGAACGTGTTATCAGGAACGAGTACAAGGGTAGACTTGATATCGGGTTGCAATACAATTTAATCAATTTAAAACAATTTCTCTGCCTGGAAGCCTAAAACTTAAATTTACTAAGACCCCATTTTTTCTCAGTAGTAGTGTGTTCGTGTGTGTTCGTGTGTGTGTGTGTGTGTGTGTGCATGCTTACATCGCCTCAAGCATGTAGTTCTTTTTAAACTCGTTGAGTTTCCATTCTGAATTTTATTTAGCGGACTCTTGCATGGATCGATCAGATAGGCAATACTACCATCAATACAACTGCAGCAATTTCATTTACTGCGTGAATAGAACAGTGCATATAGGAGAGTGCCAGAAAACTGCTTGTTTTGGCTTAAATGAAACAGACAGATGCAACTTATGTGCTGAAACGAAATGTGTACCCAATGTCATCGGTAAGGAATTTTCATATGCCGTTTTAATTTGACTTTATATTTGTCGAAAGTAGTATTTGAATTGAAGCTATTGCAATCAAGGATTACATCGCTATTTTTTTTTTTTTTTTTTTTTTTGTAAAAATAGTAAAGCTGCAATGACTTATTTCGTGCTTTCTTGATATGAAAGATGACCAATATAAAAGAATACCAGACCATTATGAAGAAAGTTTTGAAAGAATAAAATGAACTTAAGCAACTTGAAAATAGTTTTGATGCTGTTGATTACTGTACACATATTCAGTATCATAAATGTATCAATAACCATATGTACCCTGCAAAGACAATGTGTTCTAAATTTATATTTCTCTATAAAAAAAGCATTAATTGGAATTGTCTGTAGGAAGTGCATTCTAAAATTGGATGCTTGAACAGGTTTTTTTTTTTTTTTTATTGTATATATCCAGCTCATGTGTAGGCCAACTGGATTGGTTGATCCATTGAGACAGCTTTAGAAATTTGGGCTGTTGATAACGCTCTTGTTTTGTAGCTGATGTTTGTTCGAATTCAAACATGGTTGAACCAGTGCCCTACAGCCGTATCAGATGCAGCGTGTACATTAACTGCACAGACCGAACAATGCACGAGTGTCCATGGAATGAATGTTTTAATGTCAGTACTAAAACCTGCCCCAGTTGGACCACCACCACACCTCCACCACCCGAGATCTGCCCCAGTTGGACCTCCACCACACCTCCACCATCCGTTACAAGTAATAAGATTTCATCCATAGTTTGATAACTAAACCGATTAAAAGTAATACAATCTATATATATATATATATATATATATATATATATATATATATATATATATATATATATATATATATATATATATATATATATATTGACACTATCATTTGTCAAAAAGCAATACAGATCTGTAAAGAAAATACTAACTAAGATTTAACACATGAATCTCAGTTATAAGAGATGGACGAATAATATATATGCCGTCATTTGTAAGAGTCATTCAGTACATCCCGATACGAATCGAGTATGCTCGATTGTAGAAAGTCTTCATCTAGCATACGACGGAAAAGGCCGAGGACGTTCCGATTGTTGAAGGCGCTAGTTGTAATTCATCCTTATCCGGTGGATCACAAGGTTTTTTATCTTCTCCCTCTCAAAGACCAAAAGGAAAGAATAGCTCTCTTGCAATAGTTAAAAGAATACAGTTTTAATTGAAATTACAATACAGAGGCTGAGTTATAAGGATACTGTAACAGCAGACCCAGAACAAACCCACGACTGGTATTAGGTCTGGGTCGGACAGAATCAGATATTAGGTTCTGCAACTATGTACCCATGTCCGACCCGCCATACGCGGCCGCAGTTACCATTTCTTGAGACTTACATAGGCAAACTCCCATCCAGTACCAAGGGTAGAGTGGACAAGAGTATACCCGTGTTTCCAATGCTTCCCTCCAAAAGTACACTAGATAGTGTTTATGCAGGCCCAAGCCAGTTGAGTTTCATGATCCATAGCCGTTTCCCAAAATCGAATCAATCCAATGGGTTTACACTCTTCACCATCCACAACATGAGTGGGTCTATAACACACTTACCGCCAGTTAATCTGTGAAGGGGTTGTCCTTTAACTTTTATTTGTAGCTTGTCAATGTTCTGAGGGACAAGTTATGAATCTTACACCTGGCACTGTTTGAAATTGATATATAGTAATCTGTGACTTGGATTGGGCTTCAGCCAATTACTCAATTAAAGCTGAAACTTCTGTGACTTGGTGTGGAAAATGATAGGCATCTCTATTAAACAGAAGGGACGATTTCCATATGCACCTGTATCATTTTGAGAAAATTACGATTAAGAATTGTTATAACTTTTAAAGTCGTCGCCTAAGTGTATAGATGTAGAACATGTATTTCCTCAGTCATGTATTTAATATTATGAAACTCTTTATGTTGCATTACAGTGCGGTTAGGTGAGTTGACTGTGGTAGAGGACATAAGTCCTCACATAATTGACAAGTAGCTTTACCAGATTTAGTTTTATGTTCTTTTTACAAATGAAGCACTCAATCAGCAGAATTGTATCATATTGGCAGAACATTGGCAACTAATTATGTCATTATAAAAATCTGTTAAATTTACTTTGATCTCTACTAATTGAACCCTTGATTCTGAGCTTTCTCTCTACTATATTGTTATCGAATGTAAGCATTATGTATAGTACATAAAGTGTACATACAAAAGGATGAGAAAAAAATACAAGGCATCTGGAATATGCCTCACGAGTTAAACTATTGGGATTCGTTTGGAGGTGTGCATATACTATTCAGGTACCGTTTTTCGTCGAAAATTGCCCATGTACTCATACTATTCCAAACCTCTGTTTCTGTGCCAAAAAGTTTTGATTTTGGAATCATATTTTACAACTTTCATTGCCTCTAATATTGTTCCTTTGTAGCTATTAGTTGCCTCTAATATTCTGAAATACAACTGTGAAGTAAATGAACCTCATACCCACCTCACGTTATGGCAAAACGTCTTAAGTAATTTTGAAAAGCAATATAGTATCAAATGCATACATATTGTCCTGTATGACTGTCTAGTATTCGTTTAGTCAAAAAGTCTCATTTCTTATTTATCAGGAACTATATTACTGCCCTATTCACATAAAAACACATCCATTTCACTCGTGAATGGGAATAGTCATCTTCGTTTGAAACACTTGTTAATCTAATCAGCAGAGATGTAGCACCTGGAAATTTAGACATCCCCCCCCCCATATGTAAGCCAACTGCCATGGCATCACATGGTGCGAACTCTGTTCATCGTTGTGATTACGGCACTCTAACAGCATCTGACGACATAGTTTCATCTCAGCTAGATAACTGCATAAAGTTGTTGAGTGATTCGTCGTCTCAATCTGGAAATCTTGTGAATCATAAATATATGTCGATGACGGAACCGTCGCCTATGTCCTGTACAGTTCCCTGGTCCCATCCACATCCATCAGCTAAATCTAATGTTATTTCAGTGCGTAGATGCAAAATCCACTTCTAAAATACATTCATAAATTGATAGGAGAAAACTTTTTTGTGCATCAAATGAAACTTCTGTACAAATTAAATCTCTGTAACTTTTCAGAGAAATTTGTTCATGTCTTTCGTACGCTGTTTATTAATTGGAGACTAGTTCTTAATCAACCGGAAGTTCAGATGTAACAGGGCTACAACTGGAGAGGCCTGTATTGTACATGGCATACTGGGTTATCTTCCTTATATCATCCATTTAACAATACAAAGTGTTTTACGTGTAAGATAATAAGTGCTCTCCACTATTTATCTTGTTTACACAGCATTCAAACCAATTATCATTAAATGTGATAATTGGTATTAATGAACCATACCATGCTGTTTGCAATTTTCACGTATTCAGAGTTTAATATCAACATCAAATTAAGGTCAGTTGCTTGTTAGAAGACAAAATGCTTTTGGATTCTGGGGTATATTTTTGTAAGGGAATTTGAATTATATTGCAGGAATCAATTGTTCTGCCTCAGAATCAACTATTGGATCAAATGCAACCATCCTATGTGCCGTGGGAGAAGTCAACGTGACGTCAGTAAGCGTTAAAGTTACGTCTGGCAGGAATGTAGAATTGAGAATGTTTTATGTCGATGGTGTTAACGGTTCAGGCGTATTATCATCAAATGCTTCAGCCAGCTTGACGTTGTCCGGTACAGGAGCAAGTCGGACTTTGTCAATCGGTCTCCATCCACTACAGTGCCATCATATTGGACTTTACAGCCTTAATGTGAATAATAAATTATGTGGGGAGATACGTATTACGGGTAAGCACCACAATATGAAAGTATGAGTGTCAATATGTTTGTTAGGCTTCAAGGTATTTTAAATACATTTTTGAACATATTTGACGACCAACACTTAAACATCTGTATTGCTACTGTATCATTCTAACTTACTCGAAAATCGTATCAATTTATATCTTAGTTGTAAATTTTTAAAAAATTGCAAGATTCAGTACTGACTTATTTATTGGTAGTCATATCTAAAAACTAGCTATGTGACAAATCAGATTCTCATTATATATATATATATATATATATATATATATATATATATATATATATATATATATATATATATATATAAATATATATATATATATATATATATATATATATATATATATATATATATATATATATATATATATATATATATTAGAGAGAGAGAGAGATAGAGGATATATACGTTTTTAAGTAGATATAAGGAAATATTTCACGAACGAAAGAAGTGCTGGTATTATAGACCGCAAAAATTGTCAATGGCGATAAGAATACTCAGATAGCGATTAATTTTAATAAAAACAATATATCTGGCTATTAGTAATTTTGGGGCTTGTGCTGTTGTCTGCGTACTTTCGCCTTGACGTAGCTGACGGTCACTAGCGAACGTATTTTCGAGGTTGGATACATGATACAAAGAACAAACTTTCTTAGCAAAAAATGTGCAGAAATGCATCATTCGGTAACAGGCTGATTCGAACGAGGCTTATTCGGCCCAAATTGCGGGCTGATTTGGCCCAGACTACGGGCTGATTTGGCCCAGACTACGGGCTGATTCGGACTAAATCTCAGGCTGATTCGGACAATGTGAAATATTATTAAGTTTCGTCTTGGATTTAAATGTGACATGTGCATTTGTTTAAAATGTGATATTTCTCATTATTTTCCAGGTACTTTGAGCAGTTCAAATCTGCATTTAAGGAAATAAAACACAGATTTTACGCAAGATAATGGCGTTGACAAATAAAATGAAAAGAAATAATGTAAGACTGTTTATCTTGCGTCGGCAATTTAATAGTGAAATATTTTCAAAGCAGCTCATTCACATTTGTGCAAAATTTAAATACATGTAGCTTATTTTATTGAGAAATAATAAAATTACTACCATGGAAAAGAGAAATCGTGAAAACAGGCTCATATACCATTTTTTCGTTTGTATATATTGGTCTGAGTATGTTAATGCTTCTGTTAGATTTTTTTTTTTGGAACTTATCTTTATCCTGTACATTGTACTATATACTGTTAGTGCTAAATAACACATATATACTGAAAAGTTAAAGTCAAATGTATGATTTAATTCAATACAATATCATACGTCAATATTATACATCTATATTCTGCTAATCTTATGGACCTCGTAATAATTAGTATAAAGAAAATGATAACGTAACGAAAATGGTGGTGTTATCTCTGTTGAAAGGTGAAAAATATTTTACAAATCTTCGTTTAAAGTACAGTATGTTATTTGTTTTCTGTGAATTCATAATGAATCATTTAATTTTATGCAAATTAGTAACTGCAAAAAGTAATGAAAAAATGGCCCATGGAGTAACATTTGTTTTTATACATACATACATACATACATACATACATACATACATACATACATACATACATACATTCATACATACATATATATATATATATATATATATATATATATATATATATATATATATATATATACATATTGGTCTGAGTATGTTAATGCTTTTGTTAGATTTATGTGGAATTTATATACTAACACAATGAACTCCAAAAAAGATAATTTCAATAGCTGAATTTATAATGTAATATTTAATTGTATGCACATTATTTTCGAGAGTGTATACTGTACAAGAGCAAAAAAAATTTTTTTTATATTATCATTTAAATTAGTTTAATTGCAAACAATAATAGTGACAGCATCTGACCATCAACGTGCAAAACCTGTTTGATTATTGCCGCTGTAATTAAACATCATATTATCACTGTTTGTTTAATATTTTGTTTGATCAGTGGGTCCTTAGTTAATTTAATTGCAAACACTAATAATGGGATCATATGCCTATGAACTGGCGAGACCCGTCGTATGATCAAAGCCGCTATAATGAAAGCACTTTTGGTGTCATTTGCCAATTTACTGGATTTAATACCATTCTAGAACACAAAATATAATGCTGACTTGAAATAACTTTATGATCTTTGGTTACATGGAAGCGTTATTATATTATATATGTATTTATATAATAAAATATATATTCAGAAATCAATATTTAATAGATTTAATATGTGCATACATATTTTGTGTTTAATATGCTTAATTTAATATGTGCTTAAATATTTTCAAATGTTTCAAAGTTTAAAATGAAAATAAGTTGGTTTACTAGTTCGAGATTTTACTCAAAAGATAAAAATTCAACGATAACAGTAAAGTGTGTCATACTATTGTGTTATTCATCAATAATTCTTTACACACAGGTTTTTTTTTTTTTTTTTTTTTTTTTTGGGGGGGGGGGGGGGGTAAATACAATGCGAAGAAAGCACGATTTGCGTCAGAAATCAATTAAAACCATTGGTAAATTTATGTGCATTACTGTTTGACAGTGTTAAAAGTCAGCCATACTGGACTGAATTATGAAAACGTTTAAAATGTTTTTCAGATATATTAATTCAAATAATAACTTTATATTTTCTTTATTGTAAACATTGATAAAGTTATTTTCATTTTTTTTAAAATCTATATGCGATAGCTCATATCTATTTGGTTCTGATTTTGGCTAGACATTTGCTAATAACTATCGTATGTAAATTTAAGAGCTGAAAATCAGCCTTTTACATTCTCTTACTATGTTTGCGAAAACAGTAATAATTACTGAAATAAATCAGGTGTGTGTGTTCCACTGCTTTTCTTATAATATTTCTCATGGTCCGAATCAGCCTGGCATTTGGGCCGAATCAGACCGTAATTTGGGCCCAATCAACTCGTAATTTGGGCCGAATCAGCCATGGTCCGAATCAGCCAGTATTCCATCATTTGGCAGTAAATTAAACTTGTATTACTTTGAAAAGGAAAAGAAAATCAGAGAGTGAGGGGAAATATGAAAGAAAAAAAACCAGTTAATAATACGTAATGACTAAAGCTGAATAAGAGACAGAGCCATAACGAAAATTTCATATTGCTGCCCTTTTCTGGTACACTAGATAATCGGACCTGACTGTAGTATTCAGGTCGAAATTTGCCGAATACTTCGATATTGTCAATTCCAATCTATTATATTTAGAAAACCAGTAATATGTCCATGCTCTTTTCCATGTAGCGCTTTCGCATCATCATCAAGGAAACTGTTCTGTAATGTACATTATACTTTCAAAGTATTTTAAAAAGTGTATATTTGTATTCAGGTAAGCACATTATACTTTAATAGAAATAATACAACACTGATATTATTGCGTTGCTATATACTTTCCTGGTGCTAGTCCCCAGTCCAAGGAGATTATTCTCTCATCCAATTAGTAATTGGAGTCAATTTCCGACAATCACATTATCGTTCTTCTTTTCCATGGACTTCGTGCAATTGTCACGTGTCTCTTAGGCCCTTAAGATTTCATCATCTAAGTCGTCGTTTGACATTTCTACTGGTAATTGTATCCGTTTAGGTGTTGTATTTGTTTTTTCTCCCCAATCGTTGCATAATTTTCGTGTATCTGTGCCCTTGTCATTGAGAACTTCGTTAGCGATGTGGTGCTTCTTGGTTTTACATTACTCTATTAGTAACTGGTGTTAGGATACGTATTACCTACCCAATTCTTGTTCCAGTTCATTGTTTATTTCTTGTATTTCCTTACAGTATTCAAAATGCCTCAAGGTGTTGGTAAACATGGTCATTATAAGCTGCTTGGGACACATGCCCCACTTGCTTGGTATATACGACGTGTGTAAGCACGGACGGTTGTCCTATTTGCATCCATTGGCCCGACGAGGTGTGGGACTTAGCGGAAAGTCGCCGTACCTATAGGGTCAGAAAGAAGAGACCTGCTTCTTCCTATTGGTCACTGGAAGACTCCTTCCATTCCCAGGAGGGGTCTACGGCACTTCCAGATTTAACTGAGGGATCCGTGACTTTTTGGGATTCGGAAATCGCTTGACACATGGAAGGAAGTTGTCAGCTCCAGTCAGGGAGGGATCCTTGGCAGTACATAAAAATGGAGGATAGTCGCCAGTACCCAATACCGAGACCACCCTTTCCGACGCAAGGGAAGCGCGGTATTCTCGCTCGAGTAGACCTAGATTTAAATCCAGCGGGATCTCGTTCGTCAGAGTCGAGTTCAGCAGGCAGAGACTTCAAAATAAGATTCCCGGATAGCGTGTCAAGTGGCAGTCACCGAGAGTCTGTCATGGGTAGCCAGGCCCAGGGCAGCAAGTCAACGGTCAGCGGGTAATGTGTCATGTGTCAGTCATCGAAGGTCCGTCACCGGATACCGGTCTGCGGGTCACTGAGCACCGTTCTCTTGGTAATGAGTCAAATGACAGTAATAGAATGTCCATAACCAGTCACTGGGCACAGAAAACCGGGTACCGTTCACTGGTTAATGGGTAATGTTCCAAGTGACAGTCATCGGGCGCCAGGTACCGAGCACCGGGGTATGGTGATCGGTATCCATCTCCTGTTTGCTGTCTCGGATAACCGGTTCCCGAACAAAGAGCACCGAGCTCCTTGCACCGAATACCGAAAGCCGTGTTCCGTTCTTGAAACGTAACGGGTCTTGACCACCGGTATAGGGAAATGGATCGGTTCGATATCCCCCTTTTCTTTATGTTTCCGTTTAATTACTATGGGGAACCGGCACTGAGTTTTGATGACTCGTCTACGGAAAGGGATAAAGTCGACACCACTCTTTTCTCAACATTCACGTGCAACTCTTACGGAGCTAGGGACTCCCACCATACGGTGGTGAGTTGTCCATGTCTCCTTTTCCTATCATGACACCATGAATGACTTTGCTGTGGCTCCATGGATCGGCGGACCGACCACTCTGTAGATCATACCCGCTTCCTCCGGCTTCGTTATCAAGGGAATGAGAGGGGGTCCGCCATTCGGCGCCTTTTACGCCGAGAGAAAATCGTCAATTCATTTTCTCCAAGAAGAGAGGGACGACGGGTTAGTCTCGTTTGCTCCCCACCCCGCCCCCAACCCCCATCAGTGCTGACGGGACAATCAATACCCAATCACAAAATCCACTTCTCCACGTATAGTTCTGAGAATGAAGGCAGGAAGACGAAATATCAATTTTAGTTGACGCAGAAGAGCCAGTCAGGACGGGTCCTTCTCCTCATTTGAGGTCTCAACCTTCGTCCCACCCTAAGGGTCAGATGGCAGAGCAGGAGGAATTGTGGACCTTTGACAAGGCAATACAGGAGTTTTACCGCCCAGGTCCATTAGATCTGTGTCAGAAACCCTCGGGATTGTCACACGCTAGGACCCTCCGCAGTTTAGAAAGGTTTTTCGGGCACAACTCAAATCGGATAGAGCTAACTCAGAAGTAGTCTCTAGGCCAAGAATCGGCCAAATAGCAGAAGGGGTGTTCTGTTCTGTCCCCTTTTCGTCGCTTTGTCCCCTGGTATCAGCGTCCAGCTACATGTTTCATTCGCCCGCTTTGCCCCTTAATCCCCCCCTGACTTGCACTCATGTGCTTCCCAGGTGGGGATTTCGCCAGGGATCTGGACCCGTCTCCCAGCTTAGTCTCTCGAGGGTTTGGAACTGAAGACTCGTACACTAGTTACCAAATCCTCTAATGCCGATCTTTCTTTCGGCTGCCTCCTTAATATGTTGAAGGAGGAATAGTTGTTTCCAGCTGCGTTGCACAGATTGTTGGAGGTCGTTGCCAATACATCGATATACGCGTTAGCAATGTTCATAGCGCTCTCTGCAGAGCTTCTTCACTTCCGTAGGAATGCCGCCTTAAAGACCTGGCAAGACTTGAATGATCAGCAACATAGGTACCCGGCCTGGCTAAATCGACGAAGAAACGCCCCCATCTTGGACGGTCCACGGCTCCTGCTTCTAAATGTTTTAAGCTGGGGAACAAACATAAATGCCAGACCCAGTTTGAAACTCCTTTCATCTCGTATATAGGAGCGAGGCAATCGTCTCTATGGAGTACACGCTCTCCTCCAAGTCCCGCTTTTCTCAACGTTCCAGAAGGTGCCAGATTACGTTGGTTATTTTTCAGAGCCTTGCTTGAACCTCACGGACGATGCGTGGATCCATTCATAAATAAGGAGGGTCACCTTTTTCGTTTTAGGGATCCTCTATTTCTCAAGGCTCTCTATTTGGTTCCAACAGTCCCAACTTGTATCTCTCTACGGGAAGTGGTGTACACCCTTATAAAGAAGGGCGAAGTAGAAAGGAGACAGTTTCGACTCATTATAGATTTTTCCCTGAGGAACAAGTTTCTCCCCCCTGAAGAGCGTTTCAAGATGGAGACATCCACCTCAATCAAACATGTCACCATACATCTCCATGATGCCTATTTTTACAACCCCATATTCCCAGCCCACAGGAAGTTCCTGCGTTTTTTTCTGGGACAGGATATATGCCAATTTAGAGCTCGTCCTTTCGGTCTAGCTTCCGATCCCTGAGCCTTCATCATAGTGACAGGTGTAATAGCGGATCATTTAAGGTCCTTATGTATCTCCATCTTCTATTACTTCGACGACTGGTTGATACACAATGTCCTCAGACGTGCCGTGCTGAAGGATCTATCTCTCTGTTGGGACACAGCGACTGTTCTCGGCCTAATCTCCAAAAAGCAAAAAGCAGAAATCGGATCTGATCCCTTCTCAGAATTTCGTTTACGGGGGCATGAAATTTCTCACTCGTCGAGGGACAGTCTGTGTTCATCTCGACAGTATGTCACAAATACTTATCTCATAGCAAAACTGGACTAGAAGACTTCGTTGTCTGCTCGCCTCTACCTCTCTCCCCTTGGGATTCTGAACGCGGCAGCGGACTTAGTGCCTTTAGAAAGGCTTAATTTCTAGCAAACTGGAGACCTCACAGGGACATACCGTCCGCTCGGATCCCATTAGTACAAGTAGGAGCTGGGACTGACTATTTCAGCGATAGGAGTCATTTTAGAGAATTTGATTACACATACCTTTGAATGGTGATTATTTACCTTATTTCTCTCCTCTCCGATCAAAATACGTCGACATTTTTAGACCAGGCAAACCAAGAGGTGTGATCCATTGTAAACCGGATTCAATGTGACGTGCTATGATGTCACAAAGAAAGCGCTGCGTGTTGGGAAAAATTGAACTATCTCCTGCACTGGTATTGATTAGACCAGACGTCCGCTTTTCTTCACCCAATTCAGTGCCAGGCGCCATCGTAAAAGTCCGTGGCAATTGATACATTTTCGTCTAGACGTTTTATGATGACAACTAAGTGTAGATCACTCAACCATCAGGAATAAACAGACGTTAGCAAAACTAGTTTAGTATTAAATTTGAGAGCAAATATTAATATTTTATTCAAGATTAGTAACGGCGCCTTCAGGACCACGTTAAGGTATATATTCCATTTAACTTAAAAAAAAATGACAAAGAAATATTCTTAAGAAAAAAAATTGTTAAGATTTTGCGTGAGGGGCCATTTTTAAATAATATGTAAAGCAAAGTATTAATGTGAAAGAAATTGAGAACCTGGACAGGTGTGCATATGGAAATAAGAACAGTTTTATCAAATGAAAAAACTATAGGAAATAGGTATCAAGGGACAACATTTACCTCCTTTCGGTAAAATATATGTTTTCACCATCCAATATAGATATTTGGCAACCAATATAGCGAACGCTATATCTGTATGTATATATATATATATATATATATATATATATATATATATATATATATATATATATATATATATATATATATATGTGTGTGTGTGTGTGTGTGTATGCAGTTTGGTTCTCCGCGGATCACCGCACCTTGGGGTTTTTCTTAATGAACTTTTGCTATTCTGATACCACCACAAAATAGGCATATAGTTTGCATATTTTTCATTTTTTAAAACTCTTTTCTGTAGATACTACCTGTCATTCAAACATGTAAATAGTTCAGGTTATCTGTCAGCTTTTCTGTGTTTTGTGTTTGTTTTGTTTTGTTGTAAGTAATTTTCTTTTCCATGACGTTGGAATATATATATATATATATATATATATATATATATATATATATATATATATATATATATATATATATATATATATATATATATATATATAACCTTCCTAATGCAATCTTATCAAAACTACAGCCAGACATCAGTTTATTAATCAGACGTACGAAAATTTTGCGATAATATTTACCCATGGAAATATTCCGCAACTCTTTACATGCATTATTATTATTATTATTAAATCTTGCCCATTATCCAGCTACAACATGCCCTTGATATATTTCCTTAGTACCTCCATGTATAACTTTATATGGATATTATTTCTGTTGTACATTTTGTAGATGGCGTTGATTTTTCGCCACGCATAGTGTCCGTCCTTTGCTCCCAGCTTGGATTTAGGTAAAAAAAAATTGGTTCTCTGCGTGATAGGCACGATAATCCCTTCTTTATATTTTGTTATACAACTTTGTTGGGCTGATGGCAGCATCAAATAGATAAGAGGTTTTCCCGTATTAAGATCATTTATCCATTTGTTCTTCTTTCTTTCTTATATTTTTATCCTTTGCTTGTAGGAGTCCAGAATTTCTCTTGGCTTTTGTGTTTAGTGTTAGCTTTGTGGATGTAAATTATTTCTTCCCATGACGAAGAGATTGTTTAGCTCGAAACGTTGGGGAACTGTTTTGTATTTGCGCCGTTATCAATTTTTGTGTAAATATATATTATTTGTGCTACTGGTTTGCATTCACGTATCCTCTTATAGGAAGATCTGGGGATTCCGGCGCCATTTAAGGGTTAGGTCGTTATTTGCATTGGTGTCTTTTAATAAAACTACTTTTTCTGTCACAACCTACATTGTCTGGAAGAATTTTCTTCGTGAGATAATCCGACCTACCTTGTTCTATGTTTTAGTTTTTATATCTGTTTACTCTTTCGATCGTAGTTCTCGTTTGCAAAATTTTCCGAGTTCATGTGTCATATTCACTCTCTTCAGCATGGACACTAGGTCTCTTTTTCCGAGCTGAGATCTCTTAGCAAAAAGAAAATCAGGGTGGAACATCATTTGGCCAACTATGTAACCTATTTGAAAAATAAAACTGTCCTATGAGGTTAGAAAATTTTCGTTTCGCCCATATCTGCGGGGGGGGGGGGAGCCTCTGCAAAAGATGAGCTTTATTCTTCATTTCACTTCTCTGAAAATTCTAAATATCCTGAAAGCTGAATCTCCACATCAAATCAGAGAATTGGAGGCAGGTATTAAATTGAACTACTCCGAAGATACTGTGATCTAAACACATTTCGTAACTGCAAGGGAAAACTGAATATATTTTTAACAAGCCTAAAAAGGCAACTTTCGGACAAACAACATGGCAAATTTTCTAGAGATCATATAATACAGACAAGTCCAAAATGTGATTTCTTCACAGAAGAAACGAAAAAGAAAAAGAATACAAAGTTCCGCAGGAAACACTTTCGGCAAACCGGAATTTCAATACTGGCATAAACCTAGCATCGCTTCAGTTGTTTGACTCTTACGTAAGTCGTCTCTCCAAAGGCCTCAACATTTGTCCCCGGCCCGAAACGTACAATGTACTGGAATTGATATAAGACCTCGCGAGTTTTGCACAGAGAATGAGACTCAATGAAAAGTTCAGCGACGATGATGGAGAATCGAATGCCAGTAACAATGAGCCGAATAGATTCCGCCCCCACCCCCACCCCACCCCCAAAAAAACAAAACAAAACGATTATGTTCAACCCCCTAGTAAAGCTCCAGTTCTAGAGACATTTTTGTCCGCGATTGTAAATGAATTTGACACGCACGATCAGAGCCAAGCCAAAAAAGACAATTTATCCCGACATTAAAGACAGCAGACAAGGGATCCTGCGGTGTTGTCATGAATACGTCTAACTACATCGCTGAGGCGAACAGACAACTTTCAGACGAGATATTTTATAAGAAACTCAGTCATGACCCAACTGCTGAAAATGCTGAAATCGTGTGTCAGACATTAAAAGACACGCATACCGCAGATCACATTGATGACAAAACACTGACTTACCTCCTGTCAGTTGACCCCAAACCAGGGAGATTTTATTTTCTCCCTAAAATACACCAAGAAGGGAACGAGGCGAGGCAAATCATTTCCGAAATCAACCATCCCACAGAAAAATGTCTGAATTCGTTGATTATCACCTTCGGCCTTTCGTGGAAAAAAGCTGCCTTAATATATCCAAGATACAACGGACTATCTCAACAAAACACCGAAAACTAACCTTCCAGATAACACTCTCCTCCTAACTCTGGACGTCTGTTCCTTATACACCAACATACCACACGAGGAAGGTATCACAGCCTGCAAGGAAGCATTGGACGGTCGCCCTGATCCTTCCCACCTGCACACTATTTAGTGAAACGTTTAACACATGTTCTTAAGTTTAACAATTTTTATTCAACAACCAACACTTCCTACACATTAATGGAACTGCAATGGGCACTAAAATGGCATCTTCGTATGCTAATAATTTCATGGGAAGACTCGAGCAAAAGTTCCTCATTGAGACACCTTATAGACTTCTAAGCTGGTGCAGATTCATTGATGATATAGAATCAAAATGGATCGAAATGGGAGAAAATTTCAAAATATTTCTTGAATTCGCCAATAACTTTCATCCTACGATTAAATTTACGTCAGAGTCATGAAACTGGTCCAACATCTTTTTGGTTACTCAATCTACCCTCCTGGAGGGGAACATAAAAACTAACCTGTATTTTAAACCAGATTACTCTCACCTGTATCTACTCCCAACCAGCTGACACCCCCAGCAGGTAATAAAAAATCTTCCTTACGGCATGTGCGTTCGGACCAAACGCACATGCTCTAATCCGGCTACCTTTAGAAAGACACTCGGAGAGCTCAAGAGGCACCTTAGAAAGAGAGGATACGGAAATAGTTACATCGAGAAGGCTAGACTCAAAACTAGACTCATCCATAGAGGAACCCAACTGAAATATATAACCAAGAAAACCAACGAACTCCTTCTCTTCTTGGTTACTTTCCACCCCGATGCCTCAAACTTACAACAGATCTTTCTGAAGCATTGGCATCAGACTGAATCCTCCGAACTTCAGAAGGGCATATTTCAAGAAGTTCATATGGTTCCGTACCGTAGACCTAAAAATCTGAAGGAACATCTGGTACGTGCCAAGGTAACTTCAAACAAGACCACAAATTCAGGTACATATTCTTGCAAAGAGAAGTCTTACCTAATTTGCAAAAATATACCCGGGATGAAATCGTTAACAAGTTTGACGACAGGAGTTAGCTTCACTATCAATCAGAAGTTAGGATGTCGAACAAAAAATGTAATCTATATTCTATCACGCAAAGATCTGTGCCACTCAATGTATTGGATTAACCGTTGATTTAAAAAACGAATGGATAACCACACGAGCCACATTCCCAACAAAAACAACGCAAAACTCGCCAACCACTACAACTCGAATGCGCATTCAGTCGAGTCCCTCGATATGATACCGATTGAATCAAACCTGGGGTGGACCGATATAGGACGCACACGTAAGGAACGATATCGGATACTACAATTGAAAACCCATGGGGAGTTCGGCCTAAATGAAAACGTCTTTCAACGTCTAAACATTTTGGTTCTCTGCGCGATAGGCACGATAATCCCTTCTTTGATTTTTGTTATGGCAGCAAAAAATAGATATGTAGTTTACCCGTTTAAGACCGTTTCTCAATTTATTCTTCTTTCTTTCTTCTATTTTTTTATCTTTTGTTTGTAGGCCTATATTTACCCGTCATTCAAACATGTAGGAGTCAATAATTTCTCTTGGCGTTTTGTGCTTAGTGTTTGCTTTGTGGATGTCAATTGTTTTCTTTTCCCTTGACGAAGAGCTTGTTTACCTCGACACGTTGGGAAACTGTTTCGTGTTTCCGCTGTTATACATTTTTGTGTCAATCCGGGTTCGATTCTCCGTAGAGTACGAATTAAAAATTCTCTAACCTGTATGATAATATTCTTTATTCGTATTTAAAAATTATGTTAATGTTATCACACATTCTCGGGCAGAATCCAGGGATAGCAGTTTCCTCCCTGTTTGGTGTATATTTGTAAGTCTCTCTCTCTCTCTCTCTCTCTCTCTCTCTCTCTCTCTATATATATATATATATATATATATATATATATATATATATATATATATATATATATATATATATATATATCGTGCAACGGCCAGTTGTCGTCGAACTCCTTCAATCGTGCGCAATGTTTCTCGCGATGTAACGCGCTTGTTTCGAGATAATGACGTTATCAGCTGTGTCACCAGCGTTCTTAAAGAGCGACATAATTTAATTATATAGTAAAATCAAACAAAATGAGACTCAAAAAAGTAATTTCATGTAATTTAAAAAAATCATAATGAAAATCTATATTTTCACTAATGCCTTTTTTGTGTCAGACATTTTGGCCTTGAATTTTCTATTATATACTAAAGATAGCGCCGCCAATCACATGATGACTTTGTTTACATATTTTGAACAGGAAAACCAACTTTGGGAATTAATACAACTAAATAGCCAATGTAAATATTTGGTTTTAATCATGTGGGGTTCTTATACAAGGTAAGAAAAATTTACACTCGAAATGTATATTCAATACGGACTTTTTCGTTTCAGTATTATTTCATAATAAACATATATTCTATATCAAGAGACATTGAATCTATTATAATAAAACGTGTATCCATTCACCGGTGTCTATTTTTAAATTTCTCTCTCCTTCTGTCTCTTTGTATGTCTGTCGGTCTCTCTCTCTCAGTCTATTGAGGCATGTATCTAAATGGTAAAGAACAAGCAAGCAGTAATGTAAGTGCATAAACTGCATATAGAATTAACGGAAAAAAATGATTCATTTTTAAATTTATTTTTTTTGTAATTTCAAGAACACGGAGACGCTATAAACTAATAATATCCATACCTTGCTCTAACTGGCACGGTCCGGTCATATGCCACGTGACTTTTTAGTGAGTGTCACGAACCATAAACAAACACACGCTCGGAAAAACAGTAATTATGAACTAATGTACATGAATGCCAAAAAATTTTACATTCTGATTAAATGAAGTAGATATAGTTGAACACTTTTTATGGTTTATTTGAATAGATTATTATAATATTATAACGAACGCGATAAAATTCACGTTAAGTCCACGAAGGTGGTTACTCAAGGCTATATATATATAACATAATATACTTAAGTGTAAAATACAGAACATTATCGGGGTAATATTTTTCGTATTTTAATTCCTATATTTTCACATATGAAAAATATATTCTTATATTTTCACACGTGAAAATGCAAGATTTTCCATCATGCCATGCGACGCTTGAATGTGCCAATAGAAGTGATATTTGCAGCAAGAAAAACAAGCAATTTGTGAGTTTGAGCGATAGAAATGTTTTTTGCCGAAGATATCTGATTCGTCACCATTTGCTTCTTTACGAAGTTATGTCGCTTTTACTACCTTGATAACGATGTTTAAAGCCATGTGTGTTGCATCACTCAATCGGACTTCCTTTTGTGGTCAGATGAAGTAAAAAGTTTGCAAAATATAAACAATTTAATTTATTGGAACGGATTATTTCATCCCAAGTCAATTGTTCTCTCAAATCGCTAATATTAATATGATCAGGCAATAAAAGCGACTGAAATTGAGTTGAACCATCGAAAAGGGTGGTGGGTGTGGTGTGCTTCGATTCAGATTAAAGTTTGGTATATAAAAAAATAAAATATTCTTTTCCTACGTTAACACCGAAAATATTTCATCTTGTGGTACAAATAAAAGTGTCTTCGCCAAACTTTACAATATTACGTTTTGTACCACACGATCGAATATATCTAGTATTGATGTAGGAAAATAAAATATCCTCTATATATTTTATTCTTAAGTGTGAAACATAGAAAATTTCTGGCCAAATAATTTTCATATTGTTTTCATTCCTATATTTTCACTTGTGAAAAATATATCCTTATATTTTCACCTGTAAAGATACAAGATTTCCCATCACGCCATGCAACGATTGTTTGTGTATGCCTACAGAAGTTATACCCGCAGCAAGAAAAAAGAGCACCTTGTGAGCTAGAAATAAAATTAATGGAAACTGCATTACCTTGCAGACATGAAAATTACTTTTTGCTAAAGAAATTTGACTCGACGCCGTTCACGTCTCAATGAAGCTATTTCCCCATACTACCTTGACAACAAAGTAAACCCGCTGTGTTGCATTGCTGAATCGGATATCCTTTTTGGTCAGATAGTGTCAAATAGTTTACAAAATGTCAAAAATATAATTTACTGCAACAGATTAGGTCATCCCAATCCTACCGCTCTCTCAAGTCACTGATATTTATATTATCAGCCTATAAATAGGCTTGAAAATGAGGTGAATTTACGAAAAGGTGTGTGTGTGTATGTGTGTGTTGAAGAGTGAGTTCAGTCTTCTAAGCTTCGATTCATGAACACGTTTGGTATATAATAAAAAGCAAATGTTCTTTTCCTGCGTAAATACCGGATTGTATTCTCCACTCGTTAAAATATCATGTTATTTGTACCACACAGTGAAATATACCCGGTATTAAAGTAGGAAAAGAAAATATCATATATATATATATATATATATATATATATATATATATATATATATATATATATATATATGCTAAGCAGGCAGAGAGGAAAGCGCTTATCACTGGATCACACATATGTTTGAGTACATGACTAAATGAAATAAATTTTTATATAATGACACTGATATAATCTCTCCCTATCCATACATAGATGTACAGAGGCACACACACACACACACACACACACACATATATATATATATATATATATATATATATATATATATATATATATATATATATATATATATACCGATTTGATAATAAAGTAAAGACTGTCACTTCTGTGTAGAACGGTAGTTAATCTTACTGAACATGTTTCATTGATACTGTAGATAACGCCGAGGTACCGCTCATTTTCATGACCAGTGTCGCTAATGAGAACGGAGCAACGGACATCGTATGTCGAGGAAACGTTGGGGCACCAGCAAAAGAAATATTCCTAGAAGTCAAATTTCATGACAGCACAAGTTTTTATATGTTTTCGACGACAAACTCAACCAATACGACATTGAAAGATTGCGACAACGAAAGAGAAACAAAGTTTACTATCATCACCACACAAAATTGGAACAACTCCCTCGTCAGATGCTCCGTGAAAAACGAAAATAACAATGTCCTGTCATCGGAAGAACGAGAGATTATTATAGTTCCGGGTAATTTTCTTCTATTTCTGACTTTTAAAAATTATTTATGTTTGTGATATTGGCACATTTAGCTTTCAATAGTATAAAATTAACAAAGCTTCCTATAAACCTTTAAGAGAAAAACGAAAAAAGAAAATTGGTGTTATTTCTAACCCACTGGTCTAAACTTTCCCTGTCACCCAATAAATCTCGATTTTTACAGCATTTAATTGCACATAGTATATTCCTAAAGCGACAGACTTGATACCAAAGATGAATGGAAAATAAAATATTTAGAT